>JABWTJ010000389.1:0-201986 GCA_016801875.1 Solanum sitiens | reverse complement strand
AAAAATATAGAACTTTCTCAAAATTGTACGAGGTTCAAAAGAAAAAGATTCAAAATATCTAGGCATAGTGATAGAATATTCTAATTCAACAAATTCTTTATTATAGAACAATATTTTTTCTATAACTTATACTGAGTTTCTTAAAAGTGAAAATACATATAATGGAAATCAGTACTAGTAAGGATATACTTGTACCACTAAATGATAAGGCACAAGTGAAAATTTCTCCCTCACTCCCCTTGTTAATTAAGCCACTGAATTATCTGAATTAGTGTAATAAATTGTATTATCTCCCCACCTTTTTCCCCTCTTGGTGAATGTGGAAGTTCCAAGTGCAGGAAAACAAGAATGGTGATGGAACTGTAAGAAGCAGGAAGAGATCAAGGAAGAGGTCGCGCAAAAATGCCGTAGTAGGAAATGCTTAGTGTTGAAGGCATCCACTTATATCAGGTAAATGATGATCTAATGAGATAATTTTCTCTAGAGCACCATATAACTGAAGACAGCTATTTCGCAAAAGCTCCGAAGTACAAATGTAGAAATTGTTAATTGCTTTAGAGTTTACATGATCTACTGTTTTTCTCTTAGAACTTCCAAGAATTGACAATAGTTGATTTTAAATGCATCAAGATTTTCTTTATTCTCGACTAAATACTTGCTTGTGTTGGTCTACACTGGTATATTTTTTCTGCAACTCTGCGCATATGTGAGAAAATCACCTAGTGTTTGTTGCCATCTACTGTTTTTTATCTTATAACTTCCAAAATTTGATTATGGTTGATTTGAATGGATCATGAGCTTCTTTCTTTCTTTCTTGGAAGTGTTGCTTCTTCAACTAAATCCATTTCTTGTTTTGGACACGTATGATATTTACGATTTTGTTCCCACTAGCACATGTATCAGACAACTCTGCCCACCAAAGCTTAGGTATACAAGAGTATATAACCCGAGATCTCATGCTTCTCCTTCCACTTCGTTTTGACGTTATATGCTTGACTGATTTTAGATCATATGGAATCTCTAAGAATTATGTTTCTTTTGCAGGAGGAATTTTGATATCAAGCATAGTACAATCTTCCACGAGGAAACTATAAATATCAAAGGAAGTGTGTATTGCTAATTGTGATCAATTTTGAATTTTCTATGAATTTTGCCCTTACAAGAACACTAGACATAGGTGGCCGTGCTAGTATGGCCCAAATATCTACTATTTTTTTATTTTAATTTAATGCCACAGATAGAATTAGAAAGTTGATTAACTTTTAAGAATGACTTTTTAAATTTTTTAATTTGTTGATTACTTTTTCTTTGTGCAAATTTAATGTGAAGAGTCCCATGGAGATGTCCATAATTATAGTATTTTACATCATCGATCGTTATGTTTTACTTTATGTAGTTACAAGATATAAATAAATATTTTATCGAGATTAAAAATAATAAAGTTTTAACTAAAAAAGATGAATTTTAAATTGAAAGTTTAAAATAGATTTCATAATTTTGAAAATATTATATACTAATTAAATTAAATTAAAGTAGAATAAAAAAAATAACTCTAAAAAAGTTTTTTTTCGCGGAAGGAGGTATGTCGACGGAAACGTGCCCGCTTCATGGACTCTTATACAATAAGAGAAAATGATAGAAAGTTGAAAACGTGTTAGTGTCAATTCTAAGTTCTAACAACTAATTCAGATTTGTGTCTCATAATGCACATTAATGAGGAAATATTTCTTATTTCATTCTCAAAATTCAAATACGAGATGTCTGGTTAAAGACAGAAAGACTTTTATGATTCAATCCGTCTTGTTATCATGTTTGTTTGTTGTCACAATAAGTTACCCATTATTGCAATTTGCAGATAACTTAATTCGATATTATGTAAGTGCATAAAATTTAACTTATACAACATTCATTTTCATGTTATATAAAATGATAAATTAGGCACTATACAATCATTTTTGAATAAAGCACAATTGTTGACATAGATTTAATTTTTTAAAATTGCATAAGAAAAGATTATGGTCACAAACTTGTTCAATAAAATAGTATAGTTGTGATTAAGACGTGAACTATTATTATTATCATCCTATTATTAATTACCATTATATTCATTATTAAGAAACCATTAATAGTTGGCTAGTAAATAATATATCCAATAAAGGTATTCCTAATTAATTACATTTTATAAAATTATATGTGACATAATTGATTGGTCGGTTTGATTAGGGCGGTTCTTAAATAAATAATTTTTACTAATGAGTTTTGTGACACAATAGTCCATAATATATTAATCATCTTGATAAGGTTTTGGATGGCTTATTTTATTCGATGCTTATAAGTTCGAGCCTTAAAAGCGTCACCAACAACACTAAGAATATTTGAATAGACAGAGAGTTGCTTTTAGCTTCCTGCAGCTTAAGAACGTATTTATTCAAAGAGTTGATAATAACTTTCTTTCAACTCGAAAATCGTAGTAAGTCGAAAAAAAAATATTCATTAAATTCAAAACGAATACCTAATATAGAATAGAAAGAATAAAAAGGTTTTGGAAAAGACTTACAATGTTACATCATAAAAATTAAAAGAGAAAAATGACTTATTTTCTCTCAGCCACTCAATTAGCTTCATGATAAATTATTTCTGAAAAAAGTTGTGGCTGTGATTATTCAATATTTAAAAAAAGAAAAAAAGGATAAATACACCTTTGAACAATCGTAAATAGTACTCCCTCCGTTCAAAAATAATTGTCAGGTATACTAAAAATAGATGTCCAAGATTAATTGTCAATTTAAACAATCAACAACTAATTAGCTCATTTTTTCCAATTCTACCCTTAATAAAGAGAAAGTGGGTGCTACTTCCTAATTAATTGACAATAATTAATTATAGGGTTATATTAGTCAAATTACATATTATATTAAATTTTTCTTGAGGGATGTGTATTATCTAAACCTGACAATTATTTCTGGACGGAGGGAGTATATAAATATCTTCTGTCATATTTTTTCAGACATTGGTGCTCCTGCCGTTCAAAAACTAGAGCATATATGCCCTTCACTCTAACAAAAGACTAAATAGGGACACATGGCGCAATCTTATCCGTTCGATAAATGTCGGATCGATGGATAAGGTTATGACACGTGTATGTTCGTTAGTATAAAGGGTATATATGCTTTAGTTTTTTGACGGCAGGGGTACCAATGTCCTAAAAATATGACAGAGGGTAATTGAATACTATTAACGATAGTTCGAACATATATTTGTCCTTTTTCCCTTTAAAAAATAATAATTAGGTTCTAAAGTTTGACATTAGAGCTTTTATAGGTTGCTAAGCTAAGGTTAATGATAAAATCAACTAAGTTTTTGTGGTGTGCTACCAATATGTAGACTATAACTGATACAAAAATAAATTTTACTTATTTCGTCGATATGTAGAAATAGTGAAGAAGTATAATTGTTGGTTAAGATAAAGCGAAAATTAAAAAAATAAAGATCATATTTCAAGAAAGTGTAATATATTAAGTTTAAATTAGGAATTGTTTACTTCAAACTTCAAATTTATAAATATTTAATTTAAATAAGAAATATTTACTTCAATTTCATAATTGTTGAGATCAAGAGATGATTTTTTATGCACTCATTATCTAATGGAAGTTTAATTTATTTTTTTAATTTTGCTTAGCTGCCCACATTATCAGAATTATTTGAAGATTAGGTGATTAATTAGTAGGTCCAGAGCAGCTAATCAAATGCATATATGTTTAATAAATAAATAATGTGATATTCTAAATTAGAACAATAAGAAAAAGAAATAAAACCATACAAGAATCTGCCAACTTTTTCCCTTCTGTTAATGTTGATAATATATCAATAACTAATAATTTGATTTACAAATCAATTAAATATAATCACTTTTTTTTTGTCATTTCTAACCATTTACTATATTTTATTATTTAAAGAGGTTAAAATCACATCAAAAAAAATTAAGTATTCTTGATCTACTATAAACTTTTTCATATTTTACCCTAAGGAAATGAAATCACACACTAGAGAAGGATGAGTTTTTTTTTAAAATTTTAGTATGATTTGGAAAATTCTTCATTCGTGAGCTAACTTTTGCGAGTGAGTTAAGTTCAAGATTCATTTAACATGATATCCTAACTCTTGATATTGCCCCCTCCCCCCTTCCCTTCTTCCCCCCTTACGATACAATAAATTGTTCACTCATCCAGTATTCAAATAGAGTGGGAGCGTGAGGAAATAATTAATGGAATTTCAAATCGGAGATAGATAATTTTGTAGGACTCTTTATATGGAAGCACCTTTTGAGCTATATTTTAAAGTTGAATTAGGTCCAATATCCATTTCTTAACATAATATTAGAACTAGACTCTCGATATTAGACCCTCAAATAAATTGTTCAGCCATCCAAAGCGGAAGAATATCTAAACGCGAGCCAAGGGAATGGGGATCCCACATCGGAGATAGATGAGTTTTCTTGAACTTTTAATATGACCCGAATAATCTTCCCGAATTAACTTGTTAAGGATAGATTAGGCCCAAAAGTCATTCCACTAAATTATGAAAATAGTAAATATAGTATCAAAAGTGCAATATTAGATTCAATAATTAACACTTCAATCTAGCCCTAATTTTGTCACCCTTTTTTGTTAATTTTTGGTCGGTATAATATATAAACGTGTTATTTAACTGATACTTATATCTTTCAATTTTGAACGTACACACGTAAAGTCGTAAACACTTTAATTATCATAAATTTGAACAAATAGATATACACGTCATACTAGACAAATCGCATGAGATACACCCATCCTACATGCCAAATCACGTGAAATTTGTTAAAACGTGTGTGTCTACTTATTCAAATTTATAATAGTTTAAATGCATAGATCTTAACTAAAAATCAAGTTATCCTTATAAATATTAGCTGAGATCGAGTTAAAAAAGGGGGTGTTTATGTATTATTATAATGACTTCTCTCCACTATATAAGGACACAAGCACATACTTCTTTTCTCAGTACCAAAAAGTAGAAAAAAACACAACAAAAGAAGAACAAGAAATCTTAGTGAGTGAGTGAAGAAATGGCAGAAAACAAAGAAGAAGATGTTAATCTTGGAGCCAACAAATTCAGAGAACCACAACCCTTAGGCACATCAGCACAAACAGATAAAGATTACAATGAACCACCACCAGCCCCTTTATTTGAACCTGGTGAACTGTCATCATGGAGTTTTTACAGAGCTGGAATTGCAGAGTTCATGGCAACTTTCTTGTTTTTGTACATCACAATCTTGACTGTAATGGGTCTTAAAAGATCTGATAGTTTGTGTTCTTCTGTGGGTATTCAAGGTGTTGCTTGGGCTTTTGGTGGTATGATTTTTGCCCTTGTCTATTGTACTGCTGGTATCTCAGGTCAGTTCATTTTCCCCTAAAAATTTCAACTTTTTTTTTTGTTTCTTGTACTAAAAATGTCATCTTTTTTGTTTGTTTGTGTGTGTGTGTATTCATGGGGTTATGTAGAAACTAGTTTTATGAGTTCTTGATTATATACCCACAAAAAAGTTTATAGCTTTCTTTGCTCTTGTCTATTGCACTGCTAGTATCTCAGATTAGTTGATACTTTTATTGTGTATTTGTACTAAAAATGTGAACTTTTTTTTTTGTTTCTTGTACTGAAAATGTGATCTTTATTTGTGTGTGTATCATGGGGTTATGTAGAAGCTAGTTTTATGAGTTCTTGATTATATACCCACATAAAAGTTTATAGCTTTCTTTGCTCTTGTTTATTGTACTGCTAGTATCTCAGATTACTTGATTTTTCTCTAAAAAGTTGAACTTTTTTTGTGTATTTGTACTAAAAATGTCAACTTTTTTTGTTTCTTGTACTAAAATTGTGATATTTTTTTGTTTTTGTATCATGGGGTTATGTAGAAGCTAGTTTTATGAGTTCTTGTTTATTGTACTGCTAGTTTCTCAGGTTAGTTTATTGCTCCTAAAAATTTGAACTTTTTTGTCTATCTTGTGCTAAAAATGTTAAATTCTTTTTGTTGTTGTGTGACATGAGTTTCTATGTGTGGTTTTGCTGCTGATTTTCGGATCTTGGTCCTTTTCTTGCTCTAAAATTGTGAACTTTTTTTTGTGTATTTCTTGTAAAAATGCCAACTTTTTTGTTTTGTTTGGTGTATCATGGTTATGTATTCAAAAGGGGTAGTCTATTTTACATATAGAATTTTACTTCAAACTATCAAGTCACCAAAGTGAAAGTAGTTCCTTGAAAATAGAGAAATAAGGCAGTTAATTAATTAGACTATGGTTATTTCTTACTTTGAGCCGAGGATCTTTCGAAAATAGCTTCTCTACCTCTCTCTAGATCCCGCCTACCTGTGAGATTACACTTGATATGTTAATTATTTATTACTTCTTGCATATGTAAATCACCAAGAGAATTCATCATATACAGTGAGGTTACAGCGATGAATCGCCTTCACATGATTCGAGTAGAAAGCAATGTGTTTTCGGTTGAACCTACATTTCTTTTTGAAATTTGTCTAGTGCAAGCATTGATATTTGACTCTTCTTCTTTTTGTACTGAAACAGGAGGGCACATTAACCCAGCTGTGACATTTGGTCTGTTCTTAGCAAGGAAACTTTCCTTAACCAGGGCAGTGTTCTACATAGTGATGCAGTGTCTCGGTGCCATCTGTGGTGCTGGTGTTGTCAAGGGATTCATGCAGGGTCCGTATCAGAGATTTGGCGGTGGTGCCAATGTGGTTCAACCTGGATACACGAAAGGTGATGGCCTTGGTGCTGAGATTATTGGGACCTTTGTTCTTGTCTACACTGTTTTCTCCGCCACTGATGCCAAGAGAAGCGCTAGAGATTCACACGTTCCCGTAAGTGTTTTCTTGCCCCACCGATAACTTTATTTTTTCAACAAAGATTACCACTTTCTGATAACGAATGCATACCATCCCAACTTGCATCGGACTAAGGCGTGATTGCCGTTGTTTGAAGAATAAAGAAACTGCATTCTTAACTTTTGTATTGTGTTATACAGATTTTGGCACCACTTCCAATTGGATTCGCGGTGTTCTTGGTTCATTTGGCGACCATCCCAATTACCGGAACTGGCATCAACCCTGCTAGGAGCCTTGGAGCTGCTATCATCTTCAACCAAGACCAAGCTTGGGATGACCATGTAAGTCCCTTCAACTTACATTCATGTGATGATCATATCTCATGCTTCCATTTCTATTTTGTTTTTGATGATCACCGAGAAAACACGGAGGTTAGTTGGCGCGTTTGAAATTCAGTGGATAATGAGTTCGCCCTTCTTAGCCTTCTCCACTTAGATATCAACGATCATAGTATGTCTACTCATCTAATATAATATCAATGTGTAGATCTCACCTCTCCTTCCCCATACCATTGTCGAAAGAGATAGGTATCCAACGAAACGAGACTACGACCCCTTGTCCAACAACATTTAGTTTAAACATGGTTCAAATGTCTTTATGCTATCTAAGTTGTGTTCAGAACTGTCAATACAGGCTGGCCCAGCCCAGACAAGCCGACTCATTATCTTGATGGGCCCTAAGATAGCCAGCCCAACCCTACATGGGCCGGGCCGGGCCGGACCAAGGCGAAGGCCACATTGACGACTCTAGTTGTATTAAGCATGCTTCTTTGATAGAGAACACCTGGCTCGAACTTATGACATGCGCCTAATTCACATAATTACACATCACATGTTATGCTATTACTACTGAACCAAAATCGCGAAGGCTCTCGTTTCTTTCTTTTCATAGCTAACAAGTTTTTTTTTTCTCTTTTTCAGTGGATCTTTTGGGTTGGACCATTCATTGGAGCTGCACTTGCTGCAATTTACCATCAAATAATCATCAGAGCAATTCCATTCAAGAGTAGAGCTTAAAAGTCTCAAACCATTTTTCTCATCTTTCTAGTGTTTGTCTAAATGTGTATTTTCTTCAATTCAAATGTCATTTATGTGAAATAAATTCTCATCAAGTTGTATGTAAAAGCTTCTTTCAATGAAAATAATTTTTATTTTATCCTTCTTAATTATTTCTATGCTATTGAAATAGTATTACGATCTTTCTACCTTTACGAGAAGACAATATAATCTTAATATAATTAAAATATGGTAAATTTAATCGAGATCAATACGTTCTAACTAGATATGAAATTTAATGTAGATATATCTAAAGAAAAAAATGTTGTTCTCGAAACATATTAAAAAGGAAAGTAAAACAAGCAAATTAAAACGGAAGAATTAATATATTTTAATAGAAAACTTTGATAATCGTGTCTATGTTCATTGTTGGCATATACTCCTTGTGATTTTGTTCAGTTTTCCTTGATTTCTCCCACTAAAACAAGAAACAATTAAAAAAAATTAATTATTTGAATATTATTGCCTACTATATATACTCTTTCTGTTTTAATTTGTTAGTTTGAATTTAATTACATATAAATTTTAAAAAAGTAAAGAAAACACGTAAAATATATCAAAAATGTTATTTAATATTGTGATTTTGTCACATGAAAAATTAGAATTAAAGAGTCGTCAGTAAAGAAGAGAGGCGTTCTTTTCAAAACAAACTAAAAAGTAAAATAAAATAAACAAATTAGTCTACTACTCCGTCCAGTTCAATTTGTGTGTTGATTTTAACTTGATACGAAATTTAAGAAGCTAGAGAAAACTCTACAATCTTGGAAGGCTTAATTTAAAGACACATAAAATATATCAAAAAATTCTTTAATTTTATGGTCTTAAATATACCACGTGAGAAGTTAGAATTATAGAATTATCAAAATAAGAAAAAAAAACATTATTTTCTAAACAGATTAAAAAGAAAGTAAAACATTCAAATTGAAACAGAAACAACTATATATAATCTACTACTATATATATATATATATATATATATATATATATATATATATATATATATATATATATATTATTCTATCATCAATTTTTATGAGTGAATTCTCCAAGAATATAATTCATAGAGTGAAACTAAAATTAAAATTAGAATTAAATGTGGATATTTGGAAGAAAAGGAACATCTGGTTTCTCATGTTGTTCAACTGCTGAGGAAGTTACTAAAGAAATTAATGGATTTGGCCTCACTGCCATTGTTACAGGTCACGAAAAAATTGTCGTAAAGTTTCATTCTTCGTTTTATGTTAACGATTCTATTTATAAGATTGTTTCATTAGGTAAGAAAAGAAGGAACCTAAGCATGATAAATATCATACACGAAATTTATTGATAATCCCTAGCTGATCCGTAGCTAAATAGCTTTTATTTAAATTAATTTCTTATATTATATTGATAAATGAGATTATCATGAAATTTTTACTGTTTAGCTACAAAAATTTACACTCCGCTAATTCCTTCTTTTCTAACCATGTTCGTGGAAACAAAAAACTAATCATTTAGTTTTATTCATAGTATAATATTCTAACGTATGAGATTCAACTCGACTAAATTTTATATTTCGTTTTTTACTTATTTCAGGAGCAACAAGTGGCATTGGCATCGAGACGACACGTGTCCTCACCTTGCAGGGTGTGCATGTAATTATGGGAATTCGTAATATGGAAAATGGAAAACAAATTAAAGAAAATATACTTATATCCATTCCAAATGCTAAAATTGATTTTATGGAATTAAATTTGAGTTCTATGGAGTCAATAAGAAAATTTGCCAAAGAAGATAACTCTGCTGGTCATCCTTTGAACCTTTTAATGTAAGAAAACAATATATTTATGATTTTATAATGTGTTTGGTATGACGAAAAGTATTTTTCCATCTTTTTTCACTATTCAAACACTTTACAAAATTCATAAAATATTTTAATTGGAAAACAGAAAGTCATTTTTCTCCCTTTGATCGAAAAATATTTTTGGTGTTCGTTTTCTAGAAAATGTTTTTCTTATGATACTTTTTTCATTTTAAGAGAATGATATATTTCTAAAAAATATTTTAAATATTTATTGAATAGTGGAAAATATTTTCAAAAGAAGATTGATAATAATATTGATGAAATATTATTTAATTGTTGTTTTGGTTTTGTTAAGTAATAATGCAGGGGTTATGATTCCACCATTTACACTTTCTCAAGACAAGATAGAATTACAATTTGCAGTTAATCATTTAGGTAACTCAATTTATCTAATTATGTTTAATTTGTTAAAGATATAATTAAATAATTAAATAAAATTTTTCTTTAAATAATTTAAATTTTTAGATAAGATGACTACACTCTTTAATATAATATCGGAGCAAATGTTATCACGTCATTGATTCATTAACCCATGATAAAGAACCAAGTTCGCATATGAAAGAATATATTGAAGATACAATTAAGTAAATAAAAACATATGCCTCAATACGTGTGCAAAAACGACATATTAAAGATGTAATTAAATAAATATAAGTGTGATTAGAACATTTTGTTGTTTTGAAAATACAAACTAAAATAAATGAAAATCCATTCTATCCTTAAGTCTTTTAGATGCTAAGCTCTTATTATGTGTGAGATTTTGAAAAAGATCGTATTACGAGAATCTATGTAGCCTTATTTTATATTTCTACAAAACAAATTGTTGCTGTATCTCAAATTTATGACCTTCTTCCTAATCACATGACAATAACTTTACCAATTACGATAAGATTCTCGAAATGAATACATTATTCAATCAAATATGATTTGTTAATATTTTGTTTTTGCAGGTCATTTTCTTTTGACAAATCTTTTATTGGAAAACATGAAAAATACAGCTAAAAATAGCAAAATAGAAGGAAGGATAGTAAATGTTGCATCAGCAGCACATGATTTTGCATATTCTCAAGGAATTATTTTTGATAAAATTAATGACAAAGAGAGGTATATATATATATATATAGTCCATAATTAAATAACTTCTGTAATTATCATATTTTACTCGAATCTTTTTTTATTTAAAGAATTAAAATATGAGATTATTTATTTCATGTTTAATTGAATATTTGATTTCAATTAAATATAAAACACATATGTTATATTTATATTTTGTATACATACACATTCTATTTTTAATTTTTTTAATATTTCTTATTTATTTGTAATTATTTGCAGCTACCATAGATTTCATGCTTATGGCCAATCAAAGCTTGCTAATATACTGCATGCAAATGAACTCGCTAAGCGCTTAAAGGTAATTAAAGTTATTATCATCGTTATTATAAAATGTAAAAACTTATATAAATTAAAATTTTGATTTCGTCTTTATCGATTTTTTTTTCTTCATATATAGGAAGAAGGGGTAAATATTACTGCTAATTCTGTTCATCCTGGACCAATTGCCACCAACATTATGCGTTATGACAATATCCTTCATGGTAAAATATTTTAACTTACTTTTATTTATTTTTATTGCACCATTTATGTAAAATCTCTTTAGTATTTAGATAAATTTAAAATTTTGGACTTATAATTTTAGAGGTGTAGTGTGTTTACTTGTAAGAATCATAAGAATAAACTCTGTCAAATTTAAATTTTGAATCCGCTCTCTCACTATATATTTGTTGAAAAATAGTCCATAGTCCATATTGACTCATCTATAGAGGCTGTTTAGCTTAGCTTATTAAGTAGTATTCGGCCTTTAAGAGTATTTGGATATTTTAAAAACGACTTAAAAAACGTTAAAAGTAGGTACCCTACTTTGACTTTTTAAACTATTTTTTAAGCTAAGTCGAACGAACTCTTAAATCTTTAGTTTAACCCTACTTTCCCCCCTCCCTAACAGGAATAGTTAACTGGATTGGGAGATATGTACTCAAGAGTATTGAACAGGTACTATAGCTCCGCCCCTGTATTTATCGCCAAATCTTGAACCCCCCTCCCCCGTTGTATTTGATACTGTAGCTCCGCCCCTACGTATGATTGTTTATCCTATGATTATAGGGAGCATCAACTACATGTTATGTGGCTTTGCATCCACAAGTGAAAGGAGTAAGTGGTGAGTACTTTTCAGATAACAACATTGCTACAAACAAAACAACTTCTTTGGCTAAGGATTCAGATTTAGCAAAGAAGTTGCGGGAATTTAGCTTGGATTTGACCAAATAGGTTTGTCAAATGGGCGAGTCAGGTTGAATCTGGATGAATCAAGATGTTATGAGTTAATAAATGGACGAGTTAAATTTGGGTTCACTAGGCGAGTTGTGTTTTCATGAGCTAATTTTGCTACTCCTGGTTGAGAATCTCAGTTCATCGATTCCTAATTTGACTATGTTATCAAGTCCTTCTTTCCCGTCTTTGTATCCAAAGATATTTTTAATATAGTGTGATATTGTCTGTTTTGAACCACGTACGTCCACACAGTTTCTCAGAAGCCTCAGACCATTGATGCAACTTTATGGCTATAGAACAAGTGAGGTGTGCAAACAAACCCAAACTTTAACAAAATAACGTAGATACCTGTGCTGATGAAAGGTAATAGATTTTCACCAGGTTTACTATAGAATTAGCTGAGTTATACGCAAACTGACTTGAACACCACAGTTATCCAGATGTCAATACTCTAAGACAGTTTGCAGGACACAAGTGGCAGTTACTATTCAAATGTCCATGAGTTTTCAGTCCGCTTGTAAAGCTTCACGACTATTAAGAAATGAACCTTAGAACTGACTCGACTTTAAAAATTTGTCTTATGAATCAATGTATACCAAGACCATAATGAGACTACAAAACTCGTATCCTTAACCAAATGAGGGCGCAATATTGGGTAAACCAAGAACAAGGATTAGTCTGACTCTAATTCTATATAAAAGAAAATGGAGATTGGCCTCGCTCCACCCCAAAAACTTCCCCGTGAGGGGAGGATGATTCAAACTATATAGAGACATTACATCCCATACCCTGCAAGGCTTCAACTGGTAAAATTGTTGTCATGTGACCAGGAGGTCACGGGTTCAAGCCTTGGAATCAGCCTCTAGCAGAAATGCAAGGTAAGGCTGCATACAATAGGACCTTCCTCGGACCCTGCGTATAGCGGAAGCTTTAGTGCACCGGGCTGCCCCTTCTTACCCTCAAGGGTAAATGAGTTTCTCCCATCACGAGACCAACAGACGACAACATATAACAGATTCATATAGCTAACTGCAGTGCATGAAACATCTGTGAACTGGGAATGATGCAATATGTGACAATGGCATTCTACAAAACCAAAACGAACAAAAACGTAGTTCGAAATGACAAAGTCATGGCAAAACAAGAAAAGCTTTGACAAAAAAGAAATCCCATCAGCTTAAAAGTATGTCCTGACTGGAGTGAAGATGCAACTGTTCCAGGAAGTATACTTATACTGAATCATATTTAGTAGCACAAAGGTACAGCAATATATACTATCTTCGAGGCTATTGGGATCGATACCTTCAACTTAACTTGGCGTGGAAGGTTGCAAGAGAAAAGAAAACTATTCTTCTTAGCAGCTTTTTCAACCTACCCGACCTCAGCTTTAGAACTTAACTTTAAGCAAAGAAGACAAGAACTATATAACAAAAGAGCCATACATTCAACAAAGACTTAATGGTGAAGAAATGAACAAGATTGAAACAAAAAAAGAATCACATTTCGGCATTTCATTAGCGTTGTATAAATAAAATTCTGTGCACATAACAGGCTAGATGAACTATATAAACATTTACAAATAATAAAACTAGCCACTAACCTTCTCTTACCAATCAATAAATCAATCAATGAACCGCGTCTCAGTCCCAGACAAGTTGGCTTCAATGCCACGACCTACTCCTACCAATGCTCGCGAAAAAAAACAACTAAAATCCCCTAACTGAACTCTGCCAAACCTCAACAAATTGTTGATCTTTTCGTGTAACAAACATTCTATTCCCTCCAAAACTGAAGTGAGTTATCCGATTTCCACAAAAATCTTTTGCTCTTCCCATATAGTTCTTCCTAAAAACTCTGTCTTCTGATCCAAACCTACCTTTTATCGAACCATCGATAAGAACCTCAGACCACAACTCGACATTTCCTCCTTTAGTGCAGAAAACTTGATTCCCATGGCTCTCGATTTTGCATCCACTTCCTTCCTTTTTACCATTCGTTACCTTTCTTTGATCACCAAGACAAATCCAAGCATTCTCAGAACCAATATTCCTCAAATCAGCAAGAAAAACCTCGCCCGAGTGTACTCCAACTTTAAAAATACCAGACAAACTATCCGAAACTGTGATATCGGAGAAACAATCAACATTTTCCTTTATTTCCCAAACTGTATTCCCAGACCTTAAATCCCAAAACTTAATATTCCCAAGTACACCAGAAGGACCACTATGTGAACCAGCAGACATTAACAAGTTATGACTAGGTAACCATCTTAACTTAGTAGCTGGAATTGCTGAATCCAATTGAGCACCAAAGATTTCATAATGACCAATCTTAGTAACCGGTTTAAAATCATCGTTAACGTCATATACCATAATACAATTCGAATTCCTCCTAGATGATTCGAAACTAGTAAACAAGAATTCACCTGATGATCCAATAGCTTGTACTGTTGAACCAGACTTAGTCACATTTTCCCAATTAAGATTCTTTTTAACAGAGCCCTTAACAAGATCAAGAATCTGTAAACCTGAAAAATCAGTAGCACCAACTGCAACAGTTCTTGAATTCAAACACAACATAGAATCAATAGCTGGAAATAGAGTTAAAATTGTGGATTTTCTCTTTAAAGACCAATCAAAAGAAGTAATTTTACAACCATGAGCTACTTGAACTGAACCATTTTGTGTTGTGGAAATTGCTGTAGGTGAATCTCTACCAGTTAAAGGTAAAAGAAGAGATTTTTCAAGATCAAAAGGCTCAAACTGAGATGGGTTTGACTGGGAATTCAGAATAAGTTGTTCTACACCATAAAATTTAGCTTCAAAAATCAAATCTTGAATATCAAAGTTTTTAGCTTTTGAAGGTAAATTTCCAGTTCTTAAAAGGGATAGTAAAATAGAGAAAATTTCAGGGTCTCTATCAATAAATGGAATTGAATCATTAGTAGAAATTGTAGAAAAAAGAGATTTTGAACCTGCTTGATTTAGGGTTTGTTTGGTTGTTTGAAAAAGCTGGCCACCAACATCAATGGTGACTATGTTGGAATTTGAATCCATATTGTTGTTGTTGTTGTGTCTGAAACCATAGGAAAGAGGGTTTGATCCAACAAAAGGTGGCATCTTTATGAGGAAAAAAAACAAATTTCAAGAAAATTTATGCTAAATGAACACAAACCAAAATACTAATAAGAGACCTAAATTATGGGGTTGTTGAGTTTGTTAGAAGATGAATCAAGAATGGTTGACAAATGTGGGAATTTATTAGGTGGGGTGGGGGGTGGGGGTAAAATGGTGGCTAGTGGTCAAGAATGACCCAAGTCTTGTAGATTTCTTAGTGATTTCCTTTTACCATTTGAGTGTTATTAGGAAAGGAGTCCAATATTGACCAAATTTATGGTCTTTGTGGGGGTGTGGTGTGGTGGGGGTGGGGGGAGCGGACATGACAAAAATAACATATTCAGTTTAATTTTATAAGTTGAGTCGAAGAATGGTATGAACACGAATTAAGATCTTATAATTTTTGGTAAAGATATGATAAAGATAGAGAGAGTGTTCTCGATAAATTCTTGGTTCAAGTAAGAACATATAATATTTCTTTTATGAAAATATAATATATTAGATAACAGAACGATAGTAACAACAAATAACACGCTAACTGAAGAGTAATAATCAAAATGAGGCATAAGATATAATAGAAACATAATAATAATAACAACACATGGAAGGAAAATTAGATGATGTTTGATTGTCTGATAATATTTTTTATCCTAATTTTTAACTTTCGTAACCTTCTATCTAGGATCGTATCCTTGAAAATTTACAAAGTGGATATCTTTTCTAATCACCTTAATTAGGTGAGAGTAGATTTAATCTCCAAATGTAACTCATTATTAATTTGTATCATGTTTGGTTGTATTTGTGGAAATACAATTTTCATATAAAATTGATTATAAATTATATACTATTATATTTAGTTGTTTGTTTTGTTTTTATTTATAAATAATACATGCATAAGTTATATAGATATATATATATTCAATCCCCTTAAGATTGAAAATAAAAGTGAATCGACGCTATTAAGTATAGTCACAATAAAATTTGATAATTTTAACTTAAATATTTTGTACGTAGATATTATCAAACGCATTGAATGTGTATAAATATTTTATTCATGAATTCAACAAAAAATAATAATTTAATAATCTATAAACGCACAGGCCATACCTAATTTTAATCATCTGATCGAAGGAATGAAATATAAAAAAACAATAGTAATTATGTGATTTAATATTGAAAGATGTTTATCTTATGTTTAGTTATCAATTCACTTTCATGTATAACTAATACATTCATGTAAGCATTATATTTGTAAATTTGTATCAAATAAAGAAGAAAGATTGTGTTAGGTTAATGGTGAACCAAAAAATAGGTGAGAGGAAATATATAATATGTAAGAACGTGCTCGCGCAAATATATGTCATATTTTAAAATTGAGATAAATGATTTACACTAAACAACATAGATATATGACATATATAAATTTGAATAGATATTGAGTATCGATAATAAAAACAAACATGCAAAAAGAGACGAAGTAAAATAATACTAGCTAAGGACAAGGTTATATAATCAACAGAAAATGATTAATTGAACGTTGTTATAAAAATTCTAAAATATTCTTAATAAGATTTCTAACGTTCAACCCGAAACACAATTAAAATATCCCTAACAATAACCTACCACCTAATAACCACATACTTGCCAAATTTTAGTTAAATACAAGTTGACTAAGAGAATTTGGTTAAAAATGTACAACTCACAACATCATTATCATCAAGTCACAGCTGTGCACTGTATCATTTTCCTTTATAAAAGATATCGTAAATGTTTGAACATGAATCGAATGATATTTTTATTTATAAAAATAATGTTGTATGGAATTAAAGTTATAGTCGGAGATGTATTTCACTTGAAAAAATGTCAAAATTTTGTAAGGAATCAATTTTTTAAAAAACTTGTTAAAACAATTGTGGAGTAAAAAAGATTGATTTTAATTTGCATTGAGAAGTCTTATATTGCGAGGGAGAAGAGGGAGTGGGTGGGTGAAATGCTTTTTGATAAAGACAAATTTTATATTTAGACTCAAATACGAAACCTTTAATTAAAAACGAAAAAATAATTATCATTTCATTATTGCAACCAACGTTGTTAGTATGAAAACCTTTTTGCTTATATATAGGCAGAAACCCAAATTGAAATGATACCCCTTTTTAAAAAAATTCTGAGTGTACAATTCAAAACACGATGGGTATTGGGTGCACGTATTATTTTTCTTCACTTAAAAAATAAGTCCTTTCCGCAGTAGAGTTTGAAACCTATGACCTGTACTTAACTCACTTATCACAATTCACATGTTGTGCTTTTGCCACTAAATCATAACCTCGAGAGGAAACAAAGTTAGAGTTTATCTGATGCGAATTTCTAAAATACATCTCTATCTTTTTCTTTAGCTCAGCAAACACTACCTATCTTTTGGCTAACGTGTGACGATGGTTTTTATATTGCTCGGACTAACAAAAAAAATATTACCACACTCGTATTAAATACTCCAAAAATATACCTCATTTCGTTTAAAGATAACACCTTAATATTCACAATTAGTTTTAGGATGATAGTGGGCTACCTACCTTGCAAATCGGTTGGGCCAATTTAGTAAACCAATCAACTTGGCCCAAAAAAAGAGGACTCCAATCAACCCATGATTTTGGTCTAGCCCCGGCCCATATGCAAGTCGTGGTCCGAGTCCATTTACCTGCCCAATTAGAAGGGGCAAAATGCACAAATATCCGCGGTTAAAGATCAACTTTAGACCTACATGACTGACGCTGAAAATCCACATCACTTCGAATATGTTTGTATAAAATAGAGCCTTCTAAAGATCAAATATCAAACATTTTGACCTAAAGTTTGTTATGTCTTATCAAGGATAACTTTATATTCTTTTAACTGAAATTATGATCTTCATAACGCTTATTTTTTTTACCATTTTTTTACTAAAGTTATTTTCGATAAAAACAAACTAGGATTATTGATTGATTAACTTACTCATCAAAGACCTAGCTAGGATACATAGTCTTTTTTCTTTCTTTTTTATTTGAGGAATCCTAGGTTAGGTAAGCTAAATATAAAAACCTAAGACCTAAGCTCCTATAAGCAAACTCCAATTGTAGAAGCAAATGGTTACTTTGAGGTTGACACTAACTTGTAGAGAGAAATTAAAAAAAAAAAACTAAAGTTATTAAGTTGAAACGAAACTAGAGAAAAAGCTATGAGATTGACATAATTTAGTAACTTCTATCATAGTAGATACATTCACTCCCTTTTACCAAGAGTACTTCACGTAGTATACGTGAATCAATCGGACATAGAGTGAACTCAGAAAATCTCAATCACGACCAAGAAAAATTGTTTTGCAATCTTTTTCTCTTACGTGCGTGTGACTAAAGTCATTTCTCGTGTGTCGATAAAGAGTTCTATCTTCGCTGAAACTAATTTCTCATGTGTTCTGAATAATATCATTTCACTATAACAGCTAAAATGTGTCGGAACAAAGGATATCATTTAATTTTTTTCGTATATTTTTCATAATGATGTTTCACTATAACAACTAAAAAAAATTAAAATTATCAACATCGTTACGTTTGTTATAAAGAGATTTGACGGTATAACACGAACTACTACTCCTCACAAAAATCATTAACCCCAAAAGCCAACCACAACTTCTCATTAAAAATCCCCATCATATCCTCCGGTACAAACTCCTTCCTACAAAGCGGACACGTCTTCTGATCATGATCCATCCAACGGTCCACACAGCTCCGATGAAACACGTGTCGACAATTCATCAACATCCTGATCTCGTCGCCGGAATCAAACTCGTAAAGACAAACAACGCACTTCTCCGGCGGGTCAACTATCTCGGAAAACTTCACTACCGGTAATATCTCCCGGATTATCGCCGCCGATACCGAAAACAACTGGGTATTCTCTTCACCGGGTCGGGTCGGGTAAGGAAAATCGGGTTCGAGGAAATCGGGGAGACCGAGAATTGTGAAGAGATTACAGATGAGTTTTCTGATGAAGATTAGAATTGAGAGAAGATGGAGAAGTAATTTGGGGAAATTGAGATCTGTATAGCCTAGTGGAAAACCCATTCAAAAAGGTGTTTTTGTGAGTAACCAGTGTGTGTAGTGTGTGTAAAAATGGAGATTTTGAACTGAGCTGAGATTCATTGTTAATGGCGGAATAAGGGGTTTATATAGTCACATTCTTTTGGGGGAAATGTTCAAATTTACCCCTAAAGTAATTAAATTTACGATTTGTGTCGTTCGGGTTCTAACATATATTATACGTACATAAGACTATCTATTTGTCATACGATAAAATATCAAAATCGAATTAAAAATATGAAATTATAGTGATAAGATAACGAGTGGCACAGTATGTGTATATTTTATCCTCTTTACACCTTATTTTTATGAAATTATATAAAGAATGTTATTGTGTTATTGTAATACTCCCTCCGTTTAAAAAAGAATGATTTTCTTTCATATTTAGTCTGTTTAAAAAATAATGATCTTTTTCTTTTTTTAGTAACAACTTTCCACGTGACATGTTTAAGACCACAAGATTAAAGGGCAATTTTGTACATTTAACATAACTTTAATTTATTACCACATGAGCAAAAGTCTTATTTATTTTCTTAAACTCTTTGACAAGTCAAACTATATCATTCTTTGTAAAACGGAGAAAGTATATATTTCCCATTGGTTTGAAGTGGAAAAAATCTCTGTTTTTAGTGTATGATGAACAATATTAGAATCTAAAAGTTGAACAAATTATAAAATTGCTCAATTTTGAATTATAATGAGCATATTTGTCTTTTTTCTAATTCCGATATTTAATTTCTAAGCTAACTAATTTAAATTCGTGCCTTAAAAGTCATGTTTTGAAAGAAAACATGTCTTATCAAAGATAGCTACATTTTTAAGACTCGAATCTGAGATCAGTTATTAAAAATAGAAAATCGCTTTAGTGAATACATAATTTAAAATATATTTTTTGAGTGGGGTGGGTGGGTAGGAGGGGATTGGGGGGGGGGGTTGTGATAGGGATGTGAGAGAGTCAAGTGTGTGAGTGTCCCATTCCAAGATGTAGGAGCCTTGTCCTATGTTTTGGGCTCTTCACCCGAATTGTCAATTTATATTTCATAAATCAGACTTTATCTAAAAAAAAAAAAAAAATTATAAATTTTTTATTTTTAAAAAAATCAAAGTAATTAAACTTTATATTTTGTTTAGTACAAATGATGGAGAAAGAAATCACCAATCTTTTGAAATGTCAATTTTTAACTAGTAGAAAGAAAAATAAACTAATTATTTTAGGATCATGAAATTTGTAAGTTTGTCCAGCGAATTTAGGACTATAATTTTAAGTGTTAACTAAATTTTAAATTTATTTTATATATATGTGTGTTAACATAGTACATCATTTGTATCATAATTATTAAACTTTATCGAAATCGAAATTGTATCAGAATTTCTTTCTTTTGGGGCCATTGACAAATAGTTCTATGGCCATGATGATGTGTATAATGTACTAATTTTTATACAAATTCATGTGCTACATTTTAACTTTTTTTTATAATTATAGGTACTATAGTACTCTTATGACAACAACTTAGGTAGCTTCACATTTTCAAATGCTCAACACAAATAATCAAATGATTTTGACTTGTTTATTAGTAGGTACCAATGAAACATAAGAAAAGGACTCATTTGAAAGCCACTAGACCAAAATATGTATTTTCAAAACTAGTATTATCACCATCCTATCAAGTACATTGATTGAAAATTGACCACAAAACCTAAATTGGAATATTGTAAATTGACCACAATTCTAGTTTATTTTCATAAATAAAAGAAGAAAAAAAGAGAAATCTTGTTTATATAAATGGTCATCTCCCATCGAGGAATGTGATGTTTATGACAGAGAATGAGCTAACAAGGATGATTCGAATAGAAAGACCGATATGACATGCTTCTAGGCTGAAACTTTTTAAAGAATGGTGCACTCTTACGACGGAAAGGAAGAGAAGAAGACTGAAGTTCACACTATATAATTAGATGATTCATCAGTTTACGTGTTGATCAATATGACTATTTAAAACAGTCACCTACACCGGACAGAAAACTTCATTTTAAATAATACAATCTTTTTCTTTTATTTTTAGTAGGAAATGTTTGATCATAACGTAAAATTTTTTAATACGAATTCAAACTAGATAGACTTCAATTTTAAATACAAGACACCGATTATATAAGAAGTTGAAGTATCAAAGTCATGGGGCCAAAATGGAAAAAAAAAAGTCATGAAGGATTGTGCAATGTCCAAAGGCATGAAGTGGGGGCAAATGGTTCCTTCAAATGCAATAGTCCCTTTCACAAGCCCACAAACACCTAAGTGAACCAAATTGAAGACCCACCAATCAATCTTCTTGAAAAAACATAGAACAATTATTTTTACCCCCCCCCCCCCCCCCCCACCAACAAACCACATACACCCAAAAGTTATGGTTGATTATATAGATTAGAGCTCGATTATTTCGCAACCTATCTATTAAAGAAGAAATACTTTCGATTAGTTATTCTATACTTACCACCATTAAAAAAATTATTAAATAAATAAAAGTGTCCTCTCTTTGATAGTTTAAATTTGAAATAAGATTTAGAGATCAAATCTCACAATCACTCATTATATAAAAAAATAATCATGAATAACGAATCAGGCCCAAATGTAAGGGGCATTTATAATAACTAAATAGTTAGTTATGAAGGCAACTATTATACTATAATATATCAGCTCAAAATCATCATAGAAATACAAAAACTTTGAATCTCAAAATCTGTCTCTTGACACCAAAATCTCTAATTAACAATGAAGTGATTCTATCTATTCTCTGTCAATTGTCATTATTGGTAGGATCGAAAATAAGCAAGTGTAAACGCGAAAGCTAGCAAAGCAAAACTCGAAAGATCACGAGTAAGAAGATAACGAGAAATATACCAAAAGACACAAAGATTTAACGTGGTTCAGTCAATCGACCTACGACCACAAAGGAGATGAGCAATCCACTATAAATATGAGAGTACAAAATATAGAGAGAAATAACCTCAATCAATTCACTCGGAATACATGGGAGGTTCACACAAGTGATAACGCATCAAGCTTGTGACCCACAAATTCTCTCCCTAATCAAAACTCTCAAAGCCCTTAAGACTACATTGTGAATGCTGATTAAGTTAGAAGGAACAAGCCTCTATTTATAGAGTCCTAAACTTTTTCCTACCAGAAAAAAGATTAGTCAATTCAAAACCTCTTCCTAAAAGGAAAACCTATTTATGATAAGAAATCAGGGCAAATAAAACCCAACAATTATAGTCCATTGAACATATAACATAATTAGTATATGGTTTCATATAAAAAAGAAATTGCTTAATTTTACAACTTATTTATTATTTCTTTTGTGGAATCAAATTTTTATCGATATACTAAAGGATATATTATATTCGTTTTAATTTATATAGTGATATTTGACTGCAAATATGAAGTTTAAAAAATGACTTTGTTTGAAATTTATGGCTTAAATCAAAATATATGTATAGTTATCAATTATTTGATTAACTGTAAACTAAGTATTTTAAAATAAACGTATGATCTTTTAAATCTTAAACAACAAATAGTTACTCTGTGTATTATGTTGAGATAGAGTAGAAATTGAATCTCATTAACACCAAAAAATGTCAATTAAAATTTTAAAATTTCTAATTTCGTCATACCTTATAATATATTTTGGTGTCACGTCGTGTCCCAAATAATGTTGGGTTCCCTAATGATATATACAAGGCAACATGCGTACAATATGGCCTAATAATAATAATAATTGCATTTCTTTTGGTACAAAAACAATTGAATGTGGTAAAGACATATATAAAATAGTATGAATTACTATTTAATGTGAGAGATTTTTTTAAAAAAATAGTATGAATTAATATACCTTAGTTCAAGTTAGTGGGATCATATAATTTTGTATTATGAAGATTTTTCATCAATAAATATGTTTCACATCGATTATCAATTTATTAAAATTCATCTTTTTTATCTGTATCTATCTATATATAGCTCACACCAACGATGCATGTTAGTAATTAGTGATCGATGAGTCTTTGACCAACCAGACAAAGATCATGGGAAGGATTATCAAGGGTGAAGCATGACAATTTCCAGGGTGGGTGGGTAGGGTACTCGTGTTATCATGTTCTTTCTTAATTTTCAACGAACGTGTCTATTGAAATTTGACTCGTTGATAAGAGATTTCTAACAAAGGGGAGAAAAGATAGGTAATGTAATAAAACTTACTATTATAAAATTTCTAATTCATGACAAACCCTACACACTACAACAAAAAGGTGAATTACATGGGAATTTTCCTGGAGATTAATATTAAAAATTGCAGAAAAATAAGTTTCATGCAGATTTTCATACTAATCCCTGAAAAATCCCTATGTAATTCACAGTTTTTTTGTAGTGACAAATTTTGCTCGTCAGTAGTGTTTATGATGAAAATTCCATCCAAAATTCCTTATATGACAGGCCAAATTCCGATGAGACATCTATAGAGAATTATCGTTCTTCTCATAGTGACTGATCTCTTTGATCAATTACGATGAAATGAAGAATTGGTTTAGTATATTATAATTTTGAGGCTGGGGAGAGGGAGGGGGGGGGGGGAGCGCTCATCAAAATGACCAAATAAAAAGACGTTTATTTTTTCATTTACTAATATAAATATCGAATACGAATTTAAATCTCCTCATTCTATCCCTCTAATAAAAACTAGTAAAATAATTTAATATTTTTTTTTTATAAAGATAGGAGCCTCCCTCTTCTAACAATGTCTTATAAAGGCCAAGACAAAGTGACCCATATAATATAAGAAATAGAAATTATTATAATTATTAGCTTACAATCATTTACTTTTTAATCTTGAAAAATATATCCCCATTTTATGGCCCTCCACCGCCGACCAATTATTGTTTTACGTACTAATGTTTTTTTTCAAATAGTGTAACAATCAATTATTTTTTGTCGTCAAAAATATCAAACTATAATTGAATTAATATTATTATATACAGAATCGTTAAAGTAGTTAATAATATGGAGGTAGAAGTGTTTTTTATTGCTAAGTTATTGCATAATTCTTTGTTTATTATAGTAAAATCATATTTATTTTATTATAATATTCGATAAATAATGAGACTCGTCAGATTTCAATATTTCCACTCAATTTTGTTGAGTCTCTTTTTTCACCCTTTCTTTGTCTCTATGTGATTGATTGGTAGTGTTATTTTGATATCTAATTCATCTGAATTTAAAAATATAAGGAGAATAGTACTATATACTATGAATCTGATAAAATTCATCAAGTTGAATTTATGAATACATTTCTTTTTATTTAAATATATATATATAAAATATTAAAATTTATTTAATTGTTTAACTGATCATCCTTGTGTCTATGTATCCGAGCTAATAACTTGTTATATCTTGCAAGAGATTTTTTTTTCTTTTTTCTTTTTTTCCCTTTTTAATATTTTCCCTTTCTGCATACCTAGAAAAATGTCCTATGAGATTTCTCTAAAGAATTGAAAAAAAAAAAAGTGAACTTATTGTTTATTCAATAAAAAGTTCCAATTCCAAGAATTAAGTGACATGTATTCATTTTTAGTTACATGATTGGAGATAATTATTATAACTATTTATTAGAATACTCAAAGCTTAAAAGCAATGTGTTGGATCAAAAAGTGTGTGTAAATTGTATTTAAAAGCTTGACCTACAACATATGTATACTGAGATTTTTAAAAATTTATATATATATATGCACTTTATTAGAAAACATTCATCTCCTAGATTTATTTGTGTTTTTATAGTTTATTTTACTTTATTAAATCACTTAATAATGTATTTTACGTTGACTTAATGTAAACATTCGATCCGAATAAGTTTTTTCCCTTTTATATATATTTACGTAATTGTTTTGTAATCAATATTGTGTATTCTTTTTTAATCTTAGTGGAAAAGATTAAATGATATCTATTTTTTTTATGAAAAAGTGAAAAGTATTTGATAAAATATATCTAAATGTCCACAAATTACCTGAAAATTTACCACAATTATTAAATATAGGGAAAAGACTCAAATATGCCATCGAACTTTCAGAAAAAACTCATTTATGCCATTACCGTTAAAAAAAAAGCTCATTCATGCCATTATTTTTTAACGGTGATTTTGCAAAATCATTTTTGACACGTGATCAATTATAATTCTGCCACGTCATCAATTTTTTAATTAAAAAAATCAAAATTCTGAATAAAAATTGATTTTTTTTTGGATTTTTTAAATTAAATAAACTGATGACGTGGCCGAATTATAATTGGCCACGTCATCAATTTTTTTAATAAAAAAAATCAAAATTGTGAATAAAAATTGAATTATTTTTTTGATTAAAAAAATTGATGATGTGGCCGAATTATAATTGGCCACGTGTCAAAAATGGTTTTGTAAAACCACCGTTAAAAAATAATGAAATGAATGAGCCTTTTCTTTAATGATAATGACATAAATGAGCTAAACTTTTAACTGATGGCATAAATAAGTCTTTTCTAAAAGTTCGATGACATATTTGAGCCTTTTCCCTTAAATATATCCCTCCCTATCCAGACAACCTAGATTAAAAGAATTTGAAAGAGAACTTCAATGATGATAAAATCAGATTTTTAGGTTGTTAATTAATTAGTTCCAAGTATTTGGATCATGATTATCATAATTAAAAATTATTAGAACTAAAAATAAAATAAAATATTACTAGAAGCTGTCTGCCATATAACGCTTAAGTGTAGGATTACAAGGAATGCATGTCAAAAAGTGTATTTGTTGATAAACATGAGATCAAGAAAAGATAAATTGATAATCATGAGTTATTAAGAAAAAATTAATTAAAATACTATATGATATTTTCTAGTAAAAAATAATAGATATCTCATAAAATTAATTAAGATGTGCAAAAGCTAGTCCGAATAAAACATTATAAAGAAAGTTAAAAAAAAACTTTAATTATCATGTTATTATTAGTGAGGCATTTTAACAACAATTTGAGTATTTTAATCATGCTTAATTGATAGATAATTATATGATATATATTAATTAATAAAAAGCTATGATTCTCACTAGATTTTAGTAGATAATGGTATTCACGCCTTGAACAGTTTAATACAAATAAAATATGATTAGCACGTGAATTAAGGATAAGCACAAATCTTCCAAACGTACTATCTTATCTTGGAGGAAAAAAAAAATACTTGCCAGGTAGATATCGAGATTTATTTTTAATCAGAAGTCACAAGTTTTAATTATAAAAATAAAATTGTCTTTATTAGAAATTAGAATGTGCCTTATTTTTAAAATAGGACTTCATTATGCGAACCCGAAAATTAGACCTTAAGTCATTACCACCAAAGACTATGGTAGGATACTGATAAATACTTTTTGATTCTTAATTAAAGGTCTTAAATTTAAGTGTCAAAAATATAATCACCTTTTATAGATTTTTTATTTTTATCTCTAAAGTATTTTTTTTTTGTATAAATCTAAATTAATCGAATCTAAAACGGGAACCGCCTTTGAAATCCAAGTCACAACATGTGCATATGCATATGCAAATACTGCAGCAACAACATTTGTGTCTGTGACCCTTTAGTCTAAAGGACCAAAATGTAGACAAACAATAATGTAGTTGTCCACGTTTTTATTTGCGTAAATAAATAAATGACCTTTATACTAAGAGATAGTCTGGTTTGGTTCGAAAATAAGTTATATCAGAATTATAATTAAAATCGTTTAAATGCGGTTAGTCTAGGGGATCGACCCAATTTAATCGTTATTAGGTAGGATTGGAACAAGATTTTAAGTTCATTAGGGCTCATAAGTCCGATCCATATAAATTCTTGGCCCTTGAGGCTTGATCGAGGTCGGATTGGGGTCGGTTCATAAGCCAAAACTATTTATTTTAAGATAACTTAAAGAAGTTTCACTAGTGTATCAGCTAATTACTTAGTTGCGCGCTATGTTGTACCAGTACAAATCTTACAAGATCTTGGTGTGTCCAGATACATACTAAAAAATAGTTGTAATTTGTTCAAGATACACTCTATGCAAGTGGATTCATATGTATCTAGGATACATTGACAAATTCCGTGCCCTCGATTTTCTCTCATCTCACTTGCGTATCTGAGATGCAATGTTAAACAACACTATTATTTGCCATATTTGATGTGAAAAATCTTTTCATTTTCTTGATGTCATTGAATTTTAAGTTTGGAAGAAAAAAAAAAGAGCTAGCCTGCTCCAACTCACGACTTTTTTAAAACTGAGTTGGGTTGAACATTTTCAAGCCCTTTCAAATGAAGGACCCGCTCTCTCTAACCCATCAAATTCCTTGGACTGCGAGACTTGAATCGGATGGGGTTGAACTCACCTATTTTGACACCTCTAATTATAGTACATCACTTGTAATATTGAATATATTTTGAAGAAAAAATGAATTTTAAAGAGTGTAAGGTTATTTTTGGTATTTTCGTCTTAATATATGTGACTAGTAACTTTATTCTTATTTCACATTCCGTCATTCATGCAATAATACATCAATTCCAATATAACTATTTCTACATAAAATAGTACGAATTTTTATTCGGTGATTATTTCTTTTCCCATCAACCAAATAATATTTGATATTGAAATTTAGGTTATAACATCAAACTTGATAAAAGAGGGTTACATATGATTATAAATCAGTATTTAATACGAAACGCCTAAAATATTTATATTATTAATGCATAAAACATAAACTTGTTTACTTTTATTCGTATATTCATATATAAATAATTTAATAAAATAGAACATCTTCTATTTTAATAGATCATGAACAAGATCAGAATCATTTTCGATGAATTAATACATCTCTTCCACAAGATAAAAAATGGTCTTGTCCTTAGTTCATTTAGTCCATGCCTTAACAATAATCATGAAAAAAAAAACATTATTATAAATTTCCATGTGAACTTTGTACTCTTAATTACTTTTTTGGGCTCTTGATTTGACTTTGCTTTTCTTTTAAAGCTGGTTGATATAGGAATTGAATTGTCTTACGACGTTTCAAATCAACTCAATACTGTTTTAATCGATAAATAATTAAATTCTTAAACCTTTTTCAATCTTAAAATATACTATTATAAATTTATTAATTTGATTTAAACATTTAACTAATACGTCTAAAGTTTTTCTGTTAAAAAATTGTGGGTCATATTATCATGTGAAATATTCTTTTGATAATTCTAGTACCTACTCAACCACCCCTTTCTCATGTTTGTCCAAAAAAAAAAATGCAAGTTAACTAATGTAAATAGCATTCTCAATTAACTTCTCTTATTATTTTAAAAAATAAATTTACTATTCCTAACTATTTAGATTTTTAGGTTAGATAATCACATATTTCAACATGTTAGCAATGTATGTAAAGGTCTTGTTCTTGTCTCATCTCTGTTTATCGTACCAAAAAAAGAATTTTCACGTGATTAACATATTCATCATAAAAACTTAAACTCACTTTTGAGCAATCGTGTGGAATACATAATTTAATAAATATGAGTGTTTTATCTATTATATCAGTCTAAACTCTTTGATGAGGTTATGAATTCAAGTCTCAGAAATAAATTTGTATTCTTAGCACATCATAAGAAATTAAGCTTACACGTAACGACGATTCGTGTGAGAAATATAAGTAATTATAATAATAATATAATAATATACCTAAACTTCAACTATATAAAAATTCCAACATTCTACCGAAAGCTAGACGTTATCAAATTAAACTACAAAACAACATAAATAATAATATTCACAAATTTTTTACACCAAACACATAATCCGTATTTAGAATAAACATAATTAGTTTACGCAAATTATCACGTGGAATACATGTGTCTGTTGTTCAATTTTATGACTTCCAAGTGTCTGTTTATGCACGTCAAAGTTGGAAGGTAAGATGTTAACTGAATACAAGTTAAATGATACGTTTGTATATTATCTCTAATTTAGTCTCAATTAATAACTAAAAAATGTAAATCAACACACCTCAATTTGTCCTAGTTGTGTTGAACATTTGACATTGACCTGACACATAAGTTTTAGAATCTATCGAGATAATCATTTTGTAGGTTGGAGTTTTCAATTTATGTATAGATACGAGTTGGATTATCTAGATGTAATTTGTAACTGAGATCAATTTGTCTATTTTTATATTATGTTATTTTAAAAATTTATGAGTTTATTTATCATGTTAAAGTGTGATGTTATTATCCTTAGAGTAGAGACGGAATTAGAATTTTAAGTTTATAGGTTTTGAATACACAGTCTGAGCTTTTCATTAGAATTGTTCCTGATAAGCTGAATAACACACTCTCCATCATCGACAGCGGTATCGGTATGACGAAAACATGTAATATATACGCAATGTTAATCGTGTTGATCACCTTTTATCGAAAAATTATACTATATATATGGAACAGTGTTGAACTTCTTGGCTTAGCCATCCTATATGTAGGCATGGATAGGATAGTTGGTGTGTATGAACTATCAACCGTTAAAAATAGAGGCGGATCTAGAGTTTTTATAATATGGGTGCATAGCAAGTAGCTCGTTAGCTACGTTCAACTAAGTGCATGTTTAGTTTTTTTCTTTTTGGAGCATGAGCAGTGGCGGAGCCAAGATTTTCAATAAGAGGATTCAAAATTCATAGAAATAGACACATGGAGTAGTGGAAGGGGGTTCGACATCTACTATATATATATAAAATATTATTTTAACCAAGTATAAATAGTATAATTTTCCGTCAAAGGGGGTTCAGATAAACCCTATTGTACCAAGGTGGCTCCGCCCATGAGCATGAGTGCCAACAGATAATATTATGATGAATTGGACAGTTTGGTGTTGGTTTCTACTCTTCCTATCTTTCTAAAGACCCTCGGCTCAAAGAACAATCAAAAGAGGCAGTAGCCACAAGCAGAAACAACAACAGATAATAAGATAATCGCGGCCAAAGGAACAACATGTAGTTCAACAGAAATCACTCAGTATAATGGCCCAAGCCAAAATATAAATTTCGGATAATGACTATGTCTAGGTCAGTTTGTATGCAACTCGACTAATTCACCTGGCATATATAGCTCCAATTGAATTTCTGTATAAAGCCTTTTCTTTTTCATAAACAAAGTATATACTCTTTGACAATGTGACAATTGACAATATCAAATGCCTTCACATTTGACACTACTGTCATATCCTCTCTTCCCTTTTTTTTGTAATGCCTTTTCTACAATTTTATTTCCAGTTCAAGGGAGAGGGACAACAATAAAATCAGAATGTGAGACTTTATGCAACAAATTCTGGCTAATGAAGCCCAGCTACTAGAAGAGGATGACAGATGTTTCTATAATTCGACTCGAAATCTAACTAAAAGATTTAACTTAAAACTTGAACAGACAAGGTACCAAACATCACTCTGTGCCTTCGATGTCTTCAGTTTCCAAGCCAGTGAGGAGTAGAGGATCTGATTCCTCGAACTTATTTACCTTCCTGTTTCAAGAAAACGAAACGATGTTCAGTCCTGGACAGCAATATTTGCAGACAGTGATACTAAAATTATAAACATGATCTATGCTAGCCAGGGCAAAGACTTCCGAGTAAGGAAATTCACTATACAAAGAACTATAGTTCAAGAGTAAAAGGGTGGGAGTATTTGAAAACTATTAGGGAAAGTCAAGTACAGTAGACTTTTGTGGTGCGGCCCTTTCAGGGACCTCACACATAGCGGGAGCTTAGGGCACATGCTGCCTCAGTTTTGTAGAAATCAAGTTGTAAGCTTCGAGTTCAATTCAGACATTTATCTATGTTCCTCGGACTCTGGTGAAGGACCTGGTATAGGTGCAGATCTAGAGGTTCGAATTTTTCAAACACATAAATTTAGGTTTTGGGGTTATGCTGTGCAGATACAGGTGCAGGGATACGACCAATAAATGTATACGACGACATATATAAGTATATATATTATTCTTGCGGTTCTGCTTTGGAAACATTTCTTTTGAGCCGAGGGTCTATCGGAAACAACCTCTCAACCTCATATGTTTATTCGAAGTATCCCAATGGTGTAACGCCGTTGACTTGTTGGAAAAAACGGTAATACACTCCCCAACCCCCACTTGAGGAATTACACTGGCTATGATGTTGTTGACATATGTAAGTATCTATTTTGATTGATTGTAGTTGTTGAACTATAATCTAATTAGATTCAACAGAAACATGATACGTTCATCATATGAGAGTTTAGTAAACTTACCCACATGTCTTCTTATTGTGACCTAGGCCCTTACACTTGCTACACTGCATCTGCCGTTTAACAATGTCAAAAGCATCGACCTTTTTCATCTTAGGTCGGCCAGGTGGACGTTTGCTTGGTGGGGGAGTAATAAGAACTGCTGCATCAACTTGACCGTTTGCTGGATTTTCCAGATTAGGAACGGGGTTAATTGATTCAACGTATGTTACATGGTAACTCTCTGTTGTGAAGTATCTGGAACAATAATCATATGGAGTCCTTCCTATGCATTCAAAAACAGCAATAGCATGGCAGCAAGGCATCCCATTCAATTGCCAACTTTTGCAACTACAATCCCATTGATCAATATCAACTACGTCAACAGACTCACCACGAACTTCAAATGTACTTCCATGCGAGGGTAACACATGAAGTGACCCTGCTTTTGAGGTTTCACTCTGAAGTTTTTCTTCCATCAACGGTGTCAATCTCGTAGCCCACTGACTGGACTCAACACGCCTAGTATAGATCAATTCCATTATCTTCCCTCGTAATACATCAACCATTTGAGTTATCGGCAGCTCATTCACCTCCATCACCCAATCATAAAAAGGCTGTCCAAAGTTTGATGTCAAGTGGCCATACCTTGCCCCACCAAAAAGGGCATTCGCCCAATGATCGGGCTCACTTCGTGTGACCCAATCGTATGCGTCAGGTGAGATTGCTCTTATATTCTCAGCACAGCGTTCAAAACTCTCAAGTGTTGGGGCACAAGCAGCAGTATATAAATCTTGGATCATAAGACGTCTAGCTTCGTGAGAAAACTGTCCTTGCAAATCATTATTCAATTTTTCTGCAAGATAGCGCAGGCAATAACCATGGTGACACTCTTCACTAAATATCTCATGCAATGACTCTCTTATGCCCCTCTGGAAATCACAAACAAATGTTATTGGACAAGACATCAGGACAGTAGATTTAAGTTCCGAAAGAAACCAATGCCAGTTGTCATTCGTCTCCTCGTCTACAACCGCAAAGGCTAAAGGAAAGACACCATCATTCCCATCCACACCTACGGCGGCCAATAGTGTTCCTTGATATTTTGCATAGAGAAGAGTGCTGTCAAGGAACAGAAGAGGACGACAACCTTGTCGAAAACCAGCTATTGAGGCATGAAACGAGATAAATAAATGATGGAAGCTTGAGTCATCCTTTGCGTAAACTATAGCAACACTACCTGGATTAGTTTCTTTAATTTTCTCACATAGTAAAGGTAACTGACTGTATGCCTCTCTGTAAGAACCTTGAAGCTGCTCCCTTGCCTTCTCTTTCGCACGTCTTGCCTGAGAGTAGTTCAACTGAATGCCATATTCACGCTCAATATCATTTGCAATATCCTTAGGTTTGTAATTGGGAGCAACCTTCAACTTTTCCTTTATTATATTTCCCATCCATCCCCTTGTGGACCGGTAACCAGCTTTTACTGCAGCTCCATCACATGTATGCTTCGGGTTCATCGTCTTAATACATATTAGCTCGGTGGTAGGCAACTTTGATGCATATATTGACCAAGCACAACCTTCGGACTTGCATTTAGCAGTTACCCTGCGACTTTCATTTTTCTTGTATTTATAAGTGAATCCATGGGCAATAGAGTACTTATGAAGAGCTTCACGGAATTCAGAAAAGCTGTTAAATCTTTGGCCCACGCCAGTAATGGCATTCTCCCACTGCATAGCTGCTTTGCGATGCTTCTCATCATTGCTACTCAGATAAATACCTGGGGGGCTAATTTCAACGGGTGCTTGAAACAGATCATCAGGATGGATCATATCCATGGGTATAACGGGAGTATGTTCAGGCTCGGATGCGTTGGTCCTGCTTGACCTTCAAAGTTAAACAAGTCATACAGAAATATAAGTAATCAACAAACAAATATAGCAAAACAAAGCGCTCACTGGAACACATTGTGTATAAAAACCTATTACAATCTGAAGAAACAGAAACTTAGAATGCTAGGATTCAAGGAAATACCCAAGGTGTGACAAATGCAATGAGGAAACAAAAGAAGCAAACTGAACTGAATCTAAAGAGAAGTAAATACCTACTGGCAGACACATTCGGAGTACTTAGAGCAACACCTTCTTCTGCAATTATAAACACCTCTACTTGTTCAGAATCCTTGAAGAAGTTGATCATACGCTTGAGGTCCTTATCTTTAGATATTGTGATGAGTGTCTTCTTATTCCCAGGGAGAAAATACTTGATGGTCATTCCATCAGTGCCACACTCAAAGTTTTCCGCTACATCTAGCTTAAAATCATTCAGAAGTGTCTGGTTATCAAGGTCTAGTGCATATGCCTCCCCACCAACATATGTCAAAGATCCATCTTCATTGTTGGTAACAAACTCCCCACCAGATTGACATATAGCAATTATTTTCTTGGAGGCCATCACTAGGCCGGCCAAAAAACTTCACCCAAATAAACTACACCAGCTAAACGAATATTCCTTTCTCACACAGCCCAAAAAATGATATTGCAACTGCAAATAGAAAAATCCCAATTCACTAAAGTTGAAGTCATTTGAACATTGAGAAGCAATAGGCAAGTAACCATAGGCACAATCAATCAGGAAAAGTTTAAAGCTAAAAACAAAGAATCCCAGTAGAAAATTTTATCATGCAGAGGCAGATGATGGATGCACCAGAAAAGATAAATAAATGGGACCATTAAAATCAAGCTACATTCCCAACTTAATAAATAAAGTTCAACTCTTCGGAATGCTAAGAGGGTATAATCAAGTCACCAAAAGAATAAGCCGATTCTGCAAACCTCGACTAATTCCACAAGGCACATGCTATCTTCCACCAACATGGATACTGAATAACTCTGTCCATCAAGACTCGGACAGATGGAAAGAAAATCACCTAGTATTTTTGCGGAATTGAACCTGAGACCTCATGGTTCCCAGCCCACTTCGTTGACCACTAGGCCACACCCTTGATCGCATAACAACAAAAACAATATACCCACTATAATCTCTCATATGAGGTTTGGATAGGAGAGTGTATGCAGACCTCTCCCTTCTCATGGAGATAGGGAGACGGTTTCTGATTGACCCTCGACTCACCCATTGGGTGCACAAATAAAATTTAATTCTTTGGAATGTGAAGAAGCCATAATCAAGTCACCAAAGCATAATTAAGCTAAAAACAAAAACCCCAGATGAAAATTTGTTTAATGGGACCATGAAAATCAACCTACATTCCCAATTAAACAGATAAAGCTCAAATCTTTGGACTATTAAGAGGCACTAATCAAGTACACACAGGCATAATCAAACAGGGAAAGTTCAAAGTCAAAAACAAAAACGAAAAAAGACTAATAGTATATCACTTGATCAAGAATACCAATCAATGTAGAAAAAACTTATTCTGAAACTTGAAAAGGACTAGTGAAAAAACAATAAATATGGGCTCCTGAAAATCAAGCTACATTTCCAGTATAACTGAAGTTTCAATCTTTAAAAATATCAAGAAGGGATAATCAAGTAAACCAAAAGCATAATTAAGCTAAAAACAAAAACCCCATAAGAAAATTTGCTTAACAGAACCATGAAATTCAACCTACATTCCCAATTAAACAGATAAAAAGTTCAATTCTTTGAACTATTAAGTAGTAGTAATCAAGTAACCACAGGTATAAAACAAAACCAAAAAACAAACTTAATCAAATAACACTTGATCAAGAATACCAACCAACATAAAAACAAACTTTTCTGAAACATAAAAAAGACTAGTGAAAAAACAACAAATATAGGCTCATGACAATCAAACTACATTTCCAATTTAACAACTAAAGTTTCAGTCTTTGGAATATCAAGAAGGGATAACAAGAAACCAAAAGCACAATTAAGCTCAAAACAAAAAACCCATTAGAAAACTTGCTTAACAGAACCATGAAAATCAACCTACATTCCCGATTAAACAGATAAAGTTCAATTCTTTAGACTATAAAGAAGCACTAATCAAGTACACACAGGCATAATCAAACAGGGAAAGTTCAAGCCAAAAACCAAAATAAAAAAAGACTAATAATATAACACTTGATCAAGAATACCAATCAAAATAATACAACTTATACTGAAACTTGAAAAAAACTAGTGAAAAAACAACAAATATGGGCTCATGACAATCAAACTACATTTCCAATTTAACAACTAAAGTTTCAATCTTTGTAATACTAAGAAGGGATAATCAAGTAAACCAAAAGCATAATTAAGCTAAAAACAAAAACCTCATAAGAAATTTTGCCGAACAGAACCATGAAATTCAACCTACATTCCCAATTAAACAGATAAAGTTCAATTCTTTGAACTATTAAGCAGTAGTAATCACGTAACCACAGGTATAAAACAAAACCAAAACACAAACTTAATCAAGAATACCAATCAACATAAAACCAACTTTTCTGAAACATAAAAAAGACTAATGAAAAAACAACAAGTATGGGCTCATGACAATCAAACTACATTTCCAATTTAACAACTAAAGTTTCAATCTTTGGAGATAATCAAACAAACCAAAAGCACAATTAAGCTCAAAACAAAAACCCCATTAGAAAACTTGCTTAACAGAACCATAAAAAATCAACCTACATTCCCAATTAAACAGATAAAGTTCAATTCTTTATACTATTAAAAAGCACTAATCAACTACCCACAGGCATATAACCAAAAAAAACAAAAAACAAATCAAATAACACTTAATCAAGATCAAAATTCTGAAGCAATAAAAGTGCAAAGACAACAACATGGGTTCATCACCTAGTACTTGGTCAACGTTAATTCAAGAAAATTCATGAGACAATGTGAATTTTTTTTTTTTTTCAAGAATTGATAAATACTCAAATGGGATTTTTTTGTTTTACCTGTTAAGAATAGAGAAAGATTTGCATGAAAATGTAGTGAGAGATTTCCATTAAACTCTTTGGAGATGTGAATGGCGTCTACTTTGGCACTTGAGGTTGAGAGAGATGAACGTAATTAACCCTAAAAACATTTTTATTGACCACTTTAGCCCTCAATCTTGGAACAAAATGTCAAACTTCCCCCCTTTTGTTATTGGTAATTCTTTTTCTTAATAAAAAATTCCGATTATCATATTATTTGTCGTTTCTATCATTCTCTTTTGGAAACTGTCTCTCTGCTTCTCAAGATAGTGATAATATTTGTGTAATATTCTATCCTCTCAAAGACTTCAGTTTATTATTTTCTTCATTATTATATGTCATTTATCGTACTTGATTTTGATATGTTTTATTTAAGTCGTATGGTTATCTAAAGCAGTCTATCTGCATTTATAAGGTAGGAATAAAACTGAGCACGTATCACTCTCTTTAGATCAACTTATTAAATTACATCGATTTGATTATTTTGTTGTTAGTAAAAAAATATGACATTCATGTAGAAAATATGTCTTTATTTAACATATTGTAAATATATATTATCATGAAATAGGGAGTAATGATACAAATTTAATGAGAAGCATGAATAATTAGGTGATAATTTTGATAAATTTGTAATACGTACTAGCAAGGAATAAAAGTGCACACAATTCAATTAATTAAAAGTTCAACCAACATAAAAACTAATTATATCATAATTTAACAATAATTAAGGGACCAAAAATAATAGGGAAAATTACGCGGATAAGCAAACTTATACTATTTAATTACTCATCATAGCTATAGTTTGCTATGATTACCACTCGCGACTAACATTATACATTAATTACGTGGGCTAACTTCGAGTTTGTATAATTAGTCATGTTTGTATATGTATAATTCGCCAGAATATACAAATAAATATGTATAATATACAATTTTATTACCTATATACATATACAATCCATCTCTCTCCCACTCTCTGCCCTCTCTCGCTCGCCTCTCTCCTCCCTATCTCAATCTCGCTCGCCTCTCTCCTCCCTCTCCCAATCTCGCTTGCTATTTATACAAATGTATATGTATAATATACAGTTATATACAATTATATACATATACAATTCACTTCTCTCCCATTCTCTGTCCTCTCTCTCTGTCCTCTCTCCTCCCTCTCTCGATCTCGCTCGCCTCTCTCCTCCCTCTTCCAGTCTCGCTCACCTTCTCCTCCCTCTCCCAATCTCTCTTGCCATATATATAATTACATATGTATAATATATAATTATCTAACCAATATACATATACAATTCAGCTTTCTCCCACTTTTTCCCCCTCTCTCTCTCCTCTCTCCTCTCTCTCCCAGTCTCGCTCGCCTCTCTTCTCCAAATAACATGTAGCTACAAATTGTAATTATCAAACTATAGCTATGGAGAGTAATTAATTATTTTTAAGTGGCTATATGTGAAAATTTTCCAAAATAATATTAACTTATGATTGTTATTGTCAAATTATCAATATCTTATTAAAATATTATTTAAACATAAAACCAAATAATATAGTGATTATAAGAGTTAAAAATCTAAAAATATTTTGTTTTATCTTTGGAAGAATTAAAGTCATCCTTACTCTTTTATATAATATATATATTAATTATCTTTTATGTTTATAACATTATAATACTTTTGGTCCTTTTACAAGCTTTTTTTTTTCTCTTTTAACATTGGGGGTGGGGCAATAATACAAACTTTTCTTTCCCATAAAATCAATTGGTGTTGAATTTAAAAGTAGAAAAATATATCATAAATTTCTTTTGCCCAGGTGAAAAATAAAGAAAAAATTGTGTAATGTGTATTTATTATAAACTATTGTAATTTGAAAAAATTACAATTTGTGATTATAGTTAGAATTTTAAAGCGATTTCCTCTTTGTTCTTTTCTTCTTTCCCTCGCCCCTCTCCTCTTTTTGCTTCGTCTCTTTCTTCCACTTTCCTTCATAATATCTCAAAATAGATACACATAGTAACCGTTGATAATAGAATTACAAATATTGATAATCAATATATATGCAAATACACTTTTCTAAGGCAACAAATTATATAAATATAAATGTACAAATCAAAGTGATATTTATTGATATAATGTTAACAATCAATATACAAATACAAATAGCAACTCTCTCTTCTTTCTCGCCTTCCTCCTTTCTTTTTGATACAAATTCAAATAGTAACCGTCAAAAATACTAATACAAATATTAACTTTCTCAATATACATATACAAATGATAACTTTCTTAAAGTAACAAATGGTAACAAATAATAATGTACAATCAAAGTGGTATTCACTAATATAATTGTACTCATTATATTGATTGATACATATCATATTCACATATAAATTGTATTCATTGTACTAATTGATACAAATTGCATTTAATTATACGAAATACAAATACACAAGGCGACAAATATAAATACAAGCTTTAATCCATTTGTGACCCTTTAAATTTGATATTAGTTTTCTCTTAGACACTTTAAATGGACCTTGTTCATTTTAAACACCTCAAGCAGAGTTTTAATGTGTCATTTTGATACTTTTTTATAATCAGAAAAATTTAATGAGTGTATACATTACACTCGCGGTTGACGTGTAAAGTAGCGAATTGAATTTGGACGTTTATCAATTGTATTCAAATTAACTTTTAAACATAAATTTTAAATAAAAAAAAAACTATCCAATGAATAAATGACATGTAGAATTTTACCTAAATATTTTAAAAATATATTTTAAAATCTCTTTTGCAGCACCCTACCTCTCCCCTGCAACCCCGCATCCTTCCCTGCAACCCATCTTCTTCAAGATACTTTTGCAGAAAAAAACCCCAATTCCCACCAAATTTTTTTAATCCAAAATTAATTTGTTTTATTCCCAACAATAAAAGTCTCGTGCTGACATTTAATCCAGTACTAAATATTAATTTCTTGAAGATTTTCCAACTTTTTAATAATCAGTAATTTCTTAAGATGTTTACTACCTCCCAATAATCAGAGAGCCTGAATGTAGAATTGTAGATCCATTACGTAAAGAAAGGAAAAAAGCGATGTGATGTGCTTTCCTCCATTAATATCTATCTCTTTTTAAATGCTTCAAAGTCTAGAAAAATCAGAGGTAAGATATTTGGTCTTTTTTATCAAACTAAATCGAGGAGAAAGAAGAGAAACAAAATAAGAAAATGTGTTCAAATTTTAGGAAACCTTTTACTGCTGAAATTCGTTATTTTATCTGTCACTCCATCAGATCTTTTTCTCCATGGAGGGAGTTTAAGTTTGGGAAGAAGATGCTGAAAATGGGAAAAAGATGAAGAAAATTAAATATTAAAAAATAGTTAAATAAGTCTCTCACGCGAATACAATGAGTGTATCACACTCAATGTGCCATATAATAAATCTATGATATCAATACAAATGTGTTTTTATATATATATATATATATATAATAGAACAATTACAAAAATCTCACCTTTAAGTTTATTTATTAACATTATCCCCTATAAGTTTCACAAATCTTCAAAATCCCTTATTTTTCTCTTAAGTCAAAAATGTCATTAATGTATTCGATCCTCTTTTTAATGTATCAACGCATGTATTCGACCCTCCTTTTAAAAAAATCACCAATTAAACGTTCCACCAGGGGTATTTAACGGATGATAATTAATCATTATGTATCGTTAATATTTCGCACTAATTTTGGTATCATTTCCTTATTTTTAATTAAATCGTTAATGTTTTAGGATTCGGATTTACTAGTTTATTTAAGGAATATTTTTAATTCTATTCTAATTAGGTTTCCTATTTCTGAACAAAGTAGGTTTTTAAATATTTACTTATAAATATTCCAATTTTCTAACGTTAATTGTACATACCTACAACGAGATTATTAAAATTTTCTTTCCCCCTCAATTTTTTCATTGCTACGTTTCTAATAGAAATCTATCGCTAACTAGCGATAAAATTTACTGTTTAGCTATTAAATTTATTCGTCGCTAATGATTCAGGGTTGTAGAAGTGTGGAAGAATTTGAGAGGCTTAACAAAATAGGTGAAGGTACATACGGAGTTGTTTACAAAGCTAGAGAAAAAAAAGGAGACATCGTTGCGTTAAAAAAGTTAAAGATATCGAAAAAAGACGAAAAAGAAGGGTTTCCTTTAACATTTATAAGGGAAATAAATATTCTTCTCACTTATCGTCACCCTTCAATTGTACATGTTAAAGAAGTCGTCGTAGGTACTACGACGACCAAACTTAGCCACGATATTATTTATATCGTGATGGAATACTTGGAAAATGATTTACAAGTGTTGATAGAAAAAATGAATCGTTGATTCAGTCAAAGAGAAGTCAAATCACTTATGATCCAACTTTTAGAAGGTGTTAAATACCTTCATAATAATTGGATTATTCATCGTGACCTAAAAACTTCGAATTTACTTATTAATAACAAAGGTGAATTAAAAATCGCTGATTTTGGCTTAGCACGACGTAGTCAAAGTGGTCAACCCTATACTCAAGAAGTTGTTTCTTTATGGTATAGATCACCTGAGTTATTATTAGGTATGAAAAAATATTCGAATGCAATTGATATGTGGTCTATAGGTTGTATTATGGCTGAATTACTAACAAATAAACCGATTTTCGATGGAAAATCGGAGATTAATCAAATCAATAAGATATTTGGAATACTTGGAACTCCAAATGAGAAAATATGGCCAGGATTTACAAAACTTTGTGGATTAAACAAAGTTAAATTTGTAAATAAAAAATATAATTATTCATTAAGGAAGAAATTTCCTTCAATATCTTTCACAAATACTGTATTATCTAATTCTGGATTTGATCTTTTGAATAGGTTGCTCACTTATGATCCAAATAAAAGGATTACTGCTGAAGATGCTTTGAATCATGCATGGTTTCGCGAATAATATTATATGTTGATGAGTTCAGCTTATCGAGGACATGATCAAAGGTGGACTGGATTGTTGGACACATGGATTAGGGTAATAGATGGTAGTACTACGTTATATTGTTGATCGTTCATATTAGTAGTCGTAGTATTGCTTTTTGTAAATTTTTGTCCTTCAATTTCTTTGAGGATTTTATTTTATTTTTTTGTGCAGAAAATTGTTTTGAAATTAGAAGTGCATGATAATAAAGGGAAACAAAAGGCTATGAAAGATGTCTCTACCCTCTCAGGTATTTAAAATTATTTTTCATGTATATATATATATATATATATATATATATTGTAGATATTGAATCTTATTTGGTTAGTTCATTTGTATATTTTGAATCGTTTGATGAAAATTTTGATTCTGTCACGAAGTGAATGTTTTAACAGGAATTGAAACTCTATCAATTGATAAAATTGAAGAAATTAACAGTAATAGGAGACGTTGATCCAATTCAAGTTATGGGGAAATTGAAGAAAAAATAAATATTTCTCAATTTTGTTTTTGAGAAAAGAAATAAATTGACATCTAAAGTTATCTCAAATTTTTAAAAAGACACCTTAACTATGCAGATATCCTATTATCCCCCTAAACTATTCCAAATATATATTATTACATTATTTTTTGATCAATTCCAGATTTTAAATGGCAAGTGTAATCACACATCAATCATTGTGTGAAGTGTTAATTCAATTTGAAATATTATTTTTTTATTTTAAGTTTTTCTTTATTTCTTTCTCTTACTTTTTGACTTATTTTAGTTTTATTATTTTTATTTTTATTTTTAGTTCAATTTTTAATTCATCTTCCACCCCAACTTTCAAGCTCCCTTCATTTTCTTTCTTTATTTCTTCTTCTTCACCTCCATTTTCTTTCTCTTTTCTTCTTCTTATTTGGTCAAATTTCTTACTTTCCAAAATTATACTATTTTCTAGACTTTGTTGAGTTATTGATAAAAAACTAATTATTTTTCTAAGAAAGATAAAAATTTTGAAGGTATCATCATTTAATTTATCTCATTTCCATATAAATTCAAAACTAGAAATGATAATTTTGAAAGCATAAGAATTCTTCGAAAATTGAAAAAGTTTAATTAGAATTTGGATAAAAAACTAAATAATGTCTACTAATCATCTTGAAACCTAATGGGTTTATCACATTGTTCGAAATGTATTAAAATATCTAAATATAATTTTAAAATTGAAGAGAGTTAAACTAATAGTAGAACAAAAGAGAGATGGAGTTGTGGTGACATTGAAAGTGATAAGTTAATGAAGATGACAAAGAATTTTTGAAGAAGGAAGAAGAAAGAATAAGAAAAAAATAATAAGGAGGAAAAGTTAAAAATAATAAGAAAAATAAAAATATATATTTTATAGTAAAATTCTTGTAAAAATAAAATTATATTCGTTTTTTAGTTTGTTCACTCTCTTTAAGAGAATGCATACACTCTCCATGTCAGGTGGACAAAAAATGATGTAATAATATCAGTTCAGGATTGTTTAGGGGGGTAATAGGACACTTGCATAGTTTAGGTGTCTTTTTAAAAATTCGGTACAACTTCAGGTGTCACTTTATGTCTTTTCTCTTTGTTTTTTATATTTAATTGAGAAAAAATAAAATATGGTTATTTATTAATTTTATTTAATACCGACATCAAGAGGTTGATTTTTATTGTAATTCATTTTTTTCGGAAAAAATTTCGACCTCCAACGATTAGAATTTTGTTTTCCCGCTTTATTTTGCATAAAAACCGATTAGTTATAGTCGATTTTCTAAAGTTTTTATAATTTTTTATTCTTTTAACAATACGGACCTCCGGAAGTCGAAAATTACCAACCTTCATTTGAGATCGATAATTTTTAGGTCGGTATTCACTGTTTTTAGTAGTGTATTTCATCTAGAAATATTATTAGTAGGTCCAGCAAACGAGCAAGAGCAAAAGAAGGAGGATGAAAGTGTAATAAAAAAAAGACGAAGGGGGCAAAAATGATCATAATGAAAAAGTTGATGAACTTGTAAAGCTTTACAAGAACTATAATAATACTAATATGACACAACACTATTGGGTTTATAGTATGGGGGAGAATCCAAATGCTTGTATTATTTGTTAAAACAATTTAATTTATATATATCGACAATTTCGATCCAATTGTGTACAAACTTGTTATAGTAGAGATAGTCACAAAATCTCCATGATCATAATTTATATGCATTTGCCTCTTAGAACTCAAGTTACAAATTGAGTTTCCTCAACTTACAAAAAGAAATACATAAAAAAATAACACAAGATAAAAAAAAAGAATTTCACATTTCACAATATAATAAAAGCCCATAACTTGATTTTTTTTTCTTTTTGCAATCATAGTATATTATATGGAAAAAAAAACTTTTAATAAAAGAATACAAAGAATCACTATATTAAACATCCATTCTATGTTATGTAACTAGAAACTTACAATCAGGTACTCAGTAAAATAGTCGACATGTCATATTATCTGAATTGAACGATATGTGTACAAGCTAATCTGAACATCATGATTGTCGACATGTGCATATAACCTGAATTGAACGATGTGTGTACAAGCTGATCTAAACGCCAGGTACGATTAATTCCTTGCTTGGACCATAGGAGAAGACATAGGTGAATGAGGAGAATTCATAAAATCATCCAATCTCCTAAATGACAAACTAATTTCAAGTTTGCTCCTTGTTCTACAATATTGTTTCTTTGTTGCAACTTCAACTCCCTTATTTGGTTGTAAATAGACAAAATGTCTAATTCTTCTCAATGCAATTTTCATTGTAGCATCATCCATATTAGCAAAACAAACCCTAAACCAACCTGGCTCTGAGCAATGAAATGAACAACCAGGTGAAACATTAAGTTTCACTTTATCAATAATTATATGCCAAAGTTTCAATTCATCATCAAATGTTGAATTATCAAGAAACCTTCTTAAATCCATCCAAATAAATAATCCAGCATTACTCTTCAATGTTGTAATTCCAACTTGCCCTAATCCTTTAGTGAACAAACCATGTCTTTGTAACAATCTCATCGAGCTCTTCGCGATGAAATTTTCAACAAAGATAGTGTCTGATAACATTGAAGCAATCAATCTTTGTGTTTGTGTTGAAACAAGTCCAAAACTTGACATCTTACGTGCAATATTGACAACAACATCATTGTACGAGTAAATAATCCCAACCCTAAATCCAGGAAACCCTAGATCTTTCGATAGACTATACACAATGTGTACTAAATCATCGTTGCATCCAACAACTTCACTCTTGACTTCCGAGATACTGATGAATGAAGGTTGACTAAACGCGGTTGCTGCATAGATTTCATCACATACTAGATGTATGTTTTTGTCATTGATGAACCTTAATATGTCTTTTAATGTTTCCTTGTCCAAAACTGTACCTAATGGATTTGATGGATTGTTTATAAGTAATCCTTTTACTTTGATATTTGATTCTTGAGCTTTATTATATGCTTCTTCTAAGCCTTCTTTTGTCACCTTGAAGTTGTTAGAACTCTCACAAACAACAGGAAAAAGTTGTACTCCTGTTCTCCATTTCAAATCTCTATCAAATCTGCAATACAAACGCAATAATTAGTTATGAACTTTATCGTTAAACAGTATTCAATTTGTCATTAAAATAAGATTAACGATTGATTTTTGTTGTTTAACGATAGAAGTTGTATGTTAGTAATGTAGTATCTCACCTAAAATACATTCAATGGTATAGAAATGATATATTTGTTGTATATCCATATTCTAACTTGACTATTCATTGATTTTGACTTTGAAAAATTTAATGAATAAGTCAACTTTCTCTAGACAATCTTGAGTTTTTTTTATCTTTTTTTTTTTTTTTATGTCACCTTTGATTATTATGGCTGCTATTTGGGACAAATAATAATTAATTCATTAGGGTCCAATCTAATAAAAAAGTTGGTATATGATATGATATGTCTTTTTGTTTTTGTTATTTATGATCATTTAGGGCCACAAAACTTTATTGAGCTTATCACTACTTTTTTCCAATTTCTTGCAAGTAGTTGTATATATGTCCCACACCAATAATTAAAATAATTTAAATTGTATCACTATAGAAAACTAAAGTTTAATTTAAAGAAAAGGATCTTATCATCACAAATTAGGCTACGTAGTTATTTTTTATGTAATTTGATCGTATAGTTATATAGTTTAATTTGTTATAATAGATGATTGATACATGTTGTTTGTATTATTTTATCAGGTTATTATTTGAACGGTTATATTTTATCGAAAAAAATATTATTTTTTTGTATTAAAAAAAAAGGTGGATATATTCTTACCCTGGATAATATGGTGTAGGAACTAGAAATGCATCACCAGGATCAGCCAAACAAAATGCCAAACTTTCATGAGCTCCTGTTGCTCCTCCACTCATAACTATTCTTTCTGGATCAAATCTCACTCTATCTCCTCTCACTTTCTCCATAAATCTTGCAACTGCCTGCACAATTCCCAAGAAAAAAAACACGAATTCAGAATTTGACATTTATTTATTCTGATGATTCGTTACTACGTGTACAATTTATTATATGTACGTATTTAGTCGATTGGTCAACACACATGTATAATTAGACTAAAATTACTGAATTCTGTCGAAATGCTCATATATCTACCTTTCTAAATTCTGGCAAGCCATGATAGTCTTGGAAAATAGCAATATCTTGAAAATCTTGAACTCCTTCATATGTACAAATTGAGGCTTTTGGGTTGTTGACTATCCATTCTTGAATTAAATCAAAACAAAGCTGAAAAAAAAATTAAAAAAAATCGTTAGATTTAAACTTGATGAGTTCAACCTCGTAGATTTTCTTAGCCTAAACACATTACATATTTCAGTAGTGTGTATTTCGTATTGAAATACTGAATTCAGTTGAACCATAAAACAAAAAGCTACCTCTCCCTTCAAAGAGACTATTTTTAGTTATGTCTAAATTTTGGTGAATAGAATTAATTGGTATCAGATGCACGCAAACTGATATGAACAACTGTTATCAAAAAAAGGAAATAGAGAGGCTCTAGATACATTTTTTTCATTTGTCTAAGTCTTACTAGATAAAATTATCGATATATTAAACCAGATATACGATAAAATAATTGAGGTGCACCTAAGCTGATACGAATTATTAATTTGACTACCTGATTTTCAGCCAAACCCATTTGAATAACACCATTAGGATTTTGTGTTGGATGAAATGGATCATTTTCATAAGCTTTCCAACCATCAAAATAAGCTGAATTTTCTCCATGTCCATCATTTGTGGCTATCTTTGAAAGAAAATTCTTATTATAATTATCTGAAATTAACCCCATTTTTTTCTTAATTAAAAAAAAACAACTCAAAGTTGCTAATTTGCTAGTATAATTTGGTAGAAATTAAAAAGATTTTGAATTGTTAGTTGATGATAGAATAGACATGAAGTGAATGACCTATTTATAATACTTTGTATTTTCCTCAATTATTTTTTTTGTAGGGCAGAAATTTCCATGAAATAGAGAACATAGACTTAAAAAAAGTTTTTTTCTTTTTGGAAGTATATGGCTGCTTAATAGTACTCTTCGTTTCAAAATAAATATCATTTCATAAAAAAAAAAAAAATTTAAATAATTTTCGCTTCAAAAAATTAAGATAATAATTATTAATTATTTTCAATTATACCCTTTTATTGAAATACTAACTCTCAAAAAATATTTCGAGTAAATTAGTAAGTGTTACCTTATATTTATTTATTTATTTATTTTCTTAATGGAAATTTGAAAAGCTAAATAACATTTATTTTAAAATCTAAAAAGTATTAATTGATTAATTAATTAGTATGTAATCGATATGGTAATAACGCACTAGTGATGATTGATGAACAAGAAATGGTCCCATCTTTAATTAATTTTGTAAGAGTTTGAATGATATTCATTTTTTGAAGAACTGTTTAGTAAATGATTCTTATTTTTTTTATGATGTATGAATTTTAAAATGACAATTTGAAATTCATATGAACAAACTAAAAAATCTTAAGAAAAAAAATCTAAAATTTTAAAAGTTATTTATCATTATTAGTTGACAATATGATATTTTATATGCATGGTTAAATAATATATGTGTAAACATTATTAGACCTGAGTCTAGTGTTAGTAAGAAGGACAATTTTCTATTTGCTCAACATTAAAAATAGAAATAAAATTTAAATGGTAGCCTAAAAAGAGATATTTGCATAAGAATTTAAATCTTACTTACTCATTGTGTAAAAATGCTTACACAATCAAATAATTTAAACTTAAGAATTATAATTCCAAAAATTATATCGAATTATGAAATATTCTAACTTCAAACACCATGCAAGACGAATATGAGTATTCCAAGCCAACAAATATAAATACCCGTCATATGTCTCCCAGCCTAGCTAAACAATCATCTCCGATCTATTATGTAACTTCTTCAGAAATATATTTTTTTTTTTACATATTATCATTTTCATCATAAATAATCGAATAAATATATCGATATAAAGTCATATCATCTAACGCGCGTTTAAAAAAAAACATGTTTTGTATTGGCCCAACCAATGTTTTGTGAGGAAAGGATCTAGAAGGATATTCAAGATTGTATTGATTACATTTGGTTGAAAAACTATGTTGCATAGATTTTAGTCAAAATTCAAGTGGGATCGTGTGTGTATATTTGATATTTTATAATTTTTCAAAATTAATAGACAAAAAAAATAAATCGTACATTATCTCCAAATTAATATTGCATCTATAATAATGAAATGATATAGTATCCAAAAATGTGTACCACGAAATTAGAATTTATATTAATTGAGTCAAAATTATATATATGAAGAAGTCCAAGAAAATATAAATGTCAACTAAATATATAAAAATAATAATTTAATCACATATAAATAATATAATTTTTTTATAAATAGTTCTGAGATAATCAATTAATTCCAAAACAAACAAAACCAAACATATTAATTACTAATTTTATTTTTATAAAATTATTAAAACTGACTTATGGGAGTGAACAAATGGAACTAGTGTTTTTTTTTAAAAAACAAAAATAAAAATAGTGGTTATCAATACACGTTCTATGTTTTTTTTTCTTTCCTAAAACATAGTGTTAAAAATTGAAATTAATTGAAGCCACACATTACACGTTAAATTGTTTTTTCTTAAGTAGAAAGAAATAAAATGTGATTAATTCATTTTTCATTAATCTCATTTGCAATTCTAATTCTCTATATTCATTCTATTTACTCGTTATGAAATTGACTAATCATAATTTATCACCTAACTTTTTCCCCCTTAAATGAATGAAGAAATTTCTACCAGAATTTATGAAACACTAGTTTTTTATTTACAAATATTATTTATTTGTTTTGATTAAGGCCTCATCTATTTCTATTAAAATTAAGAAGTCTGAATTTAAATACACATTTGAATATTAAGATTTGTATTAAGATATAAGTGTTTTAATCTGAATACACATCTGAATATTAAAATGTGGTCTCTAAATCTGAACACTAAATAATTAATGTGTTTGTTTTCAATATCTGAATGTGGCAGTGAAATTGAATATTATATTAATTAAATATTATAAAATTTTCATTTCAACAAAATATATCACTTTTTATTAATTTTTTTTAAAAGTTTTAATAATCATGATTTGGAGTACTATTTTTACATTCAAAAACATTGATAAACAACAATACACCAAAAATATTATTGCAACCAGTGTTCTTGACACACATCAATACAAGAAAATTATTAATATAAAAAAAATTATTGAAAGAATTTATAAAAACTTATCAGTTGGGAAAAATGGTTTTTGATTGAGAAGAGAGAAAGAAATTTTTTAGTTATGTGATAAAATGGCATGCCCAAAGTAGAGAAGTTATGATTATTATTTGATAATTTATCAAATGTGTCTGCATATTGTTCAGAGTCTCCTACAAATCTGATTCGTTCAGACCTCTTCAGACCCATTAAGAAGTTTTTTAAAAATTAAAACAAATGAACTTAATGGGCTGAATCTGAATGATTCAGATTCAGACCTAAAAATCAAACGTACTTAATGGGCTGAATTTGAATGATTAAGATTCAGACCTCCATTAAGTACAAACAAATGAGGCCTAAGTCTGATTCATTCAGATATTATGTGGAGTCTTAAAATCATTAAATATTGTTCATGACTTTATAGTTCTCATAAATATCATCTTTTAAGATATTCAATTCATACCGCAAGCTAGTAGCAGAGCCAGAAATTAAATTATGATTTTAAAGAAAAATCAAAAAACAAAAATTCCAAGATCGTCACTTATGTGTTTTATGAAAATCTTTGACACGTGTGATTGACCTATTAATATGTTATCTGTAATATTTTCTAGACAACAATATAACATTTACGTTATCAGTATATAAAAGTTAAGCTTATTCGATTTTTTTATGTTTAGTATTTGGCCTATAGTGGTCAACTATATTATCATGGATATACATAAAAATTATTTAACTATTTGAGAATTTAAATTTTATTCACTTAAAATTCCTTTGGTCAACCAATCAATTTTCTAGTTTTGTGAACATGGAATTAGTACAGTGTAGACATGATTTTAATTAATTGATTTTTAAAAATCTAAAATATCAAATAGTCACTAAATTAGACAATAATATATGGTCAAATATTCTCATAAATATTAACATGAGAAATTTTTTATTATTTGACCAAATATTAGAAGCAAAAGGAATATTTGTAGCATACGCAAGTGAAGAAAAAAAGTGAAACATGTGATTCATAAGCAAGAAAGATTTTGATTCATTCATTGAATTTGTACCAAAATTATTTAAAAAAATAAAAAAAATCAAAAGATTATAGAAAAAAACATTATATTTATTTAAGAGGTGAAAATGGTCAAACATGTGGATGGCTTTTACTTTATGTTATACTCTAGTCAAGTTTAATTGCTTGGCTTTCACTTTCTAAATAAGTAAAGTTTGACCCGCGACGGTTTTAATAGAATGGTTGATATTATGATTTTTCGTAACTGAAATTAATATTTTCTTGAATAGGCAGTTAAATAAATAAATTATTAAAAGAAGAAGTTGTAGTGTTTTTATATTGATACGTAATGCAATATGGTATTTTAGCCCGTATGATATTGTTTGGAGTAAGATGTAATATATGTAAAGTTTGACCGCTAACATCAAATATGAGTGAAATTTTAATCTTGGAAATCGACAATAGAAAACGCATTATCCCTCGGTGGATTACGTAATCGACATAAGTTCAAATATTTCAGATTAGTAAATTTCAAATATCGAATAGTAAAAAATTGATAGTTTGAACTTTGTTTTCTAGTCAAAGGAATAAATGCAGCCCTATTTTGCCCTGAAAGTTGAAAATCAACATTTGTAAAATCTTAGTCAGAAATTTAACTATTTTGGATAATTAATGTTGAAAATTATTTTAGAATTAATAATCTTTAAATAATTTCTAGAACTATTAAATATCTTAGGTCAATTACTCAAATGTTGCTTTCAACAATTAATTAGACCTCTATTTCCACAACCATTCCTTTGGTCAATTCTTCATATCACAACATGTTACATATGTATTACTCACTATTTCTAGCCATTACCCTCCAAAAAAATGTATGTTAAAAGGTTTAGTCGTACGCGGATATAAATATCAAATATCGAATAAAATAGAAAAGAATGTAACATAATGAGTAATAATACAAGAAAGGAATTAATATTATAATATATATATAGTTTACCACCATAACAACATATTCAGTATAATCTCATCAGTGCTAGAGAGGATAAAATGTATATATGTTGCTAATTAATCTCATTTAATGATGAATTATCAAAAACTTATGTTAGCTACTGACTATATAACGATAGATTCAATTTATTTTATCGCGTTTACGTTTTTTGTCTATCAATATTTTAGTCTTTCATGTAATTACTGATACACGTAATCATATTTAATATTTTATTTCGCATGAAATAATTTATAAATTCTCATATAACGTATCGTTAATATCGCTAATCAAACATTATATTAATTATTGATGAGATGTCCAAAAACCATATGATAATAAAAAATAAAAAATAAAAACCTTCAACTAGGATTAATAGTAGTGGAACTTATTATACTTTGTTCAATTTCTAAGATTAGACAGAAAATATTTTTGACTAAGTAAAATGATATGACCATATAGCTTAGTTTTAATTAATAAATATGATAAGCAATTAGTTAATTAATTAGCAGCCAATGAGAAATAGATGAGAAAGTACTAATGATGTCTCGATTATCAAACAAATTGACTGAGTCTCCATTGAATTGTTAATCAAATAATTGTATGCATATTATGCCTAAGTTGGAAATAAATTAAACCTCCCATAACAATTTGAACATTTTTTTGGTAATTATAGCAAAATGATTTTATCTAGAATATATAACATAACATAACATGAAAAATCAATTTTAAAAAGTTTGATCGTTATAATAAAATGGGAAAATGCACAAGTATCCCCTCAACCTATGCCCGAAATACCAGAGACACACTTATACTATACTAAGGTCCTATTACCCCCTGAATTTATTTTATAAGTAATTTTCTACCCCTTTTCGGCCTACGTGGTACTAACTTTAAAAAAAAGTCAATCAGCGTTCCCACAAGATAGTGCCACGTAGGCCGAAAAGGGGTAAAAAATTGATATTTTTTTTCAAGTTAGTGCCACGTAGGCCGAAAAGGGGTAGAAAATTATTACTAAATAAGTTCAGAGGGATAATAGGACCTTAGTATAGTATATGTGTGATTTCAGACATAGGTTGAGGGGATACTTGTGCATTATCCCTAATAAAATTATCATTTTCGAGGGTCACAATGTAGAGATGACGTTTACGTAGGATCACAAAATGGAGAGGTTGTTTCCGAAAAATCCTCGGTAGGAAACATTTATCAATACTCATCCAACAACATTTTATCTAGTTTACATCTCATTTGCTATACGACTACTTGAGACGAACAAGCTCTTCATAGTTTTACAACAACATGCATCTGCATCATTACAGCAATATTTACAGAAATATGCAGAAAACCACAAGATTTTAACCTATTTAGAAGAGTTAGTTAATCTTCTAAAACCAAGTTGTGTATCGTCCTGTTTGCAACGGCCACACTTTGCATTACCTCATCTTCTTCCCGCCCGGGGGTAGCACAAAAAAGAAAAGCATCTCAGTTGGATACCTTAAGATGCTTCGATCCATGCTCGGGTGCCAGATTTTCAGCCGCAGCTCGCTTTGGTCTCAACTGCAACACAGAAAAGCATTTTAACCGTAAAGGGATAGCAACAACACCTGAATCCTCATTGATTATGTATGAGTTTGCTCATATTGTCGGTCGCAAGACTGGATAAAGGAGAAGAATTGCAATAGGTTGACAGCCATCGTAAAACTAGTCACTTTAAGATGAATCCTCACAATATAACACAATTACAAATTGCCAAATATTCATTGTAAAGAAGGTAAAAATGTCGATATAAATGAATACTGACCTTCTCTTCGGCACGCTGCTCTAGGTGTCTCAGAAGTATACTTTTGGCTTCTGAACTAATTACTGGAAATTCAGATGAAGGTCATTAGTATATGTTGAATTAGAAATAGCATAGCTTAAGTGCAAAAGCTTTAAGCTCATGCAATTCACATCTAATATATTTCCCTTCATCTGATTAATTGAGATTCAATTAAAAGAAAAAAAGAAAAGATTGACGATGAAGCATGAGAAAGTAACTGACAAACAAACTTGCGCATTCCATTAGATTTTGATGATTACGTCTGGGGAAGGTGGTGTCTACGCAACCTTACCATACCTTGTGATTTGTGAAGGTAGAGAGGTTGTTTCCAATAGACCCTTGGCTCACGAATATGTGCATATCCTCATAAAAGTTTTTTAACCAATAACATGAATGTACTTTAGATGGCTATGATACTATATTTACCAAATGTTTAACCTAAGAGAAATCCCTTTTTTCCTTTTCGGTAATAGGATCTTACATATAGTTACTAGCCATGTCTAAATAAAAAAAGATGAAATGCTATTGAAAAGTAGTTTATCCTAGTGCATGTGAAATCAATCTTAGTTGAGTATAGAAATGTGGTAACGCGGCAAGATAATTATAATATCAACCGAAAGAACTAAACCACGATTTCTAAAAGGGAATGGAGATGAACATGACAACTGTGACTTGTAAACACACACATTTACAGGAGTTTTAAATTAAATATAGCCATACAAGGAAAGGGAATAGCTGCATTATTTTCTTGAAAGGCATACTCTTTCTTATTGAATCTTAAGGACCCTACACTACCCTATTCTCGAACCCTCTGCCGAGCTCTACCCTGCCTGCATTTTTTGGAATCTTTTATGTATTGAAAAAAGCTTATGCACCTAGCTTGCTGGAAGCTAAGAGTTTTATCGCCCAAAAAGGGGAATGGAGGCTTTAGTAGTGCCTTACTTGATAGACTAATATATTTATAGTGAACCAATCCTTTCACCTGACTAACATAGAAAAAAGCACCAGGCAGGCCTCACTCTTTGTTTCGATGAAAGCCTCAACGCAGACATACACAGAGAACTTTTTAGACTATTTTACCTTCACCAAAGCCGGAAGCAGAGGGCGAAAAATCCAAAACTAGTAATTAGGGTGCTTGAAATCCATAACTAGTAATTAGGGGTGCTTGATTCTGCTACTCATATACAACTCATTGCCAATTGGCATTCTTATTGATCCATGCCCAATGCTTTTGCGACACAAAATGATTTGAGGTTGAAACAACTTTTAAAGTGAATAAACTGAAGTTCAAATCCACAAGAGATGACTGGCTTAATTCTAAAGACCAACTCATAAGAATAACCAATAACAGCAGCTGAGCTAAAGTTATTCCATTCACTTAGGGAGGAAGGGTAGGAGGTTCGTATTCTAGTCAAATATATACAAAAATAACATGCCCAAGGTAATCCCACAAGTGGGGTTTGAGGAAGGTGTGTATAGAGACCTTACCCCTACCTTGGAAGGTAGAGAGGCCTTCTGACAAACCAATAATAAAACAATACTCCTATATTTTTTGGTTAATAGATAAAAATGGTTGAAATAATAAAGATAGTGATCGGACATTATTTGGACAAGATTTACCTAATCTACTTTTCAAAATTAAAATCTTTATTTAAAGAGACATAAAACTAATTATTCATTAAGGTAACAGATTTAATATTGGATCTCTAAAGTCTTAAATAACTAAATCAAGGTGATATTGATCCATTTTAATTATATGATTAATTACAACTGCTCTACACTTAAACATCCAACAATACTTTACAAGTATCACTCTGACACATTGTTGGATGTTTAAGTGTTTAGCAGTTGTAATTAATCATGATTAAAATGGATCAATATCACCTTGATTTAGTTACTTAAGACTTGAGAGATCCAATATTAAATCCCTTACCTTAATGAATAATTAGGTTTATGTCTCTTAAAATAAAAATTTTAATTTTGAAAAGTAGATTAGGTAAATCTTGTCCAAATAATGTCTTTATTATTTCAACCATTTTTATTTATTAACCAAAAAAAATAGGAGTATTGTTTTCTATTTTTGGTATTATTATTTTTAACCATATTAAACAAGTGAGGTTTGAGGAGGGTAGTGTGTATAGAGACCTTACCCCTACCTTGGAAGGTAGAGAGGCTATTTCTGACAAACCCTCGGCTCAAGGATTCTAGTCAAATCTATATAATCCGAAAACCTGATAAAGGTAGAGGGCAAGAGCAATCAATAGATAAATGTAAATTATGATATCAAAAGATGTCTAAGAAACAAAAAAAAACAAAAACATTTTCTTGATTTACCTTGATTTGGTGGAGGAAGAGTCCTGTCATGAGTAGGGCGATAAGTCACGGGTGTCATTCTCTATAAATAGAAAGAACAAGAATTGGATAAGTGGATAAATAAAATAACTAGTATCCTCAAAACTGGAAAAAATCAGCTGCTAAAAGCCAAAGTACAAAAGTTTAACAACAAATAACTTCATCATGTAACACTTATGTAACTCTAATAACTTTTAAAGAGATTTTGAAGTGCATATGCAGGTTTCAAATGTTAGTTCACTTTACTTCTCATGCCATTCAAAGCAATGATGCAACACGAGGACTTCCTGGGGGTCACTCATTCTGGTAGTACTCTCACCCAGGCATGACAGGCCTGACTTCCAGAGAAGAGAGTCGCAAAAGCCGATTATTATAGGAAACCATTATAATAAGTAGTAAGGAACTTCATAAATTCAGCTTCATGACAACTCCTTTGGAAACATAATGATCTTCAATATATGAGCTATCAAAGTAACTTTATCTTCAAATACTCCACTATATTTACCTTCCTTATTTTTGTGATAACTACCCGAAAGGGGAAAAAAGGGCAACGAAAAGGGAGACCAGACTGCATACACAACAATAATCAGGAAAAAGTTCATTGTGGATAATAGATGCTTCAAATAATTTGCAGCTCTTCTACATCTAAAGCTCACAAGGTAAATCATAAACCTAGTGCTGTAACATACACGATTCTAGAGGTTTTAAAGTGAATGGTGTAAAAAGAAGCAAAGCATGGCACCACTGAGAAAAAGACTGTGAAGAAAATTGACCTTCTCACTTCTCTTCAAGCAATTAAATTAGCCACCACAGATAAAGGTGGCAGCTTCGACGTGGATCAAAGAAATGCATTAAAGCATGGTAAACAATTGGTCAACATAACGGGGGATGAAGATGAGGTCGTCAAGTGCTTCTTGAGGCTTGAAAGCCGAAGGATCAATGGTCACATCATATTCAAGGAGCCAAGCAGCACAAGAAGAAAAGGTAAGAAGGAACTCAAAAAAGGAAAAAAGCAGCATCAGTTAATGAGCATTTTGTCATGGTAACAGAAGGGCTGCTAAGGCTTCTTTTTCCCCCTTCTCTCAAGAGTACGACATTTCATACTAACATGATATACCCCACAACAACAACAACATACCCAGTGGAATCCCACAAGTGGTGTCCGGGGAGGGAGAAAAAAATGACAGTAAAATATCAAGATACAAAGCAAAAAGAAGCAACAGATAGTAAAAACACATTGAAACAAGTATTATGTATCTTTTCTTTTAAGTCTTAGGATATTATGGTTTTCTGTTCCTCTCCTACATATTTATCAATCTGCATTCAGAAGAATAACTGAAATATAACAGTAACATAAGCAGTGCATACTTATAATCAATGCCTTCATAGATAACAATCTGTACGTGGTTATCATTAAGCTAGAGTACAATGTAATATGGCAGCAAATGCCACGTGGTGTGAGTCTACACTCTAAACTATCAAAGAGGGATCGTTTATACAAAGCTGAGCATAGCGTGCAATTAAGTCTCACACAAGCGACAATTTAGCCTACGCCAAACCATCAATAAGACAACTACATAGATTCTATTCAATTCTTCTCATTGTTTCATTTTTCTGATTAATAATGATCCACATTGTTGCTTGAGGTAATATTAGATCTCTACAGGCATTGATATATGTAAATGCCATCTATACCATATAAGTTAATGCACCAAAACTAGAATACACTTAATCCAAATCCACGTTAAATTTACTTAAAAGCATAAATATCATTCTTCTATAGGTTATGCACCATTATGGTAACCCTATATCTCATTTGCAAATCAAACATCATTACATCAGAAAACATTCTCAAACTGAAACATTAGGCTTAAGCTTAAATCAGACTATTTTATGCTAGCTTCTAAAACAACACCACATAAACATGCAAAAAATGACAATCAACAAACTACTCCCTCGTTTCATTTTTTTTTGCCTGATTCTGACCTACGGAGTTTAAAAAAGTAAAGTAGACTTTTGAAACTTGTGGTCTTAAACTTAACATACATAGTACCAAAATTGCTCTTTTTAATCTTGTGGCCGTAAACATGCTACGTGGAAAGTTGAAATTAACGAGCTGACAAAAAGAAGTAAAGAGACATTCTTTTCTACACGAACTAAAAAGAAAACTAAGACAAACAAATCAAAACAGACGGAGTACATCTTAATCCCAAATTAGCCAGGTTCAACACTTTAGCCATATGAATTCTCTCCCTATATATACATATCCATTCTGATCCGTTCGGACCCATTTCATTTCAAATACTAAACAATTGATCTCTTAACACAAATCAAAGTTTCTCCAAATAGAAATTCTAACTAGAAAAGATCAAAGAATTTTTCAAATACACCCCCAAAATTGTTCCAACACTTTCTTCTTCTTTTTTGCATAAAACAAACATAGCAAAAATGGGTGAAACAAAATAATCAACTACATTTCAGTCCCAAATTAGCTGGATTTCATTCTGCTCCATTCAGGAACACAAATGAAATCAGCTAAAACTATCCCAAGAATGCATTTTTTTGCTATCAGACAAAAATGGGTCGAACATAAATCAGCTAAAAACACAGTAAAATTCAAAAAAACAGATTGAATAGGGAAAAGGGTGCTAAAAAAAAATCAAAGATTGAAGTTTTATATGAAAAAAAATGAAAAGGGTTCTTACAGAAGGAGTTGAGGGATCAGAAGGGCGAAGCTGGCTGAAATTGTGAGGGTCAATTGAAGGCCATTCACCAAACATTGACCCCATAGCACCCAAAATGGGAAGAATCTAGAGAACAATGCCACTCTTTAAAGAGAAAGCCAAATATATATATATATTGTGGGTTGGGGGCTAAATATTGTTGGCAAAAGCTCCTTGTTTTATACTCTCTTTGTTTTTTTTTTTGTTTTTTTTTTTGGTTTTGTTTTTAGGTTACCTATTATTTTATTTTTTTATTGTAGTTTTATATTTTATTTTGATATGTTTTATTTGAGTTGTATAATTGAATTGATTAAAAATAAAGAATAATTATATAAATTTTCACATTTTAATTACTTATTACCATTATCCCCTATAAGTTCTATAAATCTTCAAAATTCCCCATTTTTCTCTTTTTAAGTCAAAATTTTAGTAATGTAATGTATTCGCGCATGTATCTGACCCTCTTTTTAATGTATCAGCGCTTTGAATTTTTGGCCATTAATATATTCGGATCCTACATTAATGTATTTGATCCTCTTTTTAATGTATTAGCGCATGTATCCGATCCTTTTTTTAATGTATCAGCGCCTTGATTTTTTGGCCACTAATGTATTCGACCTTCTTTTTAATGTATCATCACTTATATTATTGTATCCGTTTGAGAGATTTTTGTAATTATAAACTTTTAAGAGATAGATTGTAATTTTGCCTTAAAAGTATGTGATTTCTGTAATTAATTTACCCAAATAATAATAGTGAGGTAAGGTTACGTGTGCATCTCCTTCTTCAGGCCTTATTGGTAGGATTGCTAATTTGTTATGTTGTTATTGATCTCTTGATGTGAAATTGGTGTAAATATACTCTTCAGCTATCTAGTTTATCAATACGATCAAAACATACACTATTTATATATGTCAATGGCATAATATATAAATGGATCATTTGAGATGATCTCAATTGAAATTTACGTCCTTCAATTTTGGTTGTGTTAGTAGATATTAAAATTTGAATAAAATTAAATAAATAAACATACGCATCCTACGTAGCAACCTATATGGCAAGTTATGTCATATGTGGCGTCGTACATATTTAGGTCACTATGGATTGTTCTAAAAAAAGTAAACCAAGCAAAGTCGGTGAGTAGTATTTGAGGAAATGATCAATATGGTCCCTCTTCTTTGGATTATAACTCAAAATGATCCTTGAGTTTTCACATAGCGCACTAATAGTCCCTCATGTTTGCAATATTGGTACACTTTTGGTCCTCATCCAAAAATTTACCTATTTTTAGCATTGACTTTTTCTATAAACTAGGTATGGGATGTGCAATCGTTATTTTTTGTATTTAGTAGAAATAACAACTCCATATGAAAGAATGTGAGAAGAAAATCACTTTATTTTGCTTAGTAGAAATCGTATTGCAGGTAAAGTCGAGAGGTTCATCACGATAATTTCACGTGCAATAGTACAATTTTTTCTTTTCCTGCAAAGTTATATGTTATGATGTTCTTAGTTTAGCTGCAGTAATATTTCTAGTGAACAAAATAAGATGTTTTTTCTTATCATCTTTTTTCAAATAGAGTTTTTATTTTTACTAAATAAATAAAAAGACGATTGGACATTTCTTATATAAAATTCTGAACAAAACTAACCTTAAAAAATAGGCAAATTTTAGGGGAGGACCAAAAGTGCACCAATATTGCAAACATGAGGGACTATTAGTGCTCCATGTGAAAACTCAAGGATCACTTTGAGCCTTAACCCAAAGATAAGGGACTATTTTGAACCTTTCCCTCAGTAATATTTCTAAAAGTTCATGAACACTGAAAAAATCGAGAATTCCTATTTTGTGACTCCTCAATGTTATAAAAAATGGCGTGATTTATGTAGAGGCTATGTGTATGATTTAACAGACCATTACGAATGACGCAAAAAATATTTAAGGCCATACAGGCAAGTCAGTAATATTTTGAAAAAATATGACTACACATGAAAAACAAAAAAATAATAATATTGAATTCCTATTTTGTGACACTAATGCTAAAAAAAATAAAAAAAATAACTTTAATTATGTAGAAGATATACGTATAATCATCGGGTTATTATGGATGGTTCTAAAGAATATTGACTGAAAAAAGGGTCGATAATATTTTCAAAAATTTATTGGCTTACACACATGAAAAAATAAAAGAATTCGGAATTTATGTTTTGTGTCCCCTAAATGTTTTCTAAGAAAAGGTGTGAATCATGTAGAAACTATGAATATAGTTTACTGGGTCATTACATATGATTCCAAAAAAGATAAGTAGACCAAACGAAATTGATCAATGATATTCCTAAAAATTTATAAAGTAACACATGAAAAAATTGAGAAAATCACATAATTTCGTTGACTGATTCCTAATAATTGAAAAAAATAAAGTAGATCATTGTGAGACGATAGGTATTGTTCCCCCAAGACATTATAGATGTATCTAAAAAAAATTGACCAAATAAAGTTGATCAATGATATTCCTAAAATATTTTTGAGTAACTCACGGAAAAGTGAAAAAATCACATAATTCTTGTTGAGTGGTCCCTAAATGTTAAAAATATGAAGTGGATCATTCTGAGACTATAGGTTTTGTTTCTCTGGTCATCGCGGATGACCTTGTAAAGATTTTGCAAAAAAAAATATTCAAAAGTCATATCAACAAAAAATTCATAAACTAACACATACGGAAAACTGAGACAATCGCCTAACTCAACACGAATTAAGAAAAAATTCATTTTCATGTGTGTTAGTCCCTGAATTTTTTGGTGATATTGCTTCTAGGTATTTTTTTTCAAAATCTTTACAGAACCATCCGTAATGATCAAGGGAACAATATCTATCACCTCACCATGATCGACACACATCTTTTAGATGATCACTCAATATGAGTCATAGGTGATTTTCTCACTTTCCAAAGCGTGTTTGTCCACAATTTTTTTTTAATTGGCTTTCAATATTATTATTTTTTTGCAAAATCATTATAGGACGATCCGTAATGACCTAGGAAACATGTATAGACTCACCATGATCAATTCCACTTTTTTAATATTTAGTTGTCACTCAACAAAAATTAAACAGTTTACTCAATTTTTCATATGAGTTAGTCCATGAATTTATTAATAATATGATTTTCGGACATTATTTTATCAAAAACATTTACAGGGCCATGCGTAATAACCTTGGCAACAATGACTACAGCCTTACCATAATTCACGCTAGCATTTAGGAGCCACTCAAGTAGGTGATTTTCTAAATTTTTCCTGTGTTAGTCTATGAATTTTTTGGTAAAGTATATTCTTGACAGTATTTTATGAAATCCTTTGTAGGATTGCCTGAAATAATCTAAATACTTAGAGCCTGTTTGGATGACTTAAAGAAAACAACTTTTAAAAGTGCTGAAACTTATTTTTAAGATAAGTAGTTATGTGTTTGGATAAAAGTGCTTCAGTTGAAAAAAAAATTGTTGATGTGTTTGGCAAATAAGTGCTGGTAAACACTTTTTTTTAATCAAAATATCTAAAATATCCTTAAAACTGTTAAAATGATAAAAAGTTGATTAATTTAAGGTTTTTAAACTTAAAAAGGTTAAAACAGAATTAATTTATATTTTACATCCATAAGTAATAATATTTCCTATCATTCACATATTTCTTTATCATCACAATTTTTTATAATTATAATAATAATTATAATTATAATTATAATTATAATAATAATAATAATAACTATAATAATAATAATAATAATAATAATATAATAATAATAAAATAATAATAATAATAAAAATAAAATAATAATAATAATAATAATAATAAAAATAATAATAATCTTAATAATTTAAAAAATAATAAAATAATAATAAATAATAATAAATAATAATAAATAATAATAATAATAATAATAATATTAATAATAAAAGAATTAAGGGCAAAAATATAATATACTTGGTCAACATACAATAACTTTTAAGTTGAAAAAAAAAAGCATCCTCACCTAGCTTTTAGCTTTTAGCTTAAAATAAATCATTTTTGACTTAAAATAAGTCATTTTGATAATTGTCAAACACTCTAATAAATCAAAAACTGATTTTTAAATCAGTTTGATCAGCTTTTAAGCTCATCCAAACATGCTCTTATAATCTCACATTGATCCACATCACTTTTTTTTAGTATTTTACGATCACTCAACAAGAATTTAGTGATTTTCTCCGTTTTTCAATGTATACTTCGTCCATTGATTTTCCTATCAACAGACTCTTTTGGGCCCAAATTTTATGCGTCCATCCAAAACAACCAAGAACAAATACTCGTTACTCTGCCACGACTTTCATTAGAAAGAAGAAAAACAAGGGTGCCATTTGGGTAAAAGGAACATTCATACAAATGATTCTATTTTAGTAGAAAGCAGAGTTTTCATTATATAATATATGTCAAACATATTGAATTACAATAGAAAAATTCCACATGTTCATTAAATATTACCTACTATAATAACAAAACTCAGAGACTACTTCTTGGTCACATTGAAGTAGTGCCAAACTGATGCGTGTGAGATGGGAGTTGAGCATCACTTTGGATTGGAATTTACAGAAGAAAGAACGGCGTCTTTCCCTATCTACCTGTAATATAACACTGGGTCTTGTATCTGTACTGTAAAGTGACCATGGATGCAAAATTTATGACGTTAAATATAGTCGCCAACAAGCATGTCCTAGTTCTACTGCATTCCTGAGGAGCGCTCGGGTAGAATGCCTGAAATATCAGATGCATTGGCAGGAGCTGTAGATGGAAAATTTACTGGCTGGGTACTATGAGCACCTCTATTAGCCAAAAGGACTTGCAGTTGGGGTGAAAGATTAGGTGGAATAGATGGTCTGGCAGCTTGAGCTTGCTGTGTTGGCTTAAGTATGAACTGTTGCAGTGCTTCAGAATAAGCTCGTCCTGAAAGGCTTCCACGCATACGGCCTGTAGGACGCCAGTTTGGATCTAGCTGGGGATCCACGGAACTATCTGTCCTTGGGACTGGTGTTGTACCTCCTGTACTACTACTACCCCTCTGGTCTGGGGCCAATGGTGTCCTGAACCTGTCAGCACTACCTGGGAGTGGAGACACAGTTCTAGGAGAAAAAACAGGTCTCACCACCTGAGTGGTTTGCTGAGTAGTTACAACTCGGGTGTGTTGTCCACCAGGAAGTGCCCGATTAACACCAACTTGTGAACTTCCTTGAGGGGTTTGCTGAGTAGTTACAACTCGGGTGTGTTGTCCACCAGGAAGTGCCTGATTAACACCAACTTGTGAACTTCCTTGCTTCAGGGCTTCCCATCTATCCCAAGCAGCTGATTGGGAAGGACCTTGAGACTGGTTCATCGAATAGGGTGTTCTCATGCTAGGACTTTGACGGCCAACAGAATGTTGAGATGGTTGAACATGAGGAAGAGAACGCTAGCAGAAGGAAAAAGGATAGTTAGAAGCCATAGAGAATAGACAGAATAAAGACGTATGCAGAAGCACAGGAAGATAGAAGCCATAGATAATAGACAGAATAAAAACATGCACGGGAAGTTGGAAACATTATAAGCAGTCTCAAAAGGAGAAATTCTGTGATAGTAAGCAAAACATGCAAAGTTAGGTGGTCAAGGAACTCCTAGAAAGTGGAAGCAAACACACCCTATACAGACTGGTGATGATCTTCTCATACCAGAGCACACACAATGATTCAGCAATCACAGATGAAGGAACGTCTCAAGAGACCAAAACCAGCAAAGAAAGACTTAATCATATTTTATTCACCCGTGCACTCACCTTCTGTGGTAATGTTGATGAGGTCATGCGTGTCTGAACCAGGTCCAAGTCGGAAAAGGAATGTCTCTCCAATTCACTTCTTAGATTGGAACCATTCAATGACGCAATAGGCAAATCCTGAGCAGCTGCTGAAGGACCAGCATGGAGCAAGGGATTCATTGCGCTTTGTTGTCTCTGCTGAGGAACAGGAGTGTTCATCTGAGCTGGAAGGGCCTGAACTGCAACAGGAGATCTGTTTGCAGGCCTGGCTGCAGTTGGAAACCTTCCATATTCATTGCTGAGTGCAGAGTTTCCAAATTGGAACTGTTGTAACTGCAGCTGCAGCAAATTGGAAGAAGATAGTCCACTCTCAAGTAAAGAGGTTGGAATAAAAGCATTTCCCTCAGTGTTGAGAGCGGGAGATATTGCATCTGTGAAGACAGGCAACTGGACCAAGTCTGTTCTAGCAGGCTCAGAAGCACTGCCAGTTTGCATACTGGACCAAGAACTAGATGACCCTATTCCACACGAGGACAAATAGATTCTTGACCAGAAATCATCTGTCATATCAGGAGCACCTGTCTGATTGATTTCACTTGGATTATTCACAGCTGTTGTTTTCTGAACATTAGATTCCATTTGAATGTTCGTAGGAAAATTTTTGCTGTCTTCAGTTTCAGCAGGATTCATGTCATCATCTATGTCAGTAAGATCTAAAACATCACCGGGGGCATTTGAAGGACCATCAGAACCTCTACGTGGACTATCTTGAGCAATGTCAGGGGTTTTATCCCTGGGCTTTTCAGAATAGTCATCACTTTCCATGATTGCCTTCCAAGAACCATCTGAAGAGATCATGACATCTGTGACATCCTCACTCACCTCTTTCAAAACCTTTAGAGAAAAAAAATGTTACTTCTAGATAGGTAATTTGTGGTAAGTATAAAACAGCATGCCACTTGCCTTGAACATATCTTGATCAATATGAATATCAGTGAAACACACATGTTGATTACAATGAGGACAACGCCACGATGGTCTCCTTGAATTTATGTCAATATAGTTGTCAAAATCAAAACACTGCCAAGAAAAACACGAACAGTGCAAACCGGTAAGGGTAGGGAATAACAGTGAAGAAAAATTGACTAAGAGCCCGTTTGAATTGGCTTTAAAAAGTGGCTTTTAAAAAGTTAAACTTTTTAAAGTCCAAACTTGAATGACTTTTTAAGTTAAAAAAAAAAGTAAGGAGAGTCCTACTTTTGACTTTTAACTTATTTTTAAACTTGTCAAACACTCCCAAAAGCTAAGCTAAAAATAACTTAAAGTAGGTTTGACCAACTTTTAAGCCAATCCAACCAGGCTCTAAATAAATACACTCATGAAGCTTCTTGCTAAGATTTTCTTGATGTAAAACATCTACCAATGCTAATGACTACATAATCTTCCTGAAATTTTCTGAGGAACCTATATATTAGATCATTAGACGTCTTTTGGAGGATCAGCCACATCCATATTTCTAACAGATAAAAGACCTTAAATAAAAACAAATGAAAGAGGAAAAGTAGAGGCAAGTTTTTAACATGCATGTGAGCTATACTATACTCTGGCATGAGAGATACAACAGCCAGCATCATGAAAAGAAAGATCACGCAAAAGGGACTGCACCTGAAGATGTTTGCAAGAACGTCCTTTTACTGGAGTTTTAATACGCTTAAAGCTGTAAAGGCAAACAAAAAGTAATCAGTAATATAACACAACAGCCAGCATCATGAAAAGAGAGATGCGTATCTTTTGGGGCAGAGGGTGGTAAATGAGGTAAATATACATGGGCTCCCAAGGTTGATTACAACTACATAGGTTCAATAAGGTGTTTAACATAAGGGGCAATAAGTACCCTTCCTTTAACAATATTGTAAGCGACATATTCCCGCTCGAGAAGAATGAAGTGAAAAGGATTCAGTTTGTTCCGAAATATGCGGAGATACCACCCCTCTCAAATTGATGGCCAACTATCTAAGATGAAATGACAAATGCAACCTTACTTAAAATAAATTATGCTGACCCAAATAAAATATGCTTATAATCATGTCTTCCCCGTCATTCCTAATCCGCACAGCGAAGTTTCGTAAACCCTAAGTATGTTCCAGAATGGATGGGAGGGGATTATGCTAGTCCTTATTCGTTAGGAAGTCTAGGGTTCAAGACAAATGGAGATACATTTCCTGAAACCATAAAAACCTTAAGGTATATATAGACTAAAGTAACTCTGCTCAAAAGAACTCCTCTCTCTTCCTTACTTTTGTGTGTGTGTTTTGGTTCTTACCAACCTCTAATAACTGAGGGTACCAAGATTGCAGGCATCTCTTCACAGAAGAAAGCACAAGGAGTAGTGTAATTTTTAGATGGTAAGGGGTGGAAAGAAAACAAATAGAAACACAGAAATTTGCAATTGTTTACTATCATCATCAAGAATGAAGCTAATCATGCACAAGGAATACAGGGAAAAGGAAAAAAATTACACACATGTCAAGATAACAAAAGCCACTTCATAAAATAACCTTGTCAAACTCCGAAGCAAAAATGATTGGAAAAGCATACCTTATAGGGCAATTCAGAGAAATTCTTGATGGCCCCTCAATAATCTCAGAATCTGCATTAATGAAACAGCATATTAATCATTTCTCCTTATAAGGGGGTCTCTTCAGACTTCTCATTGGAGGATAGTGGGAATGGCACACTTGAACTATACATCTAGTCAAGTGGGTAACAAGAACATGTTACAAACTCAATGTAAAAAGACTAAAAAAGAGGGTGAAGCATAGAATAAGAACAAACCTGGATCAACAGAAGAAACAGGAGCCTGCTCATAATCAGGGAGTGTGGCCTGAACAGGAGTAGAGATCTCACTCATGAAGGCAACAGCTATGATATAATTTCCTTCATAATAAGCACAGAAAAGAGTTAGTACTATTCAGATCTGTTAAGAGTGGCTTAGAGTCCCATATTATTTGAGAAATTCTCTCCTTACATAGACTTGGGAAATCCTCTCCTCATAAGCTAGTTGGGGTTGAGTTAGGCTAAGTGTCATATCATTCGATTTGTTTAAAAAAAACTGGAATATATTCAAACATACCGCTAAATTGGCCCACAGCTTGAAGAAGATTTGTTCCAAATTTAAGCATATGAGGTACAGGAGATGGAAGCTGAGGTCCAGGATCCTAGCAAAAGAAACATAACTTTAAGTAATTTGGACCACAGTAAGGCACATCCATATACTATCACATCTGCAAAGTTTTAGCAGTAACGAACCATTGACACATTAGTCCTCCTTCCGACGGGAGTCCCATTTAGAAGAAAGCTGCAGAAGTGACATGAATGGCAATTAGAACTGTCAGAGTAATTTAACCTGCCAAATGTCAATTCAATATGCCAAAGCCATTTCAATCAGTAAAAATTAAAACACTTTCATACTTCACTTGAGGAGGCGTAACAAGACATAGTGAGGTCTCCAGATTATCTATTTGTGCAACAAATAGTCTCTGCAGATAAAAGGAAACATAAAAATGAGCAATATTTTCCAGAGGTAATCAAGGTTTCCAATTTTGATGCATTGCTGGAATGAAAAATAAGAAGTCAAGAAAGCAACAAACTGATGAATAACAAAATAAAGATAACGAGGGCTCACATAGTGTCCTCAGTAAAGACTGAGAGTCTTACCTACCTGCTGCAAAGGAAAAAAAGATATATAAATATGATTTATTGTAAGGAGTTCTCTTACCACTTTCTCTCCTTCAGAAAGGTTCATATTCTTTGTTATCTGGAAATCATTCACATAGGCACCAAATCCAGGCTACAAGATTGCAAAAAATGTGGCATCAATATCACCAGCAATATAATTACACTAGCTCACAGGCCACAACTAGGGGGATGTGTTTTTAATTACTACCTTGGCCTCCAAGAAAGAAACTATCTGACCCATTTTCAGCCGTGGATAAAATCTGTGAATCCGCAAACAAACAAGTGATTAAAATGTAGTTAAGTACATGTTCCAATGAAAATAACTGTACTAACCAAGTAGGCTCATCAATGAAAAATTCGACCTCTAACTGAACAGTGGAAGAAAGCCACGAGATATACATGTCATAGCGCCAAATAAGAGTAAGCAGCAAATGCTGAATACAAGTAAACTATAACTTAGTGGTGTTATCCAACAGTAAAAATTCTCAAGCCATTCAATCAGACAATTCCTGAAGTTCAAACAGAAATATAGGAACTTTTTGAATTATCTTTTACTATTTATTGAGTACCACTATTTGCCATGTCACATCTAGGATGTACTTTGGGTCGTGACATGAAGATAGATTGGAAGTTTAGAGACAAACCTCGAAGACTAAAGGTTTCAGGTTAAGCATGACTAAAACAGCGTATCTGGAGCGCCAGTTCAGTGACGTAATGGATGAGGCGGAGATGGAAATGAAAGTCGACATGTAAGCCATACCAAGAGATGAGGTTTCAAGTATCTTAGGTCAATGATTCAAGAGACAGGGAATCGGTGATGACGTTGTTAGCTACTCTAATGTTCGTTACTCAAGCCGAGGATCTTCTGGACACAGCCTCTTTTCCTCCTCGAGGTAGTTCTGCATACACATTAGGATTGTTGTTGAATGAGTTAATGAATTTGCACTCTTTTCAGTCGCTTGCTAATATAATAAAATAGCTTTCAACACCTCTAGGACTCTCAGAACTCATTTTCTCTTTCTATTTTCCTACCCTTCCGTGACGGATATACAGTCAAAACTCACAATTAATTCCTTCAAATTTCTTAGGTCATATTTCAAGCCCAATCATTTTAGCTCATTACAAGGTCAGCTAGTTCATAGGATAGTTGACATAACTCACAAGCGGGCAACATTATGCAGACCGGTACCATAACAACAACTAAAGTATTTTAACAACCAGATTGGGGCTTCGAGATTAAATAAAAGGTATAAGATCTCAATCTATGTTTTGAGTAACTCAATACATCTTCTCTACCCAAGGTTCCAACTCTTTCTACTTGAAGACATATTGTAGACTCTTGTGATCAGTGAAAACATCAACATGACCGCCATAGACACAGTGACGCTAGATCTTCAAAGTGAATACTATTGTTGCCTCGTGTGTGTCAGATACTTTAAAAGTAGTGGCATTTTTTTAAGGATCCGAGTCATGCGACACGGGTGTGGCATCTCTTTCGAGAATCCGAGCAACATAGATCTCAATAGGCAAATAAATGAAGAAAGAACTGGGTACATCCTAGTTGAGATATAAGAAGTAAAGATTTTCATAAAATATACAAAATAAACTTATGCAAGAGAGTTGCTGAAAGCAATCTGCAATTCTCAGAATGAACCTTGCAACCAAAATTAATTTTTTCCCATCAGTACACTGTACAACATCTCCACGATTGAAAAGGTAATGGTAGCCCTTTTCATGTCATTCAAACAAACTAGACTTCTAGACCTCTTCCAGACACAGGAACAAAAAATTCCAAAAAAGGAAACTGTAAAATATTAGAAGGGAGAAAATGTAATTATTCAACCAGGATAAAAGCTTATGTCCTTAGATCTTTCAGACAATCCCTCTTTTATGCTTGTGCTTTTTTATTTTTGGATTGGGACGGCTCTTTTGGGTCGGACAGATGTTTTTAACTTTTGCTCTCAATCTATAAAATCTGGCCCAAGGGTCAAAATTCACTTCATAATTTTTTATCTCTTTTTTTTTTAAAAAAAAAAAAAAAGAAACAACCCCCTCTTGCATGCAATTTTAAGTTTTAGAGTGTAGCATAAAAAATACAACCTCTACGGTCTTAACAGAACACCCTTTTCCTTTACGGAAAGAATGAGATTTGTTTACTTTCACATGTTGGGCATTAGCATTCAGTGTTACAATATTTTACTTAAATGAATTGGCAAAACGATACTGTGAGTAGCAGTAATAAACAACCAATAAGAAAGGGAAGAAAATACAAGATACTGTGGCGGCAAGACTTTTGAACACCTGTACAATTAAACCACAAATATTCTTACGAAAACTAATCTTTGGTATATAAAGCAAATATTAATCTGAGGTAAGTTGACCCATACACCATAGAATGAAAGATCCAAAAATTAAGATTTCACTGCAGGAAAAGATGCCTACCTTGACATTATCGTCGAGATAATTGTCGAAGAACTGCTTGGTTCAGTGTTAAAATCTAATGTGGTGCAGAAGCTGCTGGAAATCTGAACATGCAAACAGAAAAGGAAGAAAAAATCAATGTAACATCAATTAAAAGAAACGAGATAGCTTAAAGACAGAGCAAACAAGCAAGTTTATCTACCTCATTGGCAAGATCACAAAGTTCCTTGGCATCTTTCTCTGTAAACCACCCACTATGACAAGCATTCTATCAAATAAAGAACCTGGTCAATAAAGAAATTGCACGAAGTGCCAATAACAAGAATATTTAATGCATGCAAAGTGGTAATCAGTAAGCTTAAGTATATCCAGTAAAACACCATATACTTTAATAAAAAGAGCACCGCCCTAGGCTAAGAACTTCGCAGGTTACGTCATTCTCAATAGTGGAAAATAGAACAACTCGAGCCAATGCACGGGAGAATTTCATTAGAGATGGAACTCTTTTATCCGACCAACAAATCAACTAAAGCTCAATCCTAAACAAGTTGGGTTTGGTAATAACTAATATGAATCGAAGCTTCTTAGCACTTCACTGTAATTCCTCTATTTGGACCCATTTCATTCCGAAATATGCAAGTAAATTGTGTTTTATAGCAAATTGAGGTTCTTAAAAATTAGAGGTTCTCTACATCTACACTTACCCTTACCAGGACTTAGTAGACACGTTTGGACATGAATTTGGTAATATTTTTAGAAAATGTAGTATTTGAAGTTGTGTCTAGACATGCATTTCAAAATGGTAAAGTTTTGTGAGGGCAAAAATTTACTTGAAAAATGATACTTGATAAACTCAACATCCAAGTTGGAGTAAAACAATTGATCACAATGTATATCCAATGTTTTTGGGAAAAAAATTGAAAAAGCAAAATTTGTAAAGCCCAAACGAGCCCTTAATATAAGTATATGAACAACAATAAACCTTAATCCAAGAAAAAACAAATAAACCCTAATCCACAGGTAGTATATGGATCTCTTTCGTTCCATTGTATTCTATTTTAGCTAAATCCAAGTAGTGATAGCAATTTGAACCAGAAATTGAGGGTTTGGAGAAAAATGGAGCAAGAAGGTGGGAATAGCAAAAAGGAGATTCCCCTTGGTGCGCCGGAGGAAATTGTCAAGGCTCCAAGAAATTTTGAGGAGGCAACAGTCTTGCAGATCTGGTGCATGTTTCTTAACTTATGTGGGGTTCAATTGGCTATGTCAGCAAACATCAGACAAGTTCTCTGTAGTTGGAGAAGTCAGAGAATGAGGAAGCAACAATAGAAGATATGGATGATTATCCCAGCATGCATAACATGGAAAATTTGGCTCGCCAGGAAATGAAGATGCTTTGATGGAAAGCAGGAAAACATTTATTCAGTTCCAAGCAGATGTATTGTATTCAATATTTAAGTAGTGTAATGTTGTATTTTGAACTGAATCTGATGTAAGTTTAGACTTTCTGGAATCCTTGCAGGTTTAAAAGGATTTTCTGTGCTGCAATGGTTGTTCCAATTCAATACTAGCTTGGTCTTGAATGTTACTGATAAAACTTCCTTTATTTAAGACAGAAAGACTACCATCTTTTTATATAATTTATTTTCATGCAATTTTGCATCTACCTCATCCCTTTTTAGCACATTCAATTATTATTTTTTTGAGAAGGTAACATTTAGAATCTACACGGTATCATACCTATCGATTAGGGTCTTTTGCCATCTACACAACACATGGTCAAACCATCTCAAGCAACATTCTCTCATTTTATCCTCTATAATGCTACATCCACTCTGTCTCTAACGTGATCATTTCTAGTCGAATCTTTTAACCAAATTAAATTTAACCTCTTAACCTAACATCCATGAATATTATATCAATAAAACAACCAGATAACTTGACTTGGTAATCTATTTTTTGCAGAAATGAAAGCTGAAACATCCCTTGCAACGTTTGTGATTGCGGAAGCCAGCAAAACATGCATTCGTTCAAAATTATCCCATAAAGTCGAGCGTCCAGGAATTACCTTGACAGAAATCATAAGGACCATGACATGTGCTAGCAGTAACGTATCACAGGGGATTCTGCATACCTACACGATGCCATGAATTTAGAAGAAAAAAGAACTTAAGCTGCAGTTATTCATTTGATAAAAAGGTATATCGTTTATAGATAGGAAACTATGGCCTTATATAAGCAAATTCATATAATACGTATTAAAGAGTACACATCCTTTGCATAAGCGAACTATACAGATCACATGGAATGCAATCAGTCAACCAATAGCAATCCACAGCTCAATTAGAACATTAATAGATTTAGACCATTCTCAATCCACCTCTAATTTACTCTCTATTCTCTATATTTGGAGAGTAAATAGAGAATGGAATCTCCAACCACTCTCTATTTTACTCTCTACCCTCCATTTATAGAGAGCTGAATAGTAGTTCTTCAAATTCGGAGAACTACTATTCTTCTTCTCTATTTCACTTTTTGACTATTATATTGTTATTTATATTATAATCTTTGTAATTAACATATTATAAATGATATAAGACCATTAATTAAATTCTTAATATTCATAATTATTTTTTAATGTAATATAACATTTTAAAAAATATTTAATATATACTACTTCCATCCCGAACTAATAATATTTCCAATTTTTTAAAAAAGAAAAATTTGTCACTTAAAATATAATTCAAAATTAATTTTTTCACTATGAAGAATGCACAAAATTTGAATGATACGATGAAATTTTTCCCTTAAAATACAATACATAACATAATAATTTAAATACAAGACATCAATACAATAAATAACACAATAATATTAAAAATTACAACAATAATTTAGTAATTAGTAGGACGTTTCCACATTCACCAATATTCGGGGAAAAATTAGTTAATGATTTAAAAAAAAATTGAACTCTGTAATGCATTAATAAAGCATTTATGGGAGCACCGTAATGCTCTTGAAACTTGAATATTTATAAAATGTTTATGTAATTATATTTCATTAATGATCACACTTTTGTTTGAATTGTCCATTAATATGTACCATTTGCTTGCAATTTATGTTTTCTAGAAATTTAGAAAAAAATCTAATTTTATAATAAATAAAAAATTTGAAAGGAATAAAATTTTATATTACATGAAGGTTATATAGAGTGATTATTTGAAAAAAGAATAAGAAAGGATTTATAGGCTGAAATAAGAAAATAAAATGAAATAGAAATAATAATATAATATTGAGGAAAGACACAAAGATTCTTCTTTAAAGAGTAAAATAGTGAATTTGGGTTGGAGTTGGTTGTTTACAAATATAAAAAACTACATATTTGGAGAGTAAAATAGATAATAGGGTTGGAGGAGTAAAATAAAGAATAGAGTTGGAGATGCCCTTGGAGCAAGAACATGATAGGAAGGGCAATACTGAATGTATATCAGATCAATGAAGGTAATGCAATGTGATGAAATCGACTTCGTGTTACAGGAGTACCTGTTTCACCAGTAAAGGTAAATCTTGAGCTCTATTTGGAACCTCCCGGTTTGCAATGGCAAAATCAATGCCTCTGCATTAATCAAAAATCAGTCAACCAAGAACAATTAACATGCGGCACTCTAGAAAGGGACAGAATACAGAAAAGAAAATAAGTTAAAAATCACCACTACCACTTCCCTAGCTAATTTGACACCATGAACAAGAAAGAGAAAGACTCACACTCCTTCTTCTTTTTTTGATAACTGTGGAACTTATATTCCCAATTTAACAGCAGGATTTTGAAAGATGGAGGAAATAAAACTACTTTGCATGATGAATGTGTTGCTCTTGCAGACAACAAGCTAACTATCTATCCATGTGTGTGTGTATATATATATATACACACACACACACACTCTACTTCTCGAACATGTGCATTGCATGTCTATTCTATGCTAATTAGTACAACTTTTTAAAAATAATAGAAAAGGGAATAAAGAGATTGAGCAGATGTGAGAATTCCAAAAGATGACCAAGCAAAATAAGTCCAATAATATAAAACAAAGACTGAAGATGGAAAATGCATGCAATGAATAACAAAGAACAAAAATTATAAAGAGCTAAACAAAAGGTCTAAGAAACTAATAATATAAAAAGGATATACCTTTGTTGTTGAAAGTGCTAAGAATACACCAAATATTGGATATTTTAGAAAAGGAAGCATATAATAATTTGACAATGGCCAAAAGGCTAAAAGCCTAAAACTATTGATTTTATAGAAGGTTAAAGAATATGAAAAGTTCTTTTAACTGATTGAAGCTAAAAAGTAGAAATAATATTGATTTGAGATAATGTGTGAGTTGAAGGCACAAGATTAATGAATATAAATTATGAAAATGAAGAGGTGTAGTTATGGAGTTGATTTTGAATTAAAAAGTAATTTTTTAAAACGATTTAAGAAAATACATTACTAGATAAGGGGCATATTCATAATCCAACTTTTGACTCAGATTCTTCCCACTTTATATATATAAAGAGAAACATGGGACGGGTGATGTTGCGTCAAAATAGATCAGGAAATGCAATTATCTATTTACTCAGATATTTGGTCTTCTCCCTCCGATCTAATTCAGTTTAATCAATTATCAAATCTAAAACTTAAAGGTCAATTATTGCTCCTGATAAAAAGGAGACGGTCAAAGAACTAGTTTCAAAATTCTGAGAAAACGTTTCAAACCAGATCTTGCGCTAACACCTCCAGGTTTCAGTCAGAGAAAACATCAACAGAAGAAAGAAGTTCCCCAGTTAACAAGATTCAAAGCTACGATATTTTCTTTGTATTCCCTTTTCCTTCACGGGCATATACTGGTTTTTCCCATTTGCATAACAATTGTTCGTTCAGATTAACTTCTTAAAACCCTAAATTAGGATTTTTTGTGTCCCAACTTCTTGTTGCGGCAGTATTACTGTGTCTAACCTAATGGTATTGTTCAATATTCCATGGGATTCGATGGTCATTCTTAACCGTGGGACTCAATGGTTCTTCATCCACGGTCACGGTACCGTACTCTTTTGTTAAAGAATGACAAAAGTCTCACATATGTGGTTAATGAGATGGGTGGACTCCTTATAAGGCTTGGGCAATCCTCCTCCCTTTGAGCTAGCTTTTGGAGTGTGAGTTAGGCTTAAGACCTAATTTAACATGGTATCAGAGCATGGTCCGTCTCACCCGATGTTGGGCCCCAGAAAATCAAAATTGTCCATGCACCAGATGCTAAGCATTGAGCGTAAGGTCGGATGTCAAAGAATGATTAAAGTCCCACATCTGTGGTTAATGGGATGGGTGGACTCTTTGTAAGGCTTGGGCAATCTTCCTCCCTTTGAGCTAGCTTTTGGGGTGTGAGGTAGACCTAAGACCTAATTTAACATCTTTGATGGCTTTCCTTTTTGTTGCTACCAGTCTTAGATATGATTGTCCTAATCTGTGTCTTAATACTGCAGGCATGAGTGATGAACTCCATCTTTCTCTTCTTTTTTTGGTTGTTTCCCTTCGAGCTTTAGCCTTTAACTCACAAGGGTATGGCCTAGTGGTCAATGAAGTGGGTTGAGAACCCTGAACTTTCTTCAAACCTTAGCAGAAATAAAAAAAAATACTATAGTGATTTCTTCGCATCCGTCCTAGCATTAGTGGACCTAGTACCTAATGGAAGGTTGCAGGTATCACATAGAATTAGTTGAGATGAAGAACAAAGCAACCTAGAATTTCAAAGACAAATGAGGGGAAAAAATAAATGCTAGGCAGAGTAGATACCCAAAACAATTCAATGTAAAATGGCGAAATCAAGCAAAACTGACACTTAATTGAACAAACGAGGGCTAAAAACCTACACATCAAACCTAACAACTATAAGCGCAGGTACAAAATCAGGGGGAAAAAACAATAGCAATTACAGAGGTAGCATATCGATTATTTCCGGCCAAATAAGGTTCGAGAAGAAAAAAAAATGGAACCTTGCAAGTGATAGGCAGAGGTGAACGAACTCCTGAGGGTCAATTTTGGGCTGATTACACACATGCTTTGCTAATCGATCAGCTACGGCGGAGATTCGGAACGAATTTACGTATGACGCGCCAGTCATATTGGCTCCTCTGCCAACTCCGGCGTTAACGCCGGTCGCCGGGATGGAGTTCACCGTCGCTCCGGCCATGTTTCGCTCTTCTTGTCTCACACTGAACTTTTCGGTTTTGTCGAAACAGTTCCACTGTAAATAATAGTGCTCTGTTCCAATTTACTGCCATCTTTATAATATCGAGTTTTTTGTTTTTCTTCTTTTTACAATAATATTTTTATGTGCTTTAAATTTTAATAATATTTTAAATGATCAATGACTTATGAAAATTTTCTTTTAATTTTACACTACTTTTCTTCTTATCAATGGGTATACTTTGTTCATTATTTTCTTTCTTTCTTTTACATAGAAATAATTTATCTATCTTTTTTAAGAGTTTGTTTGATATTGTGATTGGAAGGTTTTTTTGCGAAAAAATATTTTTAGAAAACAACTAGTGTTTGACAGACTCTCAAAACTACTTTTAATTGTAAGCACAAGTAATTTTTCTGCGGAGAAAAAGCTAAAAATTACGTAAATTATTTTCTTAAAATTAAAATATCCTCTCATATATACATATTTATCAATATATCTCTTATTTATTAATTAGCATATCTCGTAAGTTTGGTTAAGTTTCATTGAAGAATTTTATTTTTATATATTTATTCTTTTATTATTTTATGTTTATATATTATTATTATTATTATTATTATTATTATTATTATTATATATTATTTTACGTTCAATTTTACAGAACCAGAAACAAATGTAACAACATTTTCGTAGGATTAAAATAGGATAAAGATAGAAGTATGACTCAAATCTCGGAGACACACCTTAACTAAACTAAGGTCATATTATCCTCTGAATTCATTTATTTTGTAATTTTGTACACCTTTTTGGCTTATGGCATCCAAATATCTCCCACGCGCCTCAATTGCGTAGAGTCACGGGATGTGTCACATAAGCCAAAAGGTGTACAGAATTACAAAAAAAAAATGAGTTCAAAATAATAGGACTTTAGTTTAGTTAAGATGAGTCTCTGGAATTTCGGCCATACTCTAGAGGGTACTTGTGTCTTTCTCTCTTACAAATATGAAGGATTCATTCATTTTGTGATGATTTTATTTTGTATGTAGTGGATTTGATTTGCGGAATGGTTTTTAAATTTACTTTTCTAGATATTTTTAATTATATTTAAGTCATCATGTTAATATTGTATTAAAATTTTATTTATTTATATATAATATTGATTGAAAATTTGAATATGTATATTTTAATTAAAAAATTTCTAATAGTTATTTAAAAAGAGTTTCTCTCGATAAAACAATCCTAATATCAAAAGTACATTAATATTTATCCTTTTTCGTAATTTAACTCTCAAAAACATTCTTTTGAAAAAAGATTAGTCAAACACAATTTGCTTGTCAAAAGCACTTTTCGAATGAAAAAGTCAAACACAAATTATTATTTTTCAAACAAACTCTTTTAAAAAAATAGAAATAAACAATTTTTAGCAGCAATGTCAAACAAACTCTAAGTATACACTCTACCTTCTAAGACACTCCTTGCTTAATAAAATTTCAAACATTTTATTATTATTAAAAAAAGGAAAATTACGCAATAAAGCAAACTTATAATATTTAATTACTTATCATAGATATAGTTTGCTATAATTATCATTCGCGACTAACATTATACATTAATTACATGGGTTGACTTCAAATTTGTATAATTAGTCACGTTTGTATATGTATAATTCGCTAGAATATACAAATACATATGTATGATATACTATTATTTAACCTATATAGATATACAATTCACCTCTGTCTCACTCTCTCCCCTCTCTCACTCACCTCTCTCCTCCCTCTCCAATCTCGCTTTCTCTATATACAAATGTATATGTATAATATACAATTATATACATATACAATTCACGTCTCTCCCACTCTTTGCCCTCTCTCGGTCGTCTCTTTCCTCCCTCTCTCGATTTCACTCGTCTCTCTCCTCCCTCTCCCAGTTTCGCTCGCCTCTTTCCTCCCTCTTCAAATCTCTCTTGTCATATATACAAATATATATGTATAATATACAATTATCTAACCAATATACATATATAATTCGCCTTTCTCCCACTCTTTTCCCCTCTCTCTCGCCTCTCTCCTCTCTCTTCTAGTCTCGCTCACCTCTCTCCTCCATATAATATGTAGCTACAAATTGTAATTATCAAACTATAGCTATAAAAAGTAATTAATTATTTTTAAGTGGTTTTATGTGAAAGTCCACTAAAAATAATTATATTCAAGTTAATAAACTAAAATTAAGTTTCGAAATGTAATTAATATGGAATAACAAATAGGATAATAAGGCAAGAAATTAAAAGAAAAACACTAATTAATTATGCATGTATCATAGTCTATACTGCATACACAAGGACCAGGGGATGAGCATATATCTTTTTTTAAAAAGCAAAAAAAATATCTAAATAACTGGTTGTAATATATAGATTCTTAAAATTATTTTTGGAATATATATGTAATATTATTAATTTATTTTAGAAGAATTTTACAGCATAACTATATTATATTGTTTGTTTAGTTGTCAACTAATTCCTATTTAAGCTGATTTTTCAGTTTCTTTAGAGAGAGGGGATATAGTGAGATTCGAAAGTTATAGCTCACTTGTTATTTGAATCGATAAGAATAATTTCATTTTTATTATTTTCTTTTTCTTTTACAAAGGGAAACCAGGAAATTCCTATTATTATTTATTTATTTTAACTTTTGCAAGATATATAATTTAATTGGAAAATTTCATTAGTATATAATTATTGTGAATTTTAAAAATATATAGTAACTTTTTTCCATCTCGCTAGCAAGTGTCATGTTTTTAACAAAGTAATGGAAAAGCACCCAATGATGAACATGAAACAATATCCTTTTTGTGTTTTTTAAAGACTGAATTTATAATTTTAGAGGAACTTTTAGTATTAAATATATCGTATTTCTAAAATTATAGTTTTTTTTTATCGATTCAATCATTATATTTATAATAATTTTAATTATTTTTTATACATAAATTTAAATTTTACATCAAAAATATTAAATTCAAATGAACCCACGATTAATTGCTACATTTGGTCCCTATGTGCTTTCTAGAAGAAAAAAAAGCACACAAAAAAGATAGATTCTCCAAGTTTAAAATGCAATGATTTTTCACAGGTGCTTGTAGTTTCAAAAGAAACATTTGCACTCTTTAGCCATATTAATGAAGTTTGTTTTTTATTTCTTCTATAAATATATTAAAATTTGATTTAATTTAAATTTATTTTAAAAAGTTTCATATCAAAGATAAAACACTTTTTATAGATTTCATATCTAAAAGAGAAAATGCACAAGTATCTCCAAATTATAATCGAAATTTCATAGACACATCTTAACTATTCTAAGTTTCTATTATCTCATTAACTTATTTTTTTGGTAATTTTATGCACCTTTTTGACTTATGTGACATACTTCGTGATTTCACGCAATTGAGACGTATGGAGATATTCAAATGTCACGTAAGATAAAAGGTGTATAAAATTATAAAAAAAATAAGTTCAGAAATAATAGAACTTTAGTTTAATTAAGATGTGTCTCTAAAATTTCTGTCATAATCTCAAATAATTGTACATTTTCCCTAAAAAAAATCAAACTCAAAAAACTCTAATCAAAAGGTCAACATAAAAAGATAAAAGAGAATAAAGTGTCGCGCCTATTCTTTTCTCATAGCTGGAGCAAAATGAAAAAGACGTCATGTGCGACGAATATGAATATTTACTACTTCATCACGATCTTATCACATTCAAACTTATTATATGTCATATTTTCCAGGCATGAATCCCACAATTTGAGAAACAGTATAAAGCAACAAAATAGTAATAATCAATACACATTAAACAAGCAACTACAAACCCTAGCAATTGCAGAAGAAGAAAAATCACAATACCAAATACAGTATTATTTTCCGTTGGAGAAAGGAAAAAAAAGTTGGTACCTTGAAAGTGAGAGGCAGAGTTGAACGAACTCCTGAGCATCAATTTGGGGCTGATTACATAGCAGCGTTGCAAATCGATTAGCAGCGGCGGAGATTCGGACGGAGTTTACGTACGACGCGCTCATCCTATTGACTCCGACGTCAACGCCGGTCGCCGGAACAGAATTCGCCGTCGCTCCGGCCATATTTCGCTTTTCTCTCACACTACTGAACTTTTCTGTTCGTACTGCTCACTGCTCTGACCCAATTTAATTACTGGCAGCTTTTATAATTTCAAACTTCTCTTCTTTTTTTTTACAATTTTAAATGATCAATATATATAAGTCTTATTATCTAAATTTAATTTTTGAAATTGAAAATGTATATATAAAATGGAGAATTTAAAATAATCATCAATATCTCTGTTTTCTCTTCTTTTTTTTTAATGTTATTTTGTTTTGTTTTTATTCATAAAAATCGGTTAACAAAATATCCCATTAAACTGTATTTTTCAACTATTAGGTATTTCCCTTTATATCTTCCCCTATATGCCATATTATTATAAAGAAAAAGGGTCAAAAAAAGCCCTTAAACTATGAGAAAGGAATAAAAATATCTTCCGTTGATTGTTTGGTTTAAAAATATCCTGCTCGTTAATATTTTGGTTCAAAAATGTCCTTATTATTATTTTGGATAAAAAAATTCATTTTATCAAATAAATATATTATTTATTTTTTATTTAACACATTCTATCTCTAATAATATTTTTTTAAATTAGCAAATGTTTATCTTATTTCAATTCAGAAAAAAATAAAAAATAAAAAATATTTTTATTTTACTATAATTATATTTTATCATTATATAAATATAAATTAATGATGGATATACAATGATCTTATATATGTGACATATATTATATGTTTAAAGGGTTCATGAAGTTATTCGATTTTAATCGATAAGATGAGATTAAGAAAAAAATATTTTCTATATTTTTGTTTTTTAAAGTGATTTTAAAAGAAAGAAAACGAGAACATGGTTCTTTTATAATAATTTAATTAAAAAGAAAATGTGTTTTAAAAGTAAAAAATAATATAGTTATTCGAAAAAGGGCATTTTTGATTCATTTCGTAACTATAGGGACATTTTTGAACCATAGTATTGACTGCAATGACATTTTTGAACCAAAGTATTGACGGCAAGGGCAATTTTGAACCAAACTATAATCTGAGGACATTTTTTGTTCCTTTCTCATAGTTTAAGGACATTTTTGATCTTTTTCTCTTATTATAATAAATATCTTTTAAATTGGAAATATGTAACGATTTTTTAATTAATTATTGCTATATTATAAAAATAAGGTTATTAATTGTGAAACATGCAACTGTTATTTCATTATATTTTCTCAAACAGTAAAGTATTATGCAAAAGGTGATGAGTTTTCATCTTATTGGGAGGTGGATCATTCTTCTTTTTACTAATTTTAACATTTTATCGGTTTTTGATTAATTTGAAAAAGATTGAGCTTTTTGAAAATATTAAGATTTTATTTCTTTTAATTCGTAATTAATAAAGATAAGATAGTAAATTTACTGTGTCAATCGTTATTGTTTAATATGTAATTAGAACCAGAGTGAATAATTTATACATTTTCAATTCATTTAACTTCTTTTTTGCCACTATATATATTTATTGCTTGAAGCTGTATTTTTCTACCGGAAAAGCAAATTTTATAAATTGAAAAAGGGAAAACGGCATTTTTAGTTCCTGTGTTAAGACTATATTCTTATTTTAGTCCTCGTGTTATCTAACTGTGATTTTAGTCCTTCAACTTACAGATTCAAAAAAATTAACAGAGAGTTCAGTGCTAAAAGAAGTAGTTCGGGTATTTCCTTTTTAATTCTCTCTCTTTGAAGAACAAGCTAAGTCTTCCCTATCTCTATCTAGAAGAACAAGCCCGTCGATTTGAGCTACAATTTCAAAACCAACTTGATAGACATTGACCCCCCTCTCACACTGACGAACGATAAATTATGCAACGAATGATTTTTTTAAAAAAAGTTTTCCATTTTCTCAAGCAATTACTTTAAAATATCCGAATTACCCCTTTTAGCAGTGAACTCTCTATTAATATTTTGGGCCTGTTAGTTGAAGGATTAAAATCACTCACTTGATATAATTAAAGGTTAATAGTGCTAAGTTAAATAACACAAGGACTAAAATAAGAAATTACCCTTAATATAGGGACTAAAAGTGTCTTTTCCCCAATTGAAAAATATGAAGCCTTTTGTCCTTCTGTTATTATATAGTTACTTTTGAATACGTTGAATCGATACTAAAGTTGTTATTATTATTGTATAAAGGTATATGTGCTCTATTTTTTGAACGCAACGTCTTATAAATATGACGGCGAGTGTATTTGCATATCATTTATAATAGTTTGAAGTATATTTGTCTTTTTTTTCAATATTTTTTTATTTCTGAAATAAATTTTATTCATTTTTTCAAATACAAATCTGTTCACGAGTAATATGCATGCACAGTTACTTGGAAATCACCCTTTTAACTAATACAATAGATTCATAACTTTTATGGACGGTATAGACAAATCATAGATAAATGTTATTTTTATTTCTGAACTGAAATTTGTTTGTTTCCTAAAATACAAATTTGTTCACGAGTATAATACATGCACACTTTACTCGTAAATCACGCTTTTAACTAACCCCATTGATTGATAATTATTATGGACGGTATAGACAAATCATAGATAAATATTTTTTTTATTTTTGAAATCAAATTTGTTCGTTTCCTCAAATACACATTGGTTCACGAGTAATATACGTGCACACTTACTCGAAAATAACGCTTTTAATTAATCTCATTAATTGATAATTTTTATGAACAATATAGACAAATCATAGATAGATTTATTTTTATTTCTAAAATAAAATTTGTTCGTTTCCTTAAATAAACATCTATTCACGAGTAATATGCATGCACACTTACTCGGAAATCACGCTTTTAACTAAGATATAAACAAATAATAGATAAATGTTAATTTTATTTCTGAAATAAAATTTGCTCGTTTCCTCAAATACACATCTGTTTATGAGTAATAAACATGCACACTTACTCAGAAATCACGCTTTTAGCTAACCCCATTGATTGATAACTTTTATGGACGGTATAGACAAATCATCGATAAATGTTATTTTTATTTTTGAAATGAAATTTGTTTGTTTCCTCAAATACACATCTGTTCACGAGTAATATATATGCACACTTACTCGGAAATCACGCTTTTAACTAACCCCATTGATTGATAATTTTTATGGACGGTATAGATAAATGTTATTTTTATTTCTGAAATAAAATTTGTTTGTTTCCTCAAATACACATCTGTTCACGAGTAATATACATGCGCACTTACTCGTAAATCACGCTTTTAACTAACCCCATTGATTGATAATTTTTATGGACGGTATAGATAAATGTTATTTTTATTTCTGAAATGAAATTTGTTCATTTCCTCAAATACACACTTGTTCACGAATAATATATGTGCACACTTACTCGAAAATCACTCTTTTAATTAATCTCGTTATTTGATAATTTTTATGGACACTATAGACAAATAAAAGTAAATGTAACTTTTATTTCTAAAATGAAATTTGTTCATTTTTCCAAATACAAATTTGTTCACGAGTAATTACATACACACTTACTCGGAAATCACGCTTTTAACTAATCCCAATAATTGATCATTTTTATGGACGGTATAGACAATCATAGACAAATGTTATTTTCATTTCAGAAATGAAATTTGTTCGTTTCCTCAAATACACATCTGTTCACAAGTAATATACGTGCACACTTACTCGAAAATTACTTTTTAATTAACCTCATTAATTGATAATTTTTATGAACAATATAGATAAATCATAGTAGATTTATTTTTATTTCTGAAATAAAATTTGTTCGTTTCCTATAATACAAATATGTTCACGGTAATATACATACAATCTTACTCGAAAATAACGTTTTAAACTAACTTCATTAATTGATAATTTTTATGGACGGTATAGGAAAATCATAGATAAGTGTTATTTTTATTTCTGAAATGAAATTTATTCGTTTCTTCAAATACCAATCTGTCCACGAGCAATATACATGCACACTTACTCGATAATCACGCTTTTAACTAACCCATTGGTTTATAATTTTTATGGACGGTACAGATAAATCATATATAAATGTTATTTTAATTTTTAAAATGAAATTTGTTCGTATCCTCAAATACACATTTGTTCACGAGTAATATACGTGCACACTTACTCGGAAATCACACTTTCAATTAATCTCATTAATTGATAATTTTTATGGACAATTTAGATAAATTATAGATAAATGTTATTTTTATTTCTAAAATGAAATTTGTTCGTTTCTTCAAAAACAAATCTGTTCACGAGTAATATACATGCACACTTACTCGAAAATCACGCTAACCCCATTAATTGATAATTATTAGGAATAATTGTATATAATAGCAAACTAATAACCTAAAATAAATGAAGTAGCTACGGTTTGATTTAATTGTGCTCCCTAGCAAACGTTTGCCAAAGTTTGTCAGTCGCCTCTCTCCCAAAAATCTCGCTCGCCACTCTCTTATTCTCGCTCGCCACTCTCCCTCTGCTCGCCTCTCTCGCTTTATACACGGAAGTGTATAATTGTGTTTCTGTTTTGTATAAAGCGAGAGAAAATTGTATGTACACATGCAAAAACATATATCTTCGTGTTATACACTTAATTATACAATTTACAAATATTTACTTCGATTCAATTGTAGACAAATGCAAATTTTATACAAATATTGCAGCGAAAAAGGCCAACGAGTTATACAATTGGTAATTATACAATTGCAGTGAAATACAATTTTCTCTCGCTTTATACAACAAAAGTGTATAAATTGTGTTTCTGTTTTTGTATAAAGCGAGAGAAAAACATATATCTTCTTCCTATACACTTATAATTATACAATATACAAACATTTTACTTCAATTCAATTGTATGCGAAACAAATTTTATACAGATATTGCAGCGAAATAGGCAGCGAATTATACAATTGCGCATTATATAATTGCAGTGAAATAAGCCAGCGAATTATACAATTTAGGCCAGCAAATCATACGATTGTATATGTATAGCGAGGCCAGCAAATTATACAATTTAGGCCAGCGAATTATCCAATTGTATATTTATAGCGAATTATACAGTTATATGTTTGCTATGGAGCGCAATTATGCAATCTTTGTTATAGCATACAAATATGAATTTTTTATTTGCTATATGTGAAAGTTGCCCTAATTATTATTGACGGTATAGAGAAATCATAGATAAACGTTATTTTTATTTCTGAAATAAAATTTGTTCGTTTCCTAAGTTCACGAGTATAATACATGCACACTTACTCGGAAATCACGCTTTTAACTAACCCCATTGATTGATAATTTTTATGGACGGTATAGACAAATCATAGATAAATGTTATTTTTATTTCTGAAATAAAATTTGTTCATTTCCTTAAATACACATTTGTTCACGAGTAATATACGTGCACACTTACTCGGAAATCACTCTTTTAATTAACTTCGTTATTTGATAATTTTTATGGACAATATAGACAAATAAAATTAAATGTAACTTTTATTTCTAAAATAATTTGTTCGTTTCCCAAAATATAAATTTGTTCACGAGTAATATACATACACACTTACTCGAAATTCACGCTTTTAACTAATCCCGTTAATTGATAATTTTTATGGACGGTATAGACAATCATAGACAAATGTTATTTTTATTTCAGAAATGAAATTTATTCGTTTCCTCAAATACACATCTGTTCACAAGTAATATACGTGCACACTTACTCGAATCACGTTTTTAATTAACCTCATTAATTGATATTTTTTATGAACAATAGACATATCATAGATAGATTTATTTTATTTTTGAAATAAAATTTGTTCGTTTCCTAAAATACAAATATGTTCACGGTAATATACATACACACTTACTCGAAAATCACGCTTTAAACTAACTTCATTAATTGATAATTTTTATGGACGGTATAGAAAAATCATAGATAAACGTTATTTTTATTTCTGAAATAAAATTTATTCGTTTCCTCAAATACCAATCTGTCCACGAGCAATATACATGCACACTTACTCGGTAATCACGCTTTTAACTAACCCATTGGTTTATAATTTTTATGGACGGTACAGATAAATCATATATAAATGTTATTTTAATTTCTGAAATGATATTTGTTCGTATTCTCAAATACACATTTGTTCACGAGTAATATACGTGCACACTTACTCGAAAATCACACTTTCAATTAATCTCATTAATTGATAATTTTTATGGACAATTTAGACAAATCATAGATAAATGTTATTTTTATTTTTAAAATGAAATTTGTTCGTTTCTTCAAATACAAGTCTGTTCACGAGTAATATACATGCACACTTACTCGAAAATCACGCTTTTAACTAACTCGATTAATTGATAATTATTATGGACGTTTTAGAAAAATCATAGATAAATGTTATTTATATTTCTGAAATGAAATTTGTTCGTTTTCTAAAATATAAATTTGTTCACGAGTATAATACATGCACACTTACTCGAATCACGCTTTTAACTAACCCTATAGATTGATAATTTTTATGGACGATATAGACAAATCATAGATAAATGTTATTTTTATTTCAGAAATGAAATTTGTTCGTTTTCTCAAATACAAATTTGTTAACGAGTAATATATGTGCACACTTACTCAAAATTTACGCTTTTAATTAACCTCATTAATTGATAATTTTTATGCAAATCATAGATAAATATTATTTTATTTCTGAATTAAAATTTGTTCGTTTCCTCAAATACTAATCTGTCCTCGAGTAATGTACGTGCTCACTTACTCGGAAATCAAGCTTTTAATTAACCTCATTAATTGATGTTTTTATGGAGTTTATAGAGAAATCATAGATAAATGTTATTATTTTTTAATTGAAATTTATTCGTTTCTTTAAATACAAATCTATTCACGAGTAATACACTTACTCGGAAATCATGCTTTTAACTAACCACATTAATTGATAAGTTTTATGAACGGTATAGACAAATCATAAATATATGTTATTTTTATTTCTGAAATAAAATTTGTTCGTTTTCTCAAATACAAATCTGTTCACGAGTAATATACATACACACTTACTCGATAATTACGCTTTTAAGTAACCTCATTAATTGATATTTTTTATGGACGATATAGACAAAACATAGATAAATGTTTTTTTTATTTCTGAAATAAAATCTGTTAGTTTCCACAAATACGAATATGTTCACAAGTATTATACATGCAACTTACTCGGAAATCACACTTTTAACTAACCCCGTTGATTGATAATTTTTTTGAATGGTATAGACAAATCATAGATAAATGTTATTTTTATTTATGAAATGAAATTTATTCGTTTTCTCAAATACAAATTTGTTACGAATAATAAACATGCACACTTACTCGGAAATCACATTTTTAATTAACCTCATTAAGTGATAATTTTTTTGGACTCTATAGACAAATCATTGATAAATGTCATTTTTATTTCTGAAACGAAATTTGTTTGTTTCCTCAAATACAAATCTGTTCACTAGTAATATACGCACACTTACTCAGAAATTACGCTTTTCCCTTTAACTAACCTCATTAATTGATAATTTTTATGGATGATATAGAAAAGTCATAGATAAATGTTATTTTTATTTCTGAAATGAAATTTTTTCGTTTCCTCAAATATAAATTTGTTCACGAGTAATATACACGCACACTTACTCGGAAATCACGCTTTTAACTAACCCCATTGCTTGATTATTTTTATGAACGGTATAGATCAATCATAGATAAATGTTATTTTTATTTCTAAAATGAAATTTGTTTGTTTCCTCAAATACACATATGTTCACGAGTAATATATGTGCACATGTACTCGAAAGTCACGCTTTTAATTAACCTCATCAATTGATAATTTTTATGGACGGTATAAACAAATCATAGATAAGTGTTATTTTTATTTCTGAAATAAAATTCGTTCATTTTCTCAAATAGAATCCGTTCACGAGTAATATACATGCACACTTACTTGGAAATCAAGCTTTTAACTATTTCCATTATTTAATAATTTTTATAGACGGTATAGATAAATGTTATTTTATTTCTGAAATGAAATTTGTTCGTTTCCTCAAATACAAATCTGTTCACGAGTAATATACATGCATACTTACTCGAAAATCACGCTTTTAACTAACCCATTAATTGATAATTATTATGGATGATATGGATAATCATCAATAAATATCATTTTTATAAACGATATCAGTGCCGAGTGCCGACTCCTCCATATAATTTTTTAGGCCACTGCCTTAGCCCCCAATTATTGGGTGCCTCAAATTTCTATAAAATAAAAAATCATGTTTAATTTTTTCACGACAAAGAATTAATTATTCATAATAAAACCTTATTTTTCAAATTTTTGATAGTTAGAATAACACTCTGTCAAAAATATGATTCAATAGCTTAAAGTTTTGAACAAAGTAAATTACAAATATTCTTTTATTTCTTTGTAAGTTTTATATTAAACTAGGAATAATCAAGTTATCAACTTTTTGAATCAGATTCTATAATTCTAACTCTTATCTTTATTTAAAATTTATCAACTTATTAATTATAGAACTATATTTTCGATTCATATAATAATTTTCTCAATAAAATGATATTTTTAATGTTGAATTGATAAAATCTTGCTTAAAAATATTATTTTAAAAACGTATTTGAAAAATCATTTATAAAAAAGATAATATCTAATAATTTACATCTAAATTTTTTTAAAAATAAATAAATACAAATAATTTTAAAAAAATTTAGGCCTCGAATTATGTTGAACCGCCCTTGAACGATATAGACAAATTATAGATAAATATTATTATGGGAGGTAGGGGTGATGTTATTATCAGTGGCGGAGCTAGGAATTTCACGAAGAGGGTCCAATTTTTTTAGATATTTGAATTATTTTAGTCTTATCCCTGCATCTGTATCCAGTGGCGGAGCTGGAAATTTCAGGAAGAGGGTCGAAAAATTAAACAATGAAATCTCTTTTTAAGAAGGAAAAAAATTATCGGTGATGAGATTTGAACACACGGCACTAAGCTCATTAAAGATGTCTAAACACACATTCAAGACATCTTAACCACTTCATGTATCATTATACTTCATAACATAAATTTTATAATAATTTTAATTTATGTTATGCTAAATTTATATATTGCGTCAAAAATATTAATTCCAAGTGAACCCACGATTACCTACTACATTAGCTTTCTAGAAGAATAGCACACCAAAACATACTCTTCATTGAAATTTATATCCCAAATTTTAAAATTTTTCAAAGGTACTATATGATTACAATCTATGTCATTCACATAATCAAAATAGACATGATGAGAATTGAAGTGTGCAATCTTAATAGGATCAGTGAGATAAAATTGTCTAATAAGTACTTTTTTCATAGATGATTTTCCTCTAAAAAACATGTCTTTCAATAATAGTAATTTTTTTTAAAAAATTTTTTACCAAAAAAAAGTTTGTATTCTTTGTTCTTTAGACAGATTAATGAAGTAATTTATGCTCTTACTTAATAAATTATATTTTTCATGATCATAACTTAAAAAGGCTTATAGGTAGATATTCATTAAATTGAATAACTTAATTTTACTCAAGATATATGTAATTTATTTTTCTTGTAAATAATTTAATAATATACTCCGTCTGTCCGGAGTTGTTTGTCATGTTGCGCTTATCAAAAGTCAATTTGACTAATTTTCAAAGGTAAATTAGATCGTATTAATTCGATATTTTAAACAAAAAAATTAGATATTCTAAAACTATATGAAAAGTACTATAAATTACAATTTTTTGCATATTAATATGATGAAAAAATGCATCTTAAAATGTTAGTCAAAGTTTTTATAGTTTGACTCTAAAAATAGAAATCATGACAAACAATACCGAACGGAGAGAGTAATTATTTTTAGAGAAGCGTTGAAAAACTCTTAATACAATTTATATATCAACAATTTATTAAAAAGTTCACAAATAAGTGGTAAAGTGAGAAAATCCCAATGCACCTTTTAAAAGTGCAACTTATATGAGATGGAATTGACATAACTTATAAATCAATCAAATTTAATAATATGTAATTCTGTGTTTATTTAAAGAAGTTTATTGAGTTTGTATATATTATTAATTTAAATTCAGTAATTTAAAAAAAAATTATAATCCTAAAACATACACACTTTAAATCACAAATCATCATTTATTAATACTTAAAATAGCGGTTACATTTACATCATAAACCTAGATAGATTATATACTTAAAAAAAGTTTATTCAAAACACTTTCGTTGAAAATTATATATTATATATAAATCAAATTATTACTTTTGATTATATAATAATTTTTTTTGACTTCTTCGCATATTTAAAATTTTATTTTATTAAATCTCTTAATAAAGATTTTAACTCTAACACTAATTTACATTAAAGTATATAAAGTCATGGTACACCGTACATATTAAAATAACTTTTCTATTAAATATATATATACATCCTATCTTTCTCGGATCTTATTTATGGTACTACATTAAATATGTTATTATTATTTTTATTTATTTTTTTGGTAGAATTGTTATTGTTGTTATTTGTATATTTCCACTTATTATTAGAGTCATAGCATGTTAGTTTTGACAATTAAGGGATTAAAATGTTATTTTCTAGTATTATAGCACACCACCTAGAATTTTCAAATCTCTAAAGTCTTACCTTTTTTAATTCTAATTACATCAAAAGTCTGTTAGAGTGATTAATTAGTCTATTTCTTGCTCATGTTATAAAAGTAATTAATTAATTAATTCCAATTTCATGGGCACAATTTTTTTAAAAATTAATGAGAAAACAAGTACAAGACCAAGTAAATTTTTTGTTGTTGCTACCTCTCCAATTTTTTTTTTCTTCTTAGAAGTACTTTCTTTATTGATAATTAATTTTGCATCTTCAAGTCAATATCTCTTGATATGAAATTGAATATAACAATAAAATATTCTTTGTTTTTAAAAATAATTCTTTTTAATTTTTGGAGAAAGATGATATTGTGCAACAAAAGTTATTCATAAAATTTGAGCTCCTTAGTGGCAATGAAATTTTGCATCCATGAAGTTCGACATGCTATCTTCCGCTCAGGAATATAGCCTCACTACAACAAAAATAATTATTAGCGACAATTAATTCTTAATTATCGCTAAATATGTATTTTTAGCGGCAATTGACACTCTTTGTATATGTCCCTAAAGCTTTTAGCGACATTGATTCTAATGACACTTAACTAATGTCGGTAAAGACTTTACCACTCTTTATTAATTTTAATATTTAATGCCTCTAACTACAAATTTATCTGAATCAACAATTTTTATACGAAATACAAACATATAAATATGCACTAATTAGATAATATCACATCTGAATCATCTTTATATCCTATATGTTGCAAAGATATATAGAAGCTTTAAATATATAAGGGAAAAAGGACAAATATACTCCTGAACTATCGTAAATTGTATGTAGATACCCTTTGCCATACTTTAGGGACATTGGTGCCCCTGCCGTCCAAAAACTAGAGCGTATATGCCTTTCAGTCTAACGGAAGACTAAATAAGGACACGTGGCACAATCTTTATCCATCGATTCGATTCGATGTCGGGTCGGTGGATAAGATTATGACACGTTTATGTCCGTTAGTATAAAGGGTATATATGTTCTAGTTTTTGGACGGAAGGGACACCAATGTCCCTAAAGTATGACGGAGAATATCCACATATCATTTACGATAGTTCGGGGATATATTTATCCTTTTTTCCAATATAAAATGCAATTATAAGATATCCCTAATGTATTCTTTTGGCAAATATAATAATAATTCACATGGAGAAGCTTCCATGACTATATATATAATTTTATTAGTAAATAAATATAATAAATTCATTATTTAAAAGGAAAAAAAAGACAATACAAAAATTTCTAACACAATTACATTACATGTCCCACATTAAGTCAATATTCAAAGTCGTGCTAACGCGGTTAATATAATTAATACATACACTATAGTCATATAAATAATAAATGCATCCTTTAATATCATAGTACACAAAATAAATTATCAATTTTCCAATTGATAAAATCTCTAAAAAAAATAAAAAATGTCTCCACCACAATCTCCAAATTCATCTAGAGATCAAGTTCGTCCTTTGGCACCTTCATCGCATCGTATACACATCGAAAATGAAGAAGGTGTTAATTACACGTCTACATCCAGTACAGAGTTATCAAAGAAGCAACTTCGTAGGAGGAGGTGTATAAAATGTTGTGGTTGTTGTGGTGTCACGACGATAATCATAGGTATTGTTATCTTGATCCTCGCGCTCACGGTTTTCAAGGTGAAAGATCCAACGATAACGATGAACTCGATCCGATTCGAGGGGTTGAGTTCCCTTACTAGTAGTTCCAATCTTCAAACCAATATGAATATTACAGTTTCCGCTGATATTTCTATTAAAAATCCTAACGCGGTATCGTTTAAGTTTAACCCTACGACTGCTAGTTTGATTTATAGCGATAGAATCATCGCGGAAGCCATGATCCCACGAGGGTCCGCTAGGGCTCGAAGGACGTTTAGTATGAACGTAAACGTCATGGTTATGGTTGAAAAATTAATCGTGATTCCTCGATTAACGAGCGATTTGATTGCGGGGGAATTGCCGGTAAGTATGTCAACAAATATTAATGGGAAGGTTAATTTAGGTGTGATTAAGAAGAGTGTTGATATAAGGATGAATTGTAATATGGTGGTAGGTTTACAAAGGCAAGATGTTAAGGATATTGATTGTGAGAGGAAAGTTTCTCTTTAGTTACGTGGATTTAGTGGTCTTGATTTGAATTTTAAAGCGTTTATTTTTAGAATTCAAACATGTGATACTGTAGTTGGAGTTGTGAAATTTTGACTATTAATATTAGAGTTTAATTATTATATTATGTAGTATACTTAGTTGAGATTATGATAGGAGTGATATGTGTAAGGACTTTATTTTTTTTTGTCTCCTATGTACTTGGATTTAATTAATTGAGTGTTTTTTAATTAGAAAGTACCAAGTTATAACTTCCATTATTATAAACGGATTATATATTAATTAGCATTAGGTCTGCATAAATATGCACTCAAAGAGACAAAAATGGAAATCATTGCTGTCAATTAAGGATTATGGTTATTTAGAATTTTCAAATTTATGACACTTTAGTTGGAGTCGGATATAAAAATATCAACGTATTTGAAAATTATTCAGTGTAAGTACAATGTAACGTCATGGTGGTGTGTTAGCTATACTTGATTAAAGATAAGTCATGTTAATTATTGACTGAGACTTATATTGATGAGATGAACTTCAAGTTGTAGATTCGACATGTTTTTCTACTTATACTGAAAGTTTAAAATGATTGACAAATGATATCGAAACCTATGATTTATAAGATTGAAATAATTTCAACTATCTAACCACAACTTTTATGGTACACGAGTAGAGAAAATGAGTGAGCACCACGCGTCTGTTTGCAGTAGAGAAAATGAGTCAAAATGACTCTTTTACAAAGATATTCAATACTTTTGTGGGGTAATAGGACGTCTTTGAAGTTAAGGTGTCTTTATGAAAATTCGAAACAACTTTAGGGGTGACTTTATGTTTTTTCTCTTTATACAACTTCTTGTTTAATTACTTATCAACTTCTTTATTTGAGGAATTATTTCACAAAAAAAGAACATATAGAAATAAAAGTCATATCCTTTTTCTCAAAGTCTTTATCTTCCTTTTTATTATCTTTTCATGTAAAGAGATTTTACAAAAAAAAATCTTATATTTTGTATAAGTTTTATACCTTAATCGGGGTTAAATTTATCAATCATGTCAGGATGGCCGAGTGGTCTAAGGCGCCAGACTCAAGTTCTGGTCTTCGTAAGAGGGCGTGGGTTCAAATCCCACTTCTGACAATCATTTTCCTATTTTTTTAAAAATATTTTTAATCAATTTCTCACAACCACAACTATTAATCTATTATATTTCAGTATAATCTTATAGTATTCGATTTTTTTAGCCCAACTAATCTTGATTCTAGTTGCAAAACCTAGTTGCAAAACATCCATGAAAGAGGGAGGTGTTCTGACAATCATTTTCCTATTTTCTTTAAGTATTTTTAATCAATTTCTCACAACCACAACTATGAATCTATTATATTTCAGTATAATCTTATAGTATTCGATATTTTTAGCCCAACTAATCTTGATTCTAGTTGCAAAACCTAGTTGCAAAACATCCATTAAAGAGGGAGGTGTTCGATGTATATAATTTTTCTATTCAATACTTACCCAAAACCTCTATTATTAAAGGTGAAGAGAACTCATTTACTCGGGTTATTATAAGTTTTTTTCAATTTTTTAAATAATTATCTGGCACTTGACTCGATAGCGAAAAACAAGATAAACACTCCTAACAAATAGTTGCTCCATTTCCAAGGACTTTGAACCTATACACCTCTGATTAAGTGTGTAAGAATCTCTTTCATCCCACTATACCCTTTGATGGTTTTGACTTATATCCTAGTTTTACGAATTAAGTATATGAAAGTATATTATTCGTCCCACCGTACCGATAGTATCTCATACACAATCTAACGTCTGAAAATATTTTTAAACAAAATTTTTTTCAACAAAATGATAAAAAGTAACATCACTACATTTGAACTAATGTAATTTTTCCTCAAAACAAACTTCAAAACTGTTAAACATATGCAAGCTTTAAAGGCTATTTGTATTCCAATTCTTCACTATATTGAAATGTGACCTAAGCTAATGGAACACATGAACAATGAGGATTCAAAAAGCTGACCCCAACCTGTTTGGGATCGAGTCATAATTGTTGTTGTATGCCTTCAACTAACTAGCTTATATTTAACAAAGAACTCACACGTGTTCCCGAGTTCTTCTAACTTGGACGAATGCAGCCATGTCATGAATTCACACTAACCATCTCACCATGTTGTAGTGTATGTTGTGGTATCCTTTTAGCTGAACTCGTGCATTAGAGATGTGATCGATAATAAGGGATTCTTGGGAAGCAAAACGATTAGGCAATGTCGTTACTGTCTCCTTTCGACTTTTTACTTTTTTTCTTGGTCTTCAGTTTTTTGCTTCCGGTGTGTTCTTTTGATGCCTTCTTGCGTTTAACAGTCTTCTCTTCCTCTTCTTCCGTCTGTAATGTTTCATCTGTATCTTGTTGCTGAGGAGGTACCTGAGCTTCTGAACAAGCATAAAAAGAAAAATGAATAGTCGTTTCATTTCGACAAAAGATCCACACTCAAGTTCCCTAGCTTTTGGTTTGCTATCCGATCATGATTTTCCTACCCCCAGAGGGAAAGGTACTTCTCTTTTGGGCCGATTGTGGGCGAGGAGTAATTTGAACCCCCAATGCCGTGGTTCATAGCCACAATGTCGGGGTTCAACGCTACAGGCTCCACTGGATCTGTTCCCAGAGTACTCTAAAAAAGGGAACTTATTCTTTCGGCCATAAAAAAAGGCAAACAAGGAAACGAAAAGCTTACCTCTTGAAGAGAATTTTGAATCGAATACGACACTGTTAAGATGCTGCTTCAAGAAAACCTGCATCCACATTTTAGCTTTTAGGTACTTGAGAGTTCTCTCTTCTACTGATTTACGATAAATTAAAGACGTGCATTCATCATTCATCAATTATGCATAATCACAAATCAGTTAAAAGGTTGGCTATATGAAATCTTTGTTCATAGTTCAACTATTTTTATGCTGGCCCTCGATCTACCCCAACCGTAACCCTGGAAGAATAAATTCATTTCATTCTCTGTGATTAACAGCCAAAGATTTTAGCTTTTAAAAATACAAGGAATACTCATCCAAATTCACACTAAAGAATTATTTTACTCCACGCTCTTGATCCTAAATACTTCTTTTAAATCTACTTTGATATGTGCTACTTGAGCCGAGGGTCTTTCGTAAGCAGCCTCTCTACCTCCACGAGGTAGGTTAAGGTTTGCGTACACTCTACCCGCCCTAGACTCCACCTGTGGGATTTCACAGGGTATGTGGTTGTTTTGTTGTACTCTTGATCCTAAATACATGACACTAATGATGGGTAAGCAACACATGTTAAACCTTGAATGTCTTTAAGCGCACCCGCCAAGTATTTCTTTGTAATATGCAAGAGGGAAGAAATAGATGTGTGTCGAAGCACATTAAGAATTGAACTCAATAATTACAATAATTATCATCACATTAGGCAGAAGGACTACGTCTAGGAAACGCCATATTATGTTTATCTTCACCAAAAGATGCACAAAGGATGTGTTATGAATTCACGATTCCATCGGGATCATCAGAAAAGAATATCTAGAAACCTTGCAAAAGCTCAGTTTTAATTTAGTCTAATATGGAAGGATCGGGAATTGTAGTCTATACTTCTATATGGTATCTTGATTTTTTAAACTCAGATGGACCTAATATTTGAACCATCACAAAGCGATCGTCATATTTGAGTTTAAGTTGCAAATTATTGCAATTCATTTTGAAAAGAGAGGATCAATCAACAGTAACTCATTTCTGAAGGAAGCAGTAGCTAAAAAATGTAGCTGTCTATTGGATTGCCCATTCAGTTCTTAAAAAGCTACAGTACAGATAAACAACATACCGCAGACAGAAGTTGTCGTGACTTGACATCCCAAATGCGTAAATAGCTGTCCAATCCTATTCAAAAGTAATTTATTCAAGTTAATAGTTTGTGATGAACAAAATAGAAGAAACATAATTTCAGTTCTATCAAGAGACGTGTGATCCAAAATTCAAGAGAGGTTTAAAAAGCTTCAGATTTTCTATTAACAGATTATATCTTCATACAATAAATCTTAAGGAACATACATCGAGACCAAAACTGCTATATATACATGGACCTCCTACGAAGTGCATCACGATATAAAGAAGCCAACTGTGATTTTAAATACTTACCACATGAGGCTATAACTGGAAGATCTGGATGCTTAACTATGGATCTTATACTTCCCGAACATTTCCCCAAGAAGGATCCCAAAAGTTTCCCTACAACAAAAAGATGCACTTGAAGCTTGAGATCCATAACAAAATGAATTAAATGAGTCTAGACATCTGAATCACTACATGAACTAACAAGTTTAACTATCATAGAGAACAAGAATCATGTCCAGGAGCGTGGGGAGGGTGGGGTGTATGCAGACCTTACCCCTACCTTTTGGGGTAGAGAGGCTATTTTCGATAGACCCTCAGATCAAGAAAATTGTTTTCCAGAAAATGGTTTGAAAGAAATGCAAGAGTAAAAGCTAAGAATTAAAACAATCATCGATAATGCTGATAAACAATATCTTTGTCTGTGTGGAACTTCTTATGTGAAACTGAAATCATAAACCACATTAGATATTCTTACACATGACGAGCTCATAATAAGTTAGCCAAGATACATAGAAAATACAGTGGTCAAGTTAACATCAAAATCTTATTCCTAGAAGAAACACAAGAATGAACTTATGTGTTCTGTTCACCACGTACATACGTACATGAGTTGTCTTAGTTTCATAAATGATACAAGTTCCGTGCCAGAATTAAATGAGAGAACACACTTAGATTTTGATAGAAACAATGTGGATATGAACATGCACAATCATAAATTTCTTGTAGCGATATCCTAAATAATTTTTTAAAAGTCTAACTATTGGTTTAAGAATGTCTTGCCCTTATCATTTATTAATGTACTCTTTTTCCTCAAATAATTAAGCATGATATATGAAGATTAGCATAGCGACAGCACAAACAACAATAACTATAGTGAGATAGCCGTTTACCTGTGCGGATGTCAAAAGAAGCAAGGTCGCCAGACCCATTTCCTATGTATATCGTATGCCCATCCTCATCCTCAGCCACAGCTTTAATAGGGGTCTCACGAAAATCAAATGAAACAACTGGCCTTCTCTGAGCAGAAATATCATAAAGACGCACCTACAAATTACCAAGTTGGTACAGACAGTTTAATCAGCAATAATTTCTTTTGACAGGTAAATCAGCAACAATTTAAGACACAAAATGAGCCATGTCATAATAAATTGAGAAAACTAAATAAGGCTCCGCAGGTGAAACTGCTTAACAGAACGGGTACATGTGGATCTTATATGGATCAATTTTAGTCTATTTTTTTTTGAGAATGATAACTTTATGGATCAATTTTAGTCTATTTAATAGGCTGAAAGCAATTATGCTATTCAAACAAACCAATTGCAATTAAAAACAATAGACTTCTTTCCATTAACTTCAAGATGTACCAACTGGCTACTGCTGAAAGGAGCAAAAGAGCATTCTAGCGTAAAAGATGGTATGACATTTTTGAATCTGAAGAAATCCAGACACTTTATATCTCTGTAACCAGAAAACTTCTAGGGATAAGAAAAGTAGGATTTGCAAGGTGACGATGTGGGCTGAAGTTCAAGATTAGCTGACCCTGTTTATTTTGGCAGATTACACAAGGCAATTGACTGAATCTCCACCCCCTTTGAGACTTCTTTCCCACTGCTAGACAGTATTAGTACTGGGTAAGAGTTAGGGTCTCAAAAGTTGATAATGAGATACGAGGATGGTGTTTGAAATCAGGTAATGAACACAGCACAAGTGGTGACTGATTCTGGAGCGGAAAAATGGCAGCATGTAGGAAGAGAGAAATGAAAGGAAGGAAAATGGTTCAAATGGACTAGTAGGCTGGCCAAATTCATTTCAGAACTGAAATTGACTGGTGTAGAACATATGGAATTTGTGGTGTTCCGACTTTTGAGAGCCGAAAGTTATAAGCACAACCAACACTTGAATCAGCTCACCCATTTGGCACCTTTATTGGGTTATTCTAGAACCCACCTCTCCTTCTCCATCCACACACTGCAAGAAAAAAGTAGCCTAATTTTTTCTTATGGCCTCAGAAATGCCAGATAAATTTTAGATGTGTTAGTCAAAAGACAGTTAAAAGGAAAACTACATGAAGCTCTTCTTAGGAAAAGGAACTATGAATCAATTGCACCAAAATTACCCTCTTGACACAAAAGAAAAAAGATCAAGCTTATTAGAGCCAACGAATTAGCTAAGAAAAAATACCTGGTGACTATTAGTGCCTGCAACAAATTTGCGGTGATCATCTTTGCTTAAGAAAGTTGCAGATGTAAACCAAGTTGGGGTGAATATGCCGAGGCTGTTTTTCGCTGGCTGGAATAAGGATGCAATGTGTCAAATTCTTGAAGTGCAACAAAGACCAGTCATTATTTTGTTACACAGAAAAATGCTAAAGAGAATGATGGTGAAACTCACAGATTTTGCAGACCAAACTTTAGCACACTGGTTCAGATCCCAGATATTAACCTCAACCCCCTTCCTGATATATCAAAGAAAATTCCATTAGCTTGCTATTCCCACCATCAATGTTATATCCCAGAACCTTGTATTCATGATACTCACCCACCAAACAATGCATAGCTTTCATCTGCATCTACCTTACAGCACAAAATACTGCCTGAACCACAAACATTCCATGTTGTTTGAGTACTTTCACCACCAGAATCTTCAAGTGGTTTGGACATTTTAACATATGTCATGTTTGCTTGTCCTTTGCTTGTGCATGTAAGCAGGTTGCATGACCTATACATGCATAAGAAAGAATTTCAGAAAACGAGCCTAATTTAATCTGGGGAAAGTTCCTCATAAATGCATGATAAATGCCCAAGCAAGCTTCATCTTCCAAGCCACATGCAGGGCAATACATTGCAAGCACACCACTCACAAAGCTAGTCACTAACCAGTAGCTAGTAACTGTTTTCAAACACAAAATGTTCCGATCACTGCCATCAATAATGTCGACTTTGGGTATTATGGATTATGTAATGTTAATCAGGTAACCATCAACCTATATCTCTATCTTCTAGGCACAGTTCAGAAGTTTATTAACTACATTTGTGTAGGGATATTCATAAGAGGTTGCTCAATTCATGGATAACCAAAATGAGATAAGAGGGTATAAACTCTTATTCCATGTTAGGTTCATATTTGAGCTGCATCACAGGAGTAATAAAAATCCACATTTGTCTCATATCCTGTCCCTCATTAGCTAGCCAAGGATCTAGCTAACATGCACTAAAATCAGAAATGTCAATAACATTTGGCTAGTTTAAAGGGAAGATAACCTGTTGCATTATACTATTTTTCCTCTTTATCATATGTACAAAAAATAAAGACAACACATTGTCCCTCGTTATTATATATGGACATCACAACCACACCACATCACATCGAAGAGTCAAACAATTTCAGGAATATGCCAATTTATGAGTAAATAGCACATAAATCAGGATAGTCTAGTTAGCATTTGAAAAACAAGTATTTAAATATCTGAATCGCCAAGGAGAAGGGCCAAGCTACTGTCTCAAAAAAGGAGAAGGGCCAAGCTATTGAGCAACATTCTTAACCCAAGCACTGAACCTGATCCAATTTGGCTTGAGATTCTTCATTGAGAGGTTCATACTTCCGACTTGGATAGTCGAGTTATGGCATCTTAATGTGTCAAAGATGCATGTCCTAATTCTCAACCCCGACCTACACAAGTGGTATTTTAACCCACATTTTGAAAAGTTCTGTACCATTTGCACTCTGCTAGGAAGAGTCTAACAATATGTCTACTTCTACTAGTTGCTTATTCCATAAGATAACTAAGGTGATTAATTAGACATTTCCTGCTCGTATTGTCTAAAGCAGGACAAGATAATACCTTGACGATGAGCCCAATCTTTCTCCTTTGAATAAATGCAAACCAACAATAGAATTATCTGCCGATCCTGGATGATTTTGACTTTCAATTGAAATGGATGCACGAACATCTCCATTGACTGGACTAAGAACCTCAATCTGCAGTATAAAAGCAGTAAAGGGTGCAAAAATAAGGCTCAACGCTCAAAAAAATACATGGCGTCATATTATATTAACTTTGATCAAAGATACAGCCTCACCTTGCCGCTTTTCCTTGCTACACCAAGTAGCTACAACAAACCCAAAAGAATAAAGTCAAATGCCTCATTTAAGAAGTATTTTATTGTAGCAGTAAGCACCCAAGGACTCCACAACTACTTGAAGAAGAATATCTAAGTTCATTTTATTTTAATAGCTTATACTGCATTACACTGACTAAATATTTTCAAAAATTCCTTTTCTACATCCATGCTAAATTTGAACTATGATTAGCAAGATAATTCAATGTGACATGTTGAGTGGAATTTAACTTGTACAATTGAAAGACATGTTTAATACAGTAGAGAATGTAATATCCATAGTTCATGCGAGCTGTTGCTCCTAAAGTCCATTATGCAGGAACCAAGGCATGAATGGAATGATCTCTCTCTTTTCTACACATTTTTCTTTCTGGTTCGAGTGTTGAGTTAATGAATTAACTATTCATCCTGTTAAGTAAGAAGTAACATCAAAAGTCCAATGCTGAGAAATTGCCAGAGAAGATACATGGTTTAGGCATTGGGGACTTAGCCTTGCACAATAAATATCTACTAACGAAGTGGTTACGGAGATGCACACAGGAGGAGCAAAGCTTATGGAAGGAGGTTATGATAGCTAAACATGGAGCACTGAATCACTGGAGCTTAAATATTTCAAGAGAACCATATGGGTTGTCTGGAAAAGCATCTGCAATTTATGGGAGTTCTAACAATTCCATTATCTTGCAGTAGGAAATGGTCACCATATCAAATTCTGGAAGGGCAAGTAGTTGGGGGATACTGCTCTAATGACTGAAGACCCCAGCCTATTCCAGAAGCCAGTGAAACAGATCAAAAATACACTAGAACAGAGAAGGGAATTCATGGAGCATAATCCTTAGAAGGAACATACAAGATTGGGAATTTTGAGGAGCTGGTCAGTTTACTAGCAACACTTCACAGTGTTATTATCGACAACCTAGTGCCAGGTCAATTCAAGTGGGGAGAAGCAAGAGAGAGATGTTTTCGTAAAGGCAGCCTACTAACAGTTAGGTCCACAGAATCCAATCACAGACTACTGGCCATGGAAACCAATCTGGAAAGTGCGAAATTACCTCCCAAGAGAAGTTGCTTCAGCTGGACTGCCCTATATGAAGCATGTTTGACACAAGACAACTTAGCTGCATGGATGAATCAAATTGCAAATAAATGTTGTATGTGCCTGAAGTATGCAGAACCACACAGTCACCTTTTCCTACAATGCTCAGTCTCAGTGGCATCAGACCTAGGGAGCATGCTTATACCACTTTTTGGGCTTACATGGATCATCCACAGAACATCAGGGATGCCTTTGAAAGTTGGAGATGCTGGGAAGTTGATAGCATTATCAAGAAAATCTGAAAGACGATACCAGCTGCTATGTTTTGGAATATTTGGAATGAAAGGATATAAGGTGCTTTGATATGGAAACCAAAGAAAGTGAGAAATTACCTCCCATGAAGCATGTTTGACACAAGACAACTTAGCTGCATGGATGTATCAAATTTCAAATAAATGTTGTATGTGCCTGAAGTATGCAGAATCACAGTCACCTTTTCCTACAATGCTCAGTGGCATCAGACCTAGGGAGCATGTTTATACCACTTTTGGGCTTACATGTATCATCCACAGAACATCAGGGATGCCTTTGAAAGTTGGAGATGCTGGGAAGTTGATAGCATCATCAATAAAATCTGAAAGATGATACCAGCTGCTATGTTTTGGAATATTTGGAATGGAAGGAATATAAGATGCTTTGATGGGACATCAACTACCTACCAATCTTTAATGTTAGATGTCTCATGTATGTATATAGTTGGGCTTAGCTGTCCCCTTTAGACTCCCTATAAACTTCTTTGAACTCTATTAACTCCTTGACTCTTAATTGAAGATTTGTATGGAGCTAACAGTTACCCCTTTGTTTTGATATACTATTTTTGTAACAATTGAGATCATTTACTTAATAAAAGAAAAAGAAGACCAACGCTGTGAATGAAAAGAACATCCATATCAGCTGAATAAATATTATACTGGAACATCCAATTAACTTGTGAAAACTTCACTATTTCTTTCTTTTCATTGTGTGACCTTTTTCAATTAATAAAATAACTTCATTATTTCCTATTGCATTGAGTAAAGATTTTTTACGTATAATATCATGGGATATATGTGTAACAGAGACTACAGTAACTAAATTCACAGAGATAACTTACAGGGTCAAATTCACGATCAACAAGTGATGCCGCAAGCACACACCTCGAAGCATCAGGTTCCCCCCATTTCTCCACCACCTTTGGAGCTTCCTTCTGTTCACCCTTAGCTTCAACAACTACACCAAGATTTTTTTTTATAAAAATAGAACTCATATAATTTTTCTGGCTAAAAAGGGGCCATGTAAATGTGTAAGCCTTCATGGATAGACTTATCTATTACCCTATGAAACTAGTCAAATGCACACAAGCTGGTCCAGACGCCACAATTAAATATGTAAAGAAAAGGACGGTCTTTATATATCTGAAAACCCAATTTTCAGCATAGATGCAAGATATTATTGCTAAAATTACTAAAAAGATAGACAGAGAAAGAACCAACCTTCATAGAAAAACAATAGATTAAAAGCTCAAATCTTTACCTTAAATTATTCCAAGAACTACAATAGACCAAAACTCAAATCTTTACCTTCAATAACTACACCAAGAAAACTTTAAGAAGAAAAAAAAAAAAGACTCTTAGGGGCTATTTGGTATGGGGATGGGATAGACAAAGTTAACTCATGGATTGGGATAGCTTATCCCATCATTCTGGTACAAAGAGTGGGATAAATAATTCCACAACTAATTCATACCCCTAACAAAACGCACAATAAAGAAATCCTGCCTTTTTTCCCGAGATTTTTATCGTTTATCCCTCACACCAAACGACCTTAGTACTAAAAAACTATCTAGCTAAAAGAGGGACCTCTTTCTGTCTAAGCCTTAATAGCTGATAGAGTTATCCGGTATCCAATAATTGTCTAGATAAGTAAAGGGGGGTTTAGTAAGAACATGGTCTTGTGCTAGTGGCTGGTAGCCTGTACTTGTCGAATTAGTCGAGGTGCAAACACCATGGTTATCAAAAAGAACAAAAAGGAACAATCTTTATATGGGAAAAAAGCCAATTTTCAGCATATCAACAACAACTACAACTCAGTCCCAGATAAGTTAGTCTGAGCCATATGATTGTTGCTAACAATACAACTAACAAGAGAAAAAAAGAAGCAAACTTTGATTGAAAAAACAATAGATTAAAGCTCAAATCTTTACCTTTAATAAGTCCAAGAATGTCAAACGTCAAAGCTCTAAGAGGAGGGCAACCAGAGCTCTCCACAGTAGTAGTACGAGGCATATTTTTGAGTAAAACCCACAAATTTCAATGCTTTGAAGAGATAAATATAGACCCCAAAATGAATTTTGCAGAGAAATTCCAAAGCTTTTAATGCAAAAATTGCAGAAGAAGAGTTTAACGGCGCAGAAAAAGAAGAAGAAGAAGAAGGAGCTATACTATTGTTTTTTTGAAACTGGTGCAGGGCAAGGGATAAAATAGTAATTTGGGATTTAATGTTTTTTTTTTAAACATAAAGTTCAAAAATACCCTACATCCTATTTTGGTCTAAAAATACATTTCATTTTTAATTTTGGTTCAAGTTAATAATTCTTTAATTTGTTTTGAGAGATAATTTTTTATTATTCAAATTCGTAATATTTAGCTCGTTTGAAAATATTTAAAACGATTAAGTCTAATTAAAATGAATGGAAGGATATTTTTGAATCAAAAATAAAAGGAAGGTTATATTTAGATCAAAAGATAGAACTAGGGTATTTTAAAACTTTTTTCAATAGATTAGGAATATTTTTGACCATTTTTCCTAATTTAAAAATATATAAAAAATTTAATATTTACCGTTAGAGTTTGAATGATTGAAGAAGGAGGTAACTCTAGGAAGATACCTGATTTAGTGAGATCGGAGCTTAGGAAAATCGAATGATTTATAGAAAGGAGTAGAAGATGAATAATTTTATTCAAAATTTATGTTGAAATTGAACAATTTTATTGTATGACATTATAATTATTATATTTTTGTATTAAATTTCCTCAAAGAAAAAATGTAGATGACAAATTTGGTATAATAATACTAATTAACATTAATAAAGTCTTTTATTTATGCTCCGTTAGGTTACATATGAAATTAGGGCATATTTTAGCCAACAAAAGAAGAGGAAGAAAGAGGAGTAGGAATTATGAATACAAGAATTATTTATATGTTTTGTTTATTTTATACCTAATAAGATGATTTAAACTTATTTAATTAACACCATTTACAAATAAATATGTGAATAAATATTGAATCCGAGATTTTCATAACTATTTTTTTTTTTGGTCTAGAACAATTGTAAACTTTGACAGATTAAAATGAGCCTTCCACAAATTCAATATTTCACAGTGTTAAGAGCTAATTATTCTATCTCTATTATTTTCTAAATTACAAAAAAAAATCTTAAATTCGGTGAAATCCAGATACACCTCAAAATGTTTCGATACATTACATAAAGTGATGTTCATCCGATACATTGCATAAAGTAATTTATACGACCGATATATCACGTAAAGTTATATATCGACAATACATTGCGTAAAATAGGGATTTTGAAAAAAGTTTAAATGATTGAAAATTTTAAACAATATGATCAAATAAATTATCTATTTAAATAATTTTTCCATATCGAGAGGATTTCATATTTTAAATTTTGGAATTGTTTATAGATGATTTTGAGTTGATCAAGATTAAATTATCTGTATATACTTCATTCATAATTATGTTAGATTTTGTTTTTTGTTTGTATCATAACATGTAGTTAGGATATAGTTCATATTATATATAAACTATATTTTTATAGTCATTATATGTTCAATGTATAATGAAGCTATATTCAGGTTTTTGTGTGCATCATAATATATAGTCAATGCACAGTTCATGAATATGTTAACTTTATTGTGTATACTTTCTATGGATTTTGACAAGTTATAATGTATAATTAATGTATACTTTCTATGATTTTTGGCTATTTTTTTTTATGTAAGAAGAAGAAATCACCTAGACAGTGTATATAACTCAAACTCACCCTGGATACCCATAATTGGAGATAAACTATTGTTAACCAAATGTGGGACAACAAACACATTTCTCTTAACAAAATTATTGCTTGTTCCAGAACAAGAACACAATGCTCAAAAGCACACAAGAGGGGAAATGTACTTATCTTCATTTGTTTCAAAGAGGCTGAAGTATGAATCAAAGAAGCAAATACCATCAGCATTATCAATTGTATACTATACATTACCAAATCAGAACCTCAATCCAACAAGGAACTCATACCGCCAATTAACCAAAAAGCCGAAACTTCTTTTGTTTGATATGAATGAAGAGCCAAAACTCTCACAATCCCAGATAGCTAAAAACAGGGAACATCAATTGGATCTTTATAGAGGTTCCAATGGTAAAAAACTCACTGGAGCAGCAGTGCTAATCAAATGGTGTGCTTTATGAGTTTCGTGTGTTTCATCTGCGGCGCCTATTGTTGACAAAATCTGGATTACCTTTCCTCATCATGGCAGCAAACTCATCGTAATTGATTCTTCCATCCTGCGATTGGTTAAAAATATTTATACATGACAGTCCAAAAGAAACCATTCACGGCCACCACACACGGCTATAAATGGACCAAGGATATCTTCTCTATAAATGAGCTATATACTTGTTTGTTTTTGTATTATATTCATTTTGTTGTTCCTGCTCCTCTTACAGAGAAAGGTTGTTTAATGACAATCCTAGCGAAACATTTCACATTGCTTAAATAGTTTCTTAGGACAGTGTTAGTACAACTCATGCATATAAAATTACATCTACAGTTGTGTTTTTCCTTGTTTCTCCAACAAGAAAATTCTCAAAAACACAAGACGTTTAGATGTTGTAAATAGAAATATCATATAAACTTGCATAAGGAAAAGGATACCGTACATTGTCTGTGTCAACTTCAGCAATGATCTCTTTTATTGTTTTTTCATCAGTAATGTTGTATTCCTTCAGCGCATGCTCCAATTCTTCCATCGTAATATACCTAAAGGAACCAAGATTAGAAAACAGTTACGTGTTAACCCTATGTAGGGGGTCAGATGGATAGCTTCATACCCGCTCTTATCCTTGTCAAAATACTCAAAGGCTTTGTACAAGTGATCTTCTCTTTCCATGCGATTCATGTGCATCGTAGCTGTTATGAACTCAAGGTAATCAATTGTTCCGTTTCCATCAACATCGGCCTAGAAGAACAACCAAATATCTGTATTATCGACTATGCATTAATGAGTACACTCTATGCATGCACTTCATGGTATTTTGAAGCCAAATATATTTCATGTCAAATGATTTTACATATACATCATTTTCAGGAGCATCTTATAATTAAAACATAGTCCATTTAGAGATGTGGACTTGCTAATGGTAAGAAATACGGCCACTTAGCGAGGTACATATCACCAAAATGAAGAGTTTCTGCGGGAATATGTAAATCTTTTGTTCATGCGCTTCACCGAGAAGCTTTTAGTTCTCAGAGATTCACATCTCAACAAGTGATCCACTGCATGCCAAATTTGTAAAATGAACATGAGGAATAATTGCAAGAAGGATATATGAGCTAAAAAGAGAGGGAACAGTAACCATAAAATAAGAAACTGCCAGGAAAATACCGCTTCCATCAACAGCCTGACTTCTGACTCAGAAAGCTTTGTACCCATTTTTGTAAGACCGGCTTTCAATTCTTCAAATGTAATTGTCCCACTGTCATCTGTGTCTATAGATTTGAACATTTCCTTCAAGCCAATGATTTCTTCTTCAGAAAGATTTTCAGCAATCACCTACAAATTCAGGGAAATGGAAGATAAGCACAGTTGTCGGGAAACACATGAACAGGAGAGAAATTGCCTATCTTGTTAAGAATTAGAACATTGAATATACAACTCTGACCTTCAGTGCTACTTTCTTCAGCTTGTTCATAGCACGGAATTGTTTCATTCTAGATAAGACAGCAATGTCAAGAGGTTTGTCAGATGCATCACCATCTTCTCTCATCCATGGATGATCTGCATTTGCATATAATATTTACTTCAGTTATAGTACAGTGTGAAATGGTCATTCCAGAGATTATAAGTATTAAAACCATCAATAATGTGTACCAGAAACTACCAGTAGAAGTTATCCCAAGGACCAGAGTTATTCCTTAAAAAAAATTGAGTTCTATGAGCATGTCTCCTATGGAATGTGTGAAAGGAAAACAACCCATGGATGCTTTCAAAGAAAATCCGAGTAAGTCCATGTTTTGAAATATAGATGTGAACTATCTTAGGGTCTTCGTACAAAGTCGCTACTAAGCTGATTGGGATAATCTTTTGGACTTCATAGACTAATTACTTAGGTAAAGGAATTCTGGATGCTCCAGCTATACAAATAAAATCAATCCTCTTAATTATAAATATAAGGAATCATACCAGATAGAAACAATATAAGAAAGACATTCTGCAGTGTATTATGACAGAATTTAATCAAAGCTGAATCTTACTTAGGACTTCAGCTGCAGAAATCCTTTCTCTAGGATCAGATCGCAGCATCTTCTTAACAAGATCTTTAGCACTACTCGATACTGAAGGCCAAGGATCAGATGAAAAATCAAGATGACCTCGAAGAACGGCATCAAAGATACTCTGATCATTCTCTGCGTACAAAGAAAGCTGGTAGCTATTCAGCACTAGAAACAAAAAGGCTTAGCAAAATTTTGTAAAACATCTTCAAAATCATTTGCCTAAAAATATGATATGCTTCCCAAGTTTAACATGGAAAGAGGTTTTAATAATTGGAGCAACTATCCCCTTCCTAATTTTACGGGAAGCCAGTTGCAAATATCGAGTTAGAAAACTACAATGCTCAGATACTTAGGAGAACATTAAGTAATGCAAGATACCATATAAGTAAGTTGAATTTTCCATATTGTGACATTATGGCGATTACAAGAGGAACACACTAATGCTGTTCAAATAAATTTTTTAAAATTAAAAAAATTGGAAAAAAAATGCTGTAAAAATACATCTGCAAGATAAGTATGAAAGTCTTCAACTTTTTAAGCCATCTCATCGCGTTTCCTAATATTCCCAGTGCATTCTGCTACAATTCCTGAATGACATGTTTCTTCTTCATATTTTAGCACGACGGAAATCAAAAGATGTTATATGGTGCATGCAAGAATTCACCATAGTTCTATTGGTGCTGATATGAAGAGGAAATCAATAATGACGAAGAAGCTTAAAAAAATTCTGATGCTAAAATTTTAAAGGTAGCAGATGAAATTACCTCCATAAAATGGTGGAACACCGCTGAGTAGAATGTACAGAATAACTCCAGCACTCCAAATATCAGCTTCAGGTCCATATTCTCGGCGCAGAACTTCAGGAGCAACATAATATGCACTACCAACCAGGTCTTTGAACACATCACCTGCAGCCACAAGTGGCTTTTAGGTTGAATAGTTCACCAATATATCCCAAAGAGCCTTAAACAGGTGGTCCAGCAAAAATTCTAACAAAGCTCTTGACTTATTCATATGCTTACTTTTTTCATATTTTAAATCCCCTAGCTAAAAATTCTCAACTCCAACTTTCCAATGACATGACCATATAGGAGGTTATGGAGGTCGCATATTAGGATAGAAGGTTAGTAGGTAGTAGAGCATTATCTCTTTTTCATGCGGGATACATTTGGCGGTAGTTTGATACGTTGTACTGTTTCCTCATTCATATCAGTATAAGTAACATTTTTCTTGTAGTTGCTCGTCTTTCAAGCTCTTAACATTTTTTAATGTTATGTTAAGATTTGCCTATTATATTCCATGTCCTTTTTACTTATGTATTTTCTTTTTACTACGCTGATGTACGTTACTCGAGCTGAGAGTCTTTTGAAAACAACCTCTCCACCTCTATGAGATAGGGCTTATATTCGCGTACATTCTACACTCCTCAAACCCCCCTTATGGAACTACAATGGTTTGTTGTTCGTTGTTATCCTTGCTAAAAATCCTGGCTCTGCCTTTGCACACACTGCCTTAAAGACTTTGTTTGATGCTTAGTTTCTTTCAGAGTGGTTATGTACAAAGCAAAAGTATTCAAATTATTCATACTGCAGACCTAAATTAGCTTAAAATTAAGGCGTGATTGATCGGTGATCGAATAATACCTGGTTTGAAAAAGACTGATAGTCCAAAATCAGTAGCCTTTAGTGGTGAACTTTCATCGGAGCTCAAAAACAGGAAATTTTCAGGTTTTAAATCCCTATGCATAACTCCCATAGAATGACAATTGTGAACAACAGTTACCATCTGCCGGCAAACTCCAGCAGCAGCTCGCTCGGAATAGTGTCCTTTAGCAATTATCCGGTCAAAAAGCTCGCCGCCGGCACAAAGTTCCATGACGAGATGAACATGGTGTTTATCCTCAAAAGTTCCTTTAAGCTCAACGATGTTCCGGTGACCGGTAAGGTGATGCATGATCTGAACTTCACGGCGGACGTCGTCGACATCGTCCTTGTTGATGAGTTTTCGTGTAGCGATTGACTTGCACGCGAACTGCTGGCGCGTTGTTTTGTTAGTAACTAAGTAGGTGACTCCGAATTGACCGCGGCCGAGTTCGCCGCCAAAAATGTAGATGGACCGGACATCCTCCATTGGCCGGCCGAGAACACAGCCGATGCCGGAGATTGGTCGTGGAGGTGGTGGTTGTGAGGAAGGGATGATTCTGATACCGGTGGTCGACGGCGTTGAAGTGGCGCCGGCGCACGTGGTGGTGGCTTGGTCGGAAGATAAGCTGTTACAGTTGCCCATTTTTTCCTTTTTTTGGAGTGTGTGAGGACTTTTCAGTCAAACTTTGAGATATTTATGGCCTGTGGTCTGAAGACTCAGCATTTTACTCATGGGGTGAAATGACAAAATTAACCTTTTTGCAAAATAATATTTTTTGAATAATATACCAAAATATTATTGCGAAGAACATATAATATCACATAAAATAAGAAATTAATTCAAATAATATAGTGAGATATTATTATTATTAAGAAAAAGTCCAATTATAATTGATATTCTCATACCGCAAAGTATATGTGAAATAGTTAGCAACTTCTTATTCAAAAAATGCTAAAAAAAATATAGTGTGAAAACAATGAAATATAAGTGAAAATGATGTGTGGAGTTTTCCTATATCTTATTATAAGACAAAATTATAAATACCTATCAAAAAGCTATATGTGGATTACCTTTTAACTCTTTTAAGTTGAGTAGTTGATAAATTTAATATTTGAAATGAACATAAAAATATTGAACGTATTTTTTTTAATACGAAAAAGTTAGAAAAATGCATTTCAATTTTCAATTGTAGCAGTTATTATACGCATGATAAATAGATTTGAAGCATATAAATGTCGTAAACATCTACGATTTCAAGATGAGTGCTCTCCAATTTCGACATCAAATACTTACACATTTCCCCCTCTAATGTTTTATTATTTGCATTCTTAAATCTTCTTTCTTTTTCTTTTTGTATTTTCATTTCCTTTTCTACCTATAGATTTTTTTAGATGAACACTTATTTGACTTGCCAGTAAGGAATAAGAAAAGAAAAAAAAACTTCCAGTCATTTTCATTTGTATAATTTAATCATTTTAAAAAAAATATTCTTTGTAATTATTTATTGATACTTTTAAAATTGTGAGATATAGACTTCTTTGATTTGCTAGTTGCCACTTGCCAGTTAGAAATAGTAAAATAAGAAATAATCAAACTGAGTATGTCACCAAACAGCTCCCCACAAGTTGTCTTGTAGTGTATATAGAGAGAGAGAATAGTCCATATAATTTTTGTTAAAGAATAAATAGAATATTCCAGATAAATTTTTTCATAACAACGTCGTTTATTTGAATAAGATGAGGGGATAAAATTTGCATACAATTTAATATATTTGGCAATTTAATTTGCATCACTTGTCAACAAAATAGTGATGAACAGAGACTCCTCTCTCATTCGTGTCAGTTCCTCTAAAAGTAACGATATTTATCCATTTGTGTCGGATCCTCCAAAAATGTGTTACTTTTGGAGAAACTGACACACATCCATCAATATTTTTGAAGAATCCGAGTGACGGATCAGAGCCTTAACATGACAAGTACAGAATAATGACAATGTTATCAAACTCAGAACTTTAGGTATACAAATGATGTTATAAAAACATCTTTATGATGAGTTACTCATACTACTACAAAATATTTACAAGACCAAAGCAACAAGAGAACATCTATGCACATTATTACCACTATATATTAACAGTATCAAGTTCGAGTCGAAACCGACTAAACAAAAGAAAGAGAACAGCTTCTCAATAACCATAATAGTGAACAAGCTAGACAACAGAAATGATACAAATGTTGCAGAAATTCGAAGCAGTCTAATCGAAATAAGATACCTCATATCCAGTTCTTTGGCGTTACAAAAGGTTTGCCTGGCTCGGATGTAGTCACTGTGCCTGTGCTGCTGCTTAAGGTATGGCATGAACCACCTGCCAGCATTGCCATCAAACTTCCTCCGTGCACTCTTCCTTCGGAAACTGATGATGAGCTTCCACCTACTGGCATACTTGCTTGATTGAATCCAAAATAGTTCCAACCGGTAGATGTCAAAACATTACTACCTGTGTTCATGATATCAATCTCCTTCATCTTCCCGGGATTTAGGGGTGTTGAATCCAAGATCGCAGCCCCTAGAGTATCACCACCACCATGAACGCGTTTGTCTTGCTCCAGGGCACCATGAGATTCAACAAGTCCACTCTTCCCTTTTGCAAATGAGTTACAAGGACTATCATTTTGGCCAAATCCGGAATCAGGTTGACCCCAAGAACATCTGCCATGCGCCTTGCAGAAATCAGTGCTTCCCTGAGCACTTTTTCCACAGTCTACAAACTTGCATCTTTTACCACCACCATGACGCACACAATAATCTGTCCGGCCCCTAGCACTCTTGGAGCACTCTGGTATGGCACATCTCTTACCACCACCATGTCTAACACAGAAGAGAGTACCTCCGTGAACACTCTTTGGGCAAATCCCACCTCCTTCAAATGAACATCTTTTCCCTCCACCATGACCCTTACAGAAAGGTGTGCTCCCCTCTGCGCCCCTATTGCACCCTTCAAATGTGCAACGTTTCCCACCACCGTGGCCTTTGCAAAACATGGTGCTTCCTTGCGCCCCTTTAGAGCACTGGGGGTACTGACACCGCCGGCCACCTCCATGTGAAATGCAAAAGCCAGAGAGTCCTTCAGCACTTCTCGTGCAGTTTTCTTCCAGGCATCTCTTGCCCCCACCATGTCTAATGCATAATCCGGACTTCCCTCTGGCAGCACGGGAGCAGTCTTCATGACTGCAACGGCGTCCACCCCCATGTGCAACGCAGAAACCAGTGCGTCCTTCTGCACTCTTGGTACAATCAAGGAATTCACACCGCCGACCACCACCATGGGCTTTACAGAAGGCAGTTCGACCTTCAGCTCCCTTATGGCAGTCTGGTTTTTGACACCTACGTCCTCCACCATGGGCAATGCAAAAGCCGGAAGCACCTCTTGCTCCTTTAACACAATCCTTGAACTGACATTGTTTGATGCCACTGTTGCGTTGCTGCTTCTTTGTTCCGGAAGTACAAGTGACTGAGCTATTTTGATTTGTTACTATACTTGAGGAAGGATCAGGAGAGACTGAAGATGGCTCAATTTCTTTTGTCACCTGTTTCGAGAAGTAACTAGACCCTTGGTCCTGTGGCACATGTAACGGATGAAAAATGCTACTGGTCTTCCAATGAGAAACCGCTGATACTTCATGAGTCTGACGAACTCCACCAAAACCATGTGGCACCTTTATGACACTTTGTGGTGAAGTGGAGGTCAGATGCAAACTGGTAACATCAGATTCAGCAGCACTACTGGAAAGACTCAATTCCAGATCAATTGCAGGCCCTTCATCAAGTAATCTTGGATCAGAGCTAATCACACTTTTTGGCCTTAGTTTCTTATCATTGGCCAGATAAAGACCGAAATCCACCTCCAAGTTCATTGAGGACTCGCCAATTTCTTTCGCTGGAGATATTGAGGTACATACAATGCCTGAACTCCACTTACTTTCCGAGGCACTTGATGAATGGCCTAAGCTTAGACACAAAGATGAACCAATTTGCTGATCAACAGATCCACGAATCAAGCTCCAATTCTGTTTTATTTCCTTTGTGGCAGGGAATAAAGGCATTAAGGACCCAACGGAATCAAGTTGCAGGGTGGTATTAGCATAATCAGCACCTTCAGCTCCAGCTCCGTTTACTCGGATAGAATCTCCCATACTCTTGGATGTATTCGATGAAGGGTTTGCAGCAAACCCCAAATAGTGGAATCTGGAGTCCATGACCAATTACTGGGATGCAAGACTCCTATTGAACCAAATCTCAACTGCAATTTGCAAAAGAACAGACGCCTGCCTTCCGGCCTAAAAATTAGTTAGTAGCTAAACTAAGGTTAGATGTGTCAAAAAGAGCATATCCAACCCCCGCTTACGAATCCAGAAGTATCCTTTCTATCCATTAGATATCAAACTTTACACCAAGTTCCTGTAAACAGCAACAATGGAGTAAAACTTTGCGCTGAGTCAAATCTTCAGCAACACATCATGATAAATAATCATCCTGTACCACATTGAATTCCATTAAAAAGCATATTTCAGGTCACTCACCCACTGCACAGAAGACACAAAGTCAAGAGAATATGAAAAGGAAAGATTTAGCAGATGTAAACCAGAATAACAAGATCATTTTTAAGCAAACAGAGTATGTTTTCGGGAAAATTACGTAGAAAGATTTGACTTCTCTCTCCCCTTCCCCTGCTAACCATGCAAGATTCTTCTTGCTAATTTGATCAAAGAAAACATGTTTCCTCTTTTATTTTCCTCAACTTTCTATTTCAGCTATTGTTTCCTTTGTTCGGGTATTGCTGTTATCTGTTGTTGTTACTATTCTTTTCTCCACTATTTTGGCTCCTTTACTACTGTATTTCCTTTTCTTACTAATTGTTGTAATTCTTTACTCAACCGACGGTCTATCAGAAACAATCTTTCTACCTTTAGTAGGTAGGTGTAAGGCTGCACATCACCACCTTCCCCAGACCCACTTGTGGGTTACATTGGGTATGTTGTTGTTGCAGTTTCCTATTTCTGCTATAAGTTCGTACGGACAGAGATCATATACTCGGAAGAAAGCTTTCCAAACACTTTCAGCTCTTCCCATGTAAACAAGAAAGCCCGGACCATTTTAGTTTCAAACTTCTAAACCTCAGGAAGAACCATACAAGTGGCTAGCTACACATATGGAGCTAAAAGCAAACAGACAATTTGTTTTACTAAATCTATAAATCAAGCAATTCTTTTTTCAGTCTATGACTCTATATAACAGCATTTGTTTTTTCAGTCAAAGTTCAAAGGTGAAAAGGTACTGAAAAGCTCCTTCTCGGGTTTTTAAACACAAAATGCAATTAAAGCGTGAGCTTTAGTGAAACAAGACACATTATGTATATGATTGTATATTTCAACTTTACTTTTGGAGTAACGAAGCTTGAATACTTATGGTAAACTAGGGTAACTAAGAATATACCTCCTTTCTATAAATCACATTGAAAATTGACCTAAGCTAAAAAACACACTTTGCCCTACACCACAAGGAACTGATTCATTTGCATTAAAACTTAAGATCATATTAAAGCTTGATAACATTACTGTCCGAAATAATAGAAGCACGGAACTACAAGGATATCAACTAAGACATACTTAACAAAGCAGAATATGAAGAAGAAATATGAATTTGTCCACTTACACAAATAGGATTCTTTAATAAACCTCAATTTATGGTCTACCATACTAAAAAATCATGTTGCTTCGCGTACTCTTTCCTTCTTGCTTGTTTGAAACCAAACAAAATCAGCCAAACTAATTGAAATCAGAAAAAACACTCGAGATTCAATTCCTTCTTTGCTTTCCCACCTCAAGACTGCATAACAGAAGACGAAATATGAAGGGAAAAAGAAAGGAATTTCAAATGCTCCACATACAAATATTATAAAAGGAAATTAAACATAACCAAGAGAGAACTAAAACAGGTATCTATTTTTTTCTTCATTAGTATAACTTAGACATTACTTGAACCGAGGGTCTATCGGAAAACAACCTCTCTGCCTTCACAAGGTTGGGTAAGGATCATAAACACCACCCTACCCAGACCTCACTTGTGGGATCACACTGGGTATGTTGTTGTAATAGTAAAATTTCGACAATTTATTGAAATAAAAAGTTGCAACATAAGGATAACAATTTGAAGAGCAGACTCAAGATGTAAAAGATGTTTAAATCCAAGTTAAAGCAGCGAATAAAGGAGTAATTGTTTAAACAAACTAGCTCCCAATCAGAGTTCAAAATCCAAATTCAACTGCAATTTCCACTTTTTTGTTTCACAAAAAAAAAAAAAACAGATCTGAGTGTACAAAATTTGAAACAAGCAATAATATCTGTGAAAAAATGTTGCCAGAAATTCAAATAGACAGAGAAGAACTTGAACTCAAAATGCTTCAACGTAAGGATAAAGATTTAAAGGCCTAACTTCTAAAAAGTATCCAATCCAAGTAAAAACAAGCACATTGATGAAAATTGCTAAAATATACTAGCTAGTAAGTAGTAACCATACTTTCAAAAGTTCAAGATTACAGATTTCACCTAAAAATCCCGTCTTTTTCTTTCTTCTTCTTCTTCTTTAAAAAAAAAACATTTGCAAGTACATAGCTCAATTAGGATGATGATTTGAAAACACAACTACTAAAAGATGTCCAAATCCAAGTAAAAACAACAAATCAATTAAAATTTGCTAAAGTATACTAGCAAAGTTCATGATCATTAGACATCAGCTAAAAGTTAAACCTTTTTGTTTTCTTTTCTTCAACAACAACAAAAAACCAAGTGTAATCCCACAAGTGGGGTCTGGGAGGTTGTGTGTACACAGTCTTACCCCTAAATTTTTTTCTTTCTTCAAAGAAAAGAACTTGCAAGTACATAGCTCAATTATACAATCCCAACTAGTTTCTCATTTAAGGTAGGTAGATTAATCAGCATGACTCAAATGAAGAAGCAATTCAATAAGAAAACCAATCAAAACAATACAACATAAAAAAGAAAAACAAAATTAAAAATTTAGCACGCCATGTTCCTAAAATCAAACAGAGAGAACCAAAAACTTGAAAGTTAGATTTCTTTTATGCAATAGTTCGCAAACCACACAACAAAGATAACCCAAGCCCGGTGCAACGAGCTCGACCCAGAAGGCAAACCCTTTGCTTTCGAAAAGTTAGATTATAGATTCAAGAAAGTACCTTTACATTAAGGGACTTTCTTTAAATACAAATGACTATTTCTCTATAAACCCCAGATAGGAATTCTATTAAAAATCTCACCTTTTTCTTTCTTGAAAACAAAAAATCTTACAAACATGGCTCAATTAGCTAACCCCAAGTCCCAACTAGTTTCAAAGTGAACAAGTTATTCAATAAGCAAAACCAATCAAGATAACACAACAGAAACAAGAAAATCAAAATTCAATATTTATGCCAACATGTTCCAAAATCAAATACAGAAAACAAACAAATTCAAGAAAGTACCTTTCCAGGAGGAAACTCTTTTTTTTATTTGATAATTTTTGCAGATGGGGTTTGTTTCAAAACCTCAGATAGTATGTGTAAAGTGAAATTGAGAGAAAGAAGGAACTAGGGCTTATATGATTTCAGCAGCCAACAAGGGAGAGACAAACAAAATGACCACATTATGTGTATAGTAGGTATATATACATATATGTAATCTGACATGTACCTATAAAGTACCTTGTCATTAGGATCCAAATGTTGACTTATTATTACTATTAAACAACAAGATTTTGATTCGACATCAAATTTAAGAAAATAAAAAAATATATGTATTAAAATATTTTTTTAATTATATAATTTTAAATATATCATATAAAAAATTGAATAATATATCATAGAAGATAAATAAATTGAAATAGATGAAGTATAACATCATGTCTTCCTTATTCAATAAGCTATCTCTCCATAATGTTTCTCCTCTCCGTCAAAGCTTGCGATAACGAGCCTCTTATACCTTCTTATTAGAATATTTGTGTTTGTCCTCTTTACATGTTCGAAAGTTATTTCAGATACAATTCATCATTTTTTCTATCGCTATTACTACTTTATCTTAGATATATTTATTTCTGATCTTATCTCTCTTAAATTTTCATTACGTCCCTTTATCCATATCCCTATTATGAATTTATTTATTTTCGACAAAAACTATAAATAAAAGGACTCAGAGGAGATTAGTACTCTACAAATCTACCTGAATTCATACCCTCCGTTTCAAATAGAATGACCTTCTTTTCTTTTTAGTCTGTTTAAAAAAGAATTATCTCTTTATTTTTTTGGTAATAATTTTTCACGTGGCATATTTAGAACCACAAAATTAAAGGACAATTTTATACATTTAACATAATTTTAATTTAAGACCACATAACTAAAAATCTTCTTTATTTTCTTAAACGTTATATCAAGTTAAACTAGATTATTTTTTATGAAACACATTCATCATAATTTAGAGTAAAACTATACAAATAATTAAATATATGACTTCATTTTGATGAGTGGAAAGGTCAAGTGGAGTTATAGTGTTGCAGAGAAAAGACACATGTGACACACACATTTCCACATACACACGTGTCCACCTTTTGACAATTAACCATTGATTGATCGATGATTATAATTATACAATTATTAATAATTTAAACACTAATTATATAAAAATTTTGAATATGTTTTGAATTTTAATTACTCATGAATTTAAATTTAAATTCTTATGTTAATTGATTCGTACATTTAATATATATATATATATATATATATATATATATATTATTTTTTAATATGTTTATGTCATAGACTCATAGTAATAGTGTAAGACAAAATTAATATCACATATGAGTAATTAAATGAAAAAACAAACAATTAAAATATTTCAAAATTTGTGAATATTCATAAACAAAGTAATCAAAGTTAAATGTGTATATAAGTAATCGAAAGTTAAACAACTAATAAAATGTATCGATAATTGTTGAACTAAATAAACCCTTTAGTTATTTAATATTTTTCTATCAGGTATAAAATAATATATAGATTGATTCGCATTCACATATTTTAATTATATAAGACTATAAAACGATAATCAAATTTTATATTTCATACGCTTAATTTATAAAACAACAAACTGAACTACTAAGCATAATATAAGCTATGCTAATATTAGTTTTAATACATGACTAACTTTATTTGTAGCCATCAATCAAATATTTAATTTTTTTTTCTCAATTGCTTATCAAATTTACTTTTAATCAAATATTTTAAATTTGATTTTTGAATATAATTTTACTCCTTACACAAAATTCTGTAACACGACTTTGAATTCAATCGAGTTTTGATATATTACTTAACTTTTTATTTAGTGTTTGATATTTATATGAAAGTGTGATTATTTTATATTCACGCACACGTAACCTTATCAAAAAAAAATTATATATTCAAGACTTAAATCCAAAAAAAAATTAAAAAAACACATATACAAAATTTATTAATCAATGTTTGAATTCGTCATATTCAATAAAAAGTTGGCAGCGGCTCGACACCGTTAGTGGTGCCCTCCTTGACTTTGGTTATTATTATTAAATTTTTATGCTATGGTTGGTATTTACATTAAAAGTTAAGGTAATTTAAATTTATATAGCCAAAATGATAAAATGTTTTTTAATAAAGATAATTTTTTCAGAATTAATGAACTATCACTATTAAAGAACCATTAATTTTCAATAAAAACTCTGATAAATTTTTCTTTAGAATTTGACTTGTCAATAACATTTTTAGCAACTTATTATTATTTGTCGAAGACCCTTTACCAACAAGTCGAATTTAGAGTATTCTTTTCTAAATCTTTATTTTCGAAATTCAAACAAAAAAAAAGTTATCTTTCTTAAATTAAAAGGAGGGATTTTTTTTTTTATTTACTATTTTTTTTTTGGATAAAATCAGAGCAAAAAAGATGAACCCTTGAGTTTATTCTTTTGTTCCTTCAATCTATGAACCACTCTATGTTGGCACATTTGCATTATTCTTTTTCCTCGATGACCATACTTTCGAATTTCGAAAAATAAATTCTTTCTTTCGTATTCGATTTTTTATAGAGATTTCAAAAATAGATGCATATGTAAACTCGTTCATTCTTTTTGAACATAAAAACAATGTTTGAAATCCAATAAGAATAATATAGCGTTTCAAAGAACATGCCATCTCAATATTCTTTCTATGATACACAACTTCCACATTTAATTATTATTTAAACACTTTATTCCTTTTCTTTTCTTACTATAGACATTATTTGATGAATCGCACAAAAAATATAATTATTAATTCTATTTGATACTAATGGATTAATTATTATTATATTTCAATTAAAAAAACTAGTTATGGGGGCTATTATAGCCATTTTCCATAAGTAGAGTGAAATAAAGAATAATCATTTCTTTACTTTCAAATAATTTACTTCGTAATCCCTTGTATTGCTCCGACTTTTTAAAAATATCATCGGTAGCATATTTTTTAAAAATTCGGTACGAATACCATAACGTTTTTGAAGAGTCAGGAGCATGACTTCAAAGAAGCTAGAAGATTTTGCAGCTTTAATTACAACACAAAATAAATAGCAGAAGGAAAAACAAGAGAAATGAACAAACACTAATAAACCAATAGTCATCTGTTACTGTACAAACTAACTGTTAACTACAACTTTATCCTATTTTTCGTGTTACCTCCTATCACGCCTCAAGAGGATCAACGGTATTCTCACTTACTATCTACATAACACGAACATTTGAACCTACCTAGTTTTTTTTAGTCTGAATCACTATTTCCTTCTGTTAACTCTCCATCCTTCAATGAATTGATTGAATCTTGCGATAACTCGCTTTGATACTGTTGCACCACCAAAACTGATGCTGTAGTTGAAAATTCGGAACAAGTTAACAAGTTACCTAAAGGACCTAATTCTGGACAATCACTCTTTTTGTCCAATGCTAATACTACTTGACCCTCAGACATTCTTCCAACAAGAAACAGATTACATCGCTTATATGCACGAATTAGTTCTGTAGTCCCAGCTGCATCTTTTACTAACTTCTCTTCATATTTGATTGAATCATTCTTGGAAATGTTGTGTTTTAAGTCGGTAAGCAACTCTACATCCTTGGATTGAGCCTGGGGGCTGTAAGTTTGATCTATATCTAATGTGACACTCCTTCCAGCAACCTCAGGGTCTACAAGGAAACGAACCACGAGTAAGTTAATGCCAGGGTGCTCTGCCATACGCATACCATAAGCAAGTGCTTCACGATCATCATGACCACCGAAGAACAAGATGGTTACTTGAAAATCAACATTGCTAGCAGATACATGAGATGCACCACCGAGTCCTCGGTCTACCAAGATACCAACTGAACAAGGTGCATGCTGAAGAACTCTCCTGTTCACATGCCTAAGATCATCTATTGTGGTTACAAAATGTCCATCGATCCTCTGACGTTTATGGAATGGGAGAATTATCATGGCGACCCTTTTTCCCTCAGCACCAGCGATGATGTCCTCGTGCATGCTATTCATGGGAGAGATTGCAGTTGTTGGTCGAATAGAAACCTTACTAAGATGCTCAAAAGTCTCAAAAACAACAACAATTTGGTTAGAATCCGAAACCTCTCTTTTTTTCCAAAAAGGCAGTCCATTCTTTCTAGCCTTGTGAACCATTAGAATTGCTGAAGACCTTTCAGAAAGCTCCATGAGGTGCATTGCATAGACGCGGAGTCCTTTCTTTGCAGTACCACGAGAAGCCTCGATAAGATTGATCATCGTGGGAAGACTCCTTGTGCTATGGAAACAGGTCAAGATTCGGAGTTGTTTGCTCATGTCTTTCCTCTCAATCGTTCTGTGCTTGTATTCGGTTATAGCCAGTTTAGCTGGCTTGTACACTGATACAACTATAGGTGTTGTAATGAATGTTGTGACGAATGCCATCAAAACGATAATGGCAAATGTTTGATCATTCAATACCTGCAAAATTGAACATACAAAGTACATTTTACGCAAATTAAATTCAAAATCGATAAAAGTTTACTCGATCTGAATTGAACATACCCCTCTGTCTTTTCCAATGTTAAGGACAATTAGCTCCACTAGACCTTTAGTGTTCATTAAGAAACCAAGCATCACAGCCTCCTGAACAGGCATTTTGCACAAGAGCGAGACTAAAGTAGTGCCAACGATCTTCCCAAAACACGATGTAACTATGACTAAAACAAGAAGACCCCATGATTGTGCCCCTTGAATAGTAGCTATATTTGTTTTTAGTCCACTCGAGACAAAGTACAACGGAAGGAATAGACTGGATACAAGATCCTCAACTTTTACCACCAGAGCACCAGAAAATGGCCCTTCCTTTGGTACAAGTACTCCAAGCACAAAAGCCCCAAATAGGGCATGAATTCCAATAGTGTCAGTAATGAATCCTGCAGCCAACACGGCTCCAAGTGTCGCACAGACGTACAATTCATCAACCGGCTCACCCTCAGCACAATGTTTGTCCATCCAGTTGAATATCGGAGGACCAATGAGTAGGCAAAGCAAGACGAATCCAGTCCCACACAAAAGTACCCATACCGAAATAAGGGGTGAATTACTAGCACCTGAAATGGAAATAGCAAGTGCAAGCAGAATCCAAGCAGCCACATCATTGATTGCTGCAGCAGACATGGCCATTTGACCAACGTCAGTCGTTAAAAGCTTGAGTTCAGCTAGGATCCGAGCCAAGACAGGAAAGGCGGTGATGGAAAGGGATATACCCATAAAGATTAGAAAAGGGCCTTGGCTAACTCCTTTAGCAATAGTTCCTCTAAGAACACATGATGTACCTATTCCTAATGTAAAAGGAAGACTAATTCCAGCAAGGGCAATAATAAGAGCTCTCTTTCCAGTACGACGAAGAGACCCTGGATCTAACTCGATCCCAACAAGGAAAAGAAAGAAGAGGAGGCCAAAGTTAGCCAAAGTATCTAACACTGTGAGGCTCCTTGGTGGAAATATTGCATTCAGATACTTCTGGTTCCGGCCAAGTGCAGATGGACCGAGTAGAATTCCTCCCTAACAAAATAGAGATCAATTTACAGTCAGACCTCTCTATAACAGTCATCCTTTATAACATCATTTCACTATAACAGCCTAGTTTGATCTTTTGGGATCGACTCTCATATATGTTCTCTATAACACCATCTCGCTATAGCAACCAAAACATATCCAGACAAACGACATTGTTATAAAGAAGTTTGATTGTACACTACTGATAGTGTAAAGCGGGAGAAAGACTTACGATAATCTCAGCAATGACACGAGGCTGTCTTAGAGGACTGAGAAGATAGGCGAGGACTCGAGTGAGTACAAGCACCAAACAGATTTGTACAATCGCAAGTGGAAGTGCATAGTCCAATGGACTATCTCCTTGGAATACTCCATTAGATGTAGCTTTCATAGGTGATGGACATTTTGTTATTGTAGTTGAAGCCATGTATGATCTTGAAGAAAACAAACTCAGATCAACCAGAAAACATCATAATCTATCTCATTTATACATTTTTCAATATCTGCACACCAAAAATCATGTAGAATCCAAAAATTAGAGTTTTTTCACTTTTTCTTTTGGCGTAACACATAAACATGCCATTTAACCTGTCCATCTATTCCTCTGATTTTGGGTATGCACAAGTAAGTACTCACACACGTCCTACGTTGCATAATACATGCAGGATGCTACGTAAGTTTCCACGTAGAATGCAAGTTACCACATAGGACTTGTGTCTATTTGTTTTTTGTTTTTTTTTTCAAATTTCACAATGAAACATAATTAAGGCGCACTAATTTCAAAATAGTCAAAGGTTATTTCGAAAAAATGAATAATTTTTATGGTCAAACATGTCTTTCCATGTGTAATTTTCCGGTGAAACGATTGATCATCCGCCAACGCCACCCACCCACCCCAACCAAATCATTGCGCTCATTTCCTTCATATATATATAGAGAGAGAAGGGGAAGAGAGAGAAACCTGAATGCCGTTGGAAAAAGTTGAAAGGGGAGAAAATATACATTTTAAAAAAAAAAATATCTCTGCAAAAAATTACAGATGAGAAATTTGGAATTAATAGCAAAGTCAATATACAATGAAGACAAAATGAGAGTTTTAGAGAGAGAGAAAAAATATATACATATATATATAGAGAGAGAAATATGGGGGAATGTGTGTTAGAAACTGCGCTATATAACACACGCCTTCCATTAACTGTTTGATACTAGAGATAAAGGATAATAATCTCGTGACAAAATCTATGACTACCTTTATTTTATAGTATTTGATTTGAGTGGTATTAGCTAATCGTGAGATTATTTATCTTTGATCATAATTTTCGTATTGTCAAATTCTTAAAAAAAGTGCATTTATTAAAATGACAATAATTTTGATAAATTTCCAAATAATGAAAGAACAGAAAGGAAAAACAAAAGGAAATGAATAAACTCTAAATATGTTAAGAGTACAAACTAATTGTGACTACTACTTTTTCCTATTTTTGCGTGTTAAGATTCAAGAGAATCAATAGTATTCTCACTTACTATCTGTCGCATGCTATTTTCGAACAGGTCGAAAACAGTTTACAACATATTATGACTGACACTCTGATTTTTGGAAAATTGTTTTGTTTTAGAGTCGTCACCTAAATTTTAAGGAAAATATTAGGAAAACCATTTTTTAAATATGTAAAAATGTGAACTCTGTTTTGATTTGCGAAACCAGTGAGATTCTGAATAAGGGTTTTGGTTACTCGAGGGGAAGGTGTTAAGCACCCCTCAGAGCCTATCCGAAGATAGTCCTTAAACTCAATTTAGGAAAATATAATTTAGGAAAAAACTTGTTTATTTGTTCGCTTTAAAATCAATTGTGAAAATTTTATTAGTTTTAAGAAAAGAGTAAAATACAAGATACGACATATATACGTCTATTATAGAAAATAATATTAGTGTGCTTATCATACTGTAAAAATAAATAAATAAATAAACGTACTAGTATATATGATAATTTTATATCTTAGAAAGGTATAGAAGTTACCTATATAAATGTATCCAAAATTAATGTTGAGTTCAAACGATATAAAAATTTATCATTTTATTTATATATCGAAGTGAGATGTAAAGGAAAATAAAACAAATAAGATAATTATCGGGTGTGAATACATAGTAAAATAATGTGTATATTAGAGTGTAGAAATTTATAAATTATGAAAATAAAATAAGTATCATTTGTAAAAGTGATAGTGTATATGAGAAAAATAATGTAAAAAAATAATAAGTTATGTAAAAATTAAAATATAGAATTTATACCTCTTTGCGTATGACATATATATGTATGTACCTTGTATTTTGAATCTATTGACATATCTAAAATCCTTGAAAATGTTTGTTAAGAAATTAAATGTTTTAGTAATATCTGGAAAAAAATAGCAAATATATTTTATAAAGGGATAGTGTCAAGAATATAAATAATACGCCAATTTATTGTGACTTATAGAACAACTTATATTTCTATTTTTACAAGTTCTAAAAAATGTGCATTCTTGTCTTCAAGGTAGTTTTTTTTTTTTTTTTTTGAATACATGATTTGCTACACTTTAAAGTCCTTAAACGTGATGTTTTAATTTCAAAAATCTGCACTTTTAGAACTATACATCTGCAATTTTGAGTTAAACAAAAACTGCATCTTTAATTTCAAAAATCTGCATTTTTATTCTCAAGTTAGACACATTTTGAGCTAAAAATCTGCACTTTCAAACCTGAAAATATTCGTTTTTAAGTTAAAAAAAACTGCTTAATAAATGCTGAAACTGCTTTTTTGCGCTAAATTTTGCAATTCTAAAGCTAAAAATCTGCACTTTTTAACCCCAAAAATATGCATTCTTAAGTTCAAATTGCTGCCCCTCAAAGTTCTCAAAATCTGCCCCTCCTTCACTAGGAATACATCATTTTGAACTCCAACTAGCTCACCATAAAAACTCTCATAACACAACACTTTTGTTCTAAAAATGCACATTAAAACCTGCACTTAAGCTGTTGTAAAGCTGCAATTCTCAAAATCTGCAGGCTAGACCCATCTTTAGCACATATAAGCCACAAATATCTAAAAGAAGGCGAGTGATCAAACTTGTTGTTCTAGTTGATTTTTACGAACACGCACATAGAGCAACAATCCAAGAAAAGTATATGATGAATACTTAAATGAGTTAGTCAAGAAAAGAAAAAGAAACAATATCAAAATATGTATATATAGACAAGTCGATGTACTTAAAGTAAAAGAAAGATGAGGAATTGAAGATCTTAGACTCCTATTCCTTATGGGCCGATTGCAAACCCGGCTCTATGACGGAACCAATGACGAAACGTGGATGCTAATCTCGAGCGAAAACATAGCTATTAATGCTTTTCTGAATTGAGCCAGACTAGAGTCGTGTTACAACTCAAGACGCGCTCCCAAGTGTACATGTGCAAAAAGATAAGATAAGAATTAGCAAATGAGCTTCGAAACTTGAGGAGAAACACATCAGAAATAGATTATGTCTAGTCATCTGTCAAACAAAATTCAGGCTTACTTATTCCAACAATCAAATTCTTGGAAAACACAACTTTTCCATAATAATATCCATCCATATTTATGTACTGTAATTTTGGAGCTCAATGTTTAGACATACATATTTTATGCCACCAAGCGAGTTTAATCATGTCTACAACTAACTACGGAAGCATGAGTCTACATATTTATTCCTTGATTCCAACAAAGGAAACAAACAATATAACACATTAGTTACGGAAGAAAACATAATTAATATTTATACCTAGTCTATAAGGGATAAAGAGTGATTGCTATAAATACTTCTTTCGGTTATTAAGTAGAGTTAAAGTAGACTTAATCTATCTTTTTCATAAGGTAAAGCAGCAGCTATGTACAAATTGAAATCTGCAAAATTTCAGCAAATGTGAATGGTTCATCTTTAGCATCAGTTTTGGTGGTACAACAGTATCGAAACGAGTTATAAAAATAGTACTATCTCCTTCTGTTAACTCTCCATCCTTCAATGAATTGATTGAATCTTGAGAAAACTCGTTTCGATACTGTTGTACCACCAAAACTGATGCTGTAGTCGAAAACTCGGAACTAGTTAACAAGTTACCTAAAGAACCTAATTCTGGACAATCACTCTGTTTATCCAATGCTGCTGCAACTTCACCCTCAGATATTCTTCCAACAAGAAACAGATTGCATCGGTTATATGCACGAATTAATTCTGTAGTCCCTGCAGCGTCCTTTACTAACTTCTCTTCGTATTTGATCGAGCTGTTCTTAGAAAGTTTGTGTTTTAAGTCGTTAAGCAACTCTTCATCCTTGGATTGAGCCTCTGTGCTATAAGTTTGGTCCATATCTAACGTGACACTCCCTCCAGCAACCTCGGGGTCTACTAGGAAACGTACCACGAGTAAGTTAATGCCAGGGTGCTCTGCCATATGCATACCATAAGCAAGTGCTTCGCGATCATCATGTCCCCCGAAGAACAACATGGTTACTTTGAAATCAACATTGCTAGCAGATACCTGAGATGCACCACCGAATCCTCGGTCTACCAAGATACCAACTGAACAAGGTGCGTGTTGAAGAACTCTCCGGTTCACATGCCTAAGATCAGCTCTCGTTGTTTCCAAATGTCCATCAATCCTCTGATGCTTGTGGAACGGGAGGATTATCATTTCAACCCTCTTTCTCTCAGCACCAGCAATGATGTCCTCGTGCATGGTATTCATCGGAGAGATTGCAGTTGTAGGTTGGATAGACACCTTGCTGAGATTCTCAAACATCTCGAAAGCAACAACAATTTGATTAGAATCCGATGCCCCTTCCTTTGTCCAAAAGGCTATTCCGTTTTTTCTAGCCTTGTAGACCATCAGAATTGCTGAAGATCTTTCAGACAACTCCATAAGATGCATTGCATAGACGCGGAGTCCTTCTTTCATTGCTGTACCACGAGAAGCCTCGATAAGATTGATCATTGTGGGAATGTTGTTCTTGCTGTGGAAACAGGTCATGATTCGGAGTTGTTTGCTCGTGTCTTTCCTCTCAATTGTTCTGTTCTTGTACTTGGTTATAGCCAGTTTAGCTGGCTTATACACAGATACCACTATAGGTGACGTGATGAACGTTGTGAAGAGTGCCATCAGAACCATGATGGAAAATGTTTGATCATTCAGTACCTGCAAGATTGAACATTCGAAACAATGTAAGCTTACAAGAAGTAAATTCAAAACCGATAAAAGTAGTTTAGTCGATAGAAATGAAACGTACCCCTCTATCTCTTCCAATGTTGAGGACAATAAGCTCCACTAGACCTTTAGTGTTCATCAAGAAACCAAGCGTAACAGCCTCCTGAACAGGCATTCTGCACAATAGCGAGACCACAAAAGTGCCCACGATCTTTCCAAAACACGATGTGAATATGACTAAACCAAGAAGACCCCATGATTGTGCCCCTTGAATAGTAGCTACATTCGTCTTCAGTCCACTCGATACGAAGTACAATGGAAGGAATAAACCAGAAACAAGATCCTCAACTTTTTCCACTAGAGCAGCAGAAAAAGGTCCTTCCTTTGGTACAAGAATTCCAAGCACAAAAGCCCCGAATAAGGCATGAATACCAATTGCATCAGTAATGAATCCTGCAACCAGCACAGCTCCAAGTGTAGCACAGATGTATAACTCATCAACCGGCTTACCCTCAGGACAACGTTTAGCCATCCAGTTGAATATCGGAGGAACAATGACTACGCAAAGCAGGACAAATCCCGTCCCACACAGAAGTACCCATAGTGAAATAAGAGGTGAATGACCAGTATCTGAAAGGGCAATAGCAAGTGCAAGTAGAATCCAAGCAGCCACGTCATTCACGGCTGCAGCAGACATAGCCATTCGACCAACATCAGTCGTTAAGAGCTTTAGCTCAGCTAGAATCCGCGCCAAGACAGGAAAGGCAGTGATAGAAAGTGCTACTCCCATAAACACTAGAAAAGGGCCTTGACTAACACCTTTAGCAATAGTTCCTCTGAGAATGAATGAAGTCCCTACTCCTAATCCAAAAGGAAGGCTAATCCCCGCGAGGGCAATACTAAGAGCTTTCTTTCCAGTACGACGAAGAGACCTTGGATCTAACTCGAGCCCAACAAGGAAAAGAAAGAAGAGGAGACCAAAGTTTGCTAAAGTATCCAACACTGTGAGGCTCCTTGGTGGAAATATTGCATTCAGATACTTCGCGTTTCGTCCAAGAGCAGATGGACCAAGTAGAATTCCTCCCTGCCAAAATATGATCAATCTACAGTCAGACTTCTCTATAACAATATTTCAGCATAGCGTCCAAATAATTTTTTAACCGATTTTCCATGTTAGTGTAATAACATCTCGCTATAACAACCAAAACATATTCAGACAAACAAAGTGCACTAGCAAGTAATGTTACACTTAACTATTTTCTAACAAGGCAAGTTGAATATTTCTACATGTTAAAATACACTGATAGTATAAAAGAGGAGAAAATAACTTACAATAATCTCAGCAATGACGCGGGGTTGTCTTAGAGGACGGAGAATATAGGCGAGGACTCGAGTAAGTACAAGTACCAAGCATATTTGTACAATCCTAAGAGGAAGTGCATAGTCCAATGGATTATCTCCTTGGAATATTCCATTAGATGTAGCTTTCATAGGTTTTGGACATGACATTGTTGTAAAATTGTTCGTGTCACTGTCAGAAATAGATTCAAGATTTAATAAAAACGTAGTCTAGCTTCACAATAAATTGTTTGTATGTTTTTTTTTACTATATGAATTTAGCTAGTAAGTCTCTTTATTTATAATGACAGTACGGAACCTAGTTTGATTAGATATCGGAAAACTTCCCTATTTGTACATAACTTTTGACTGCAAATCCTATTTAGATATAGATTATATATCTAATCCTAAACAATTTTGGTTTCTTAATAAGTAATTATAGAATTTTAAGGGTTAGGAAAAAGTAGGAGCAAAAGAGAAAATAACAAATGGTGAAATTATTGAAAGTTTTTCATGACGTGCAAATAATGGTAAATATTATCAGTCTCAATTTATTTATTTTTTACCAATTTGTCCTAATTTCCGTGTCATTATTTTATTTTCGTTTAGTCAAAGTTCAAAAAGAATATTTTTCTATATATGATAATGCGTATATCTCAATTGATGTGAAATTTTTTCAGTTTTTTCGTTAGTAAAAAAAAAAGATTTTTTTTTATGATAATTTAACTTTAAACTTATTATTTCACAAATCAAATCAAATAAGTAAATATACAAAAAAGTTAATGGAAATTTCACAATATATATATATAGAGAGAGAGTCAATTTTAAAAAATGATATTTTCTCATATTAGTAAGTAATAATTTAATTATTTAAAAATATTAATGTTATCTAGTTATAGTTATATACATATTTTTTTTTAAGGATAGTAACACTAGTTATATAGGTATTTATGATTTATTTTTAATTACAAATTAAAAGTTTTTCTTTAATCGTTTCCTGTCAACCATCATCACATAAATTTGAATGATGGAAGGACTATGGGCGTGGTTGACACTGCTTCTCTAATTGGAATAGAAAAAATAAATTTCGTAAGTGAGATTCTAAGCTTTCTTCCTCGTTCATTTAACCGTCCAAACCCCCACCCTTTGACCATCTCGTTTCCTGTCACTCTCAGACCCCACTTTCCCACTCATTTCATTTTCATATATTAGTTTACATATTCTTTTCTTCGTTTAAAAAAGATTGGCCTAGTTTAACTTGGAACGGAGTTTAAGAAAAAAAAAACTTTTTAATTTTGTGATTTTAAATTAAAGTTATGTCAAATGTATCAAAATGCCCTTTAATCTTGTGGTCTTAAACATGCCACGTGGAAAGTTAAAGTTAAAGTGTTGCCAAAAAAGAAAAGGGGTCATTCTTTTTTAAACAAACTAAAAAGGAATAGAGACATTCTTTTTGAAACGAAGGAAGTAATACATTTTTAAATAATTTTTTTTGTTTATTTACTAAATACTAGAAAATAAGTCAAAAAAATTCTTTAGAAAAAGATTTCTTCTTATACTAAACATCTTTTATATATACGTTTTCCAACGATAATATTGATGACCCTGCAAACACATATTTTTTATATAGAGAGAGGGGGAAAAGAGAGTAACCTGAATGCTGGAGAAAGTTGAAAGTACGAGAAATATCTGCACAATAATTTTTTCTTAATATTTATTTGGTATTGAGCAGCTTTATTTATTATGAAAAAAACAAATAAAGACAAAGGAGATGAGAGAAAAACTCTCTTTTCTAAAGAGTGTGGAATTGACACAACCCCTTCCATTTTTATAGAGCCATGAATTTGGCATGCTTACGATGGTCGATTTTGTTGCTGGTTAGGAGTTAAGTTATTTATGTATTAAAAATATATCGAAGAATTCCTCGAATAGCATACATTTAACTACACATTACACAGAGGGATATGACTCACAATAACTTTATATCTCAATCGATAAATCAAGCTTATTGACATACATTATACTGCAAAAAATTGCCCAAGCACAGAATTATCACTTAACACAAGTTTTATTGCAATGCCCCCCAAATGAAATAATCACAACAAAACAAGACAGTTCCAGAACAGCAAAACAAGTCTTTTTGGAGAAAATAAAATAATAGTACACAAGCAAAGCGATGGATGATGATTTGAATTCAGTCATTCGCCGATTCAGAATCCACACAGCGATGAAACAAGACGGATAAATAGAGGAAAAGGTTCCAACTGCTCAAGCAGCAACCTGACCAAATAGGCACTTGCGGATCTGCAATATTTTCAGGACAGCAACAAAAAAATTAACTAATTCAGCGTAATAATAATATAAGTGACTGATCAAACGAGACTCTCAGTGTACATAGACAAGGATGAGCCTCTAAAGCAATCTTTCACACCCCCTTCCCCACCGCGAAACAAATGGAGGAGCATACTTGTTCAGCGCATAAAAACAAGGATAAAACTCTAAAGCAATCTCTTACAGCCCCCCACACCCCCGAAAAAATGGGTAAAATCTTGAAGTTCTCTCTTGCTGTCATGTTATAAGGACTAAATATTCATCTCATTTTATTGGTTAGTATACTCTTGTCATTCATTCATTTCTTTTGATTCATCTTCCTTTATTTGTTCATTCAATCCATCCTGACTGGTTCTGTTGCTGTTTATTAACACATTCATAGTCTCAAGTCTCAATTATCTTGTGACCTAAAACAGGTCAAGCACCAATATTTCCTTACAGACATTCTATTTCAATATTCAAGATTTCAGAAACACAAATCGTAGTCTCAAGTCTCAATTAGCTTGTGACCTTAAACGGGTCAAGCACCAATATTACCTTACAGACATTGTATTATAATATTCAAGATTTCAGAAAGTCTCAATAAATATTACTCCCTCTGTCCCAATTTATATGACACTTTATGTTTTTCGAGAGTCAAACAGTTTTCTGTTTGACTGGAAATTTGTGCGGAACCTTCAATTTTTTTGAAATGAAATTTATATATTTGTAAATTACATAAAAAGTACTAAAAATCACAATAATTGACAATGCATAATAATTAAAAGATGTATGAAAAATTTACGGTCAAAGATAAACTTGTTTGAATCTCGAAATCCGAAATGTAGCATAAATTGAGACGGAGGGAGTATTAAACAACTGACCGGCCCTCAACTCAGATTAACTAATCTAGCGGACGAAAAATGATAGGGAGATGGCAGTGCAAATATTAAACCACATAGCTAAGGGGTACAACATATCAATAAATTGAGCTGCAAGAAGCTATTCCATAGAGATCAATCATGAATAAGAAACAATAATCCTCTAAAATGCATATCAAGTTAAACAATGAACAATTTAAGACACTTTGTAACTCATCTGAACAATATTTTAAATAATAGGATATGTATAGACAGCTAAAACTCGAGCAGTAGATCACGTACACTGGAGGAACGAAAATCAAAAGAATTGGCAAGACAAGACCACAGAAATTTGAGAAGTATGAAGGGAATAGTAGAAGATAGTACCTCTGGTAGTTTCTTACGGAACACAACTTCCAATCTGGCATCAAGAGTGTTTTCACACACAATTTTCCCATCACGAGAAGCCAACACCACTCCTCCAGAGCTGTGGGAATAAAGAGAGAGAGGTAGGTAAGAGGAGTTACATGTTTTTTCAGAACGCTAATTTCTCCCAAAAGCAATAACACGCAAAACAAGAGAAAGAAAGGAATCCAACCAACAGATACTCATGAAAGTAAGGTTGTAATAGAGCAGCTTACCAAGATGGGCCATGCATATTATGGTGTGATGGAGCAGGAGGAAGGTGGATTTCATCAACTATAATCTCAGGTTGATGGACGTTTGCCTTCTCTGCGTATTCTTCCTTTACTCCCTCCAGTACATGTTCAACCAGGTGTACATCATGTTTCCGACAACGCAGAAGGACACAAGGCTCTTTAAGCCTAAGCAAACTCTGCAACAGAAAGAGTTGGTTTCAAATCATGCCTAAAGACTAAGCAATAATAAATTCAGTAAGCCATCCAGACACCATGAACAGTCCAGCCAATTACGGTCACAAACAACATAAAAGACAATAATTTTGTTGTTAATCATAGAATTAGGTTTGGTCGTAGCACTCTAGACATTTAAATACTTGGAAAGAAGAAATTACATGCTTCATATTACCATGAGGGTAAGAGCTACAATTTTAGATTCTGTTGAAATTGAGCCTCAATTTTAGAAATATCCAGAATGAAGGTAAGGTACAAGTAAAAGTTCCTTTTAATAATATCCAGTTATATTTTGGTATCTAAAACAATAACATGATTCTAATAAAGTCTTAGACTTAAGACCCAGTCCAAACTTGAAGCAAGAGATATCACAATTTTCATATTCTCATTCCATTGTAAATTACAGTAAATGCCATAAAAAACAAATAAGGATTCATAATCTGGCCCTAAGATAACATGATGCTTATGGCCACATCAATAGATGACTAATATTTGTCCACTTCACATATTATATCTTCTATAAATTTCCTACTCGGTTTCTAAGATCTCATAGTGCAATTCATGAAGTCCAGAAAAAAAGAAGAAGAGAACATGGTGTAGATTAACGTCCATCATACCTGAACAATAAGATCATGCAGAAGCTTCTTATAACCGCCGTGGTGATGATGAAGAATAGAATCTATGATGCCGTGCTCATGATGGCTAACATTTAGGAGCTCCTTTGCTGCTGCCTCCTTCATGGTGTTAACCAAGTCATCCTGAGCTTGAAGAACTTTGATTCGAGAGGCATTGAGTTGCATGGAGTAGTCACTACAAGAATTACATTAAGAAGAAACTTTAAAGACCATGTCGGCCAATTGCAGTTCAAATTAGATAATTAAGCTGAATCACATATAATGTAATTTTCGCAAAACAATAGCAATTAAAAATTTAAATTTCAGACCTAGTCAACATGATCTGGCTTGCAATAGTCTACAGAAAAGAACGTCGCCAGGAAATCAACTTCAGACCAAATTTTACCATATGGCTTGTTCCAAAAAAGAACTATTATGTTCTAACTAACAAGAAGTACTACAAAAGGTATTAATATTTAATGGTAGCAGAGTACAACACTACAAAAGCTCCGAATTATACACAATACTTGTACTTCAGAAGTACCCAGCAAAACCAACTGAAAAAGTACATTCATGATGTTCCAGACCAATCATGAACTGTCAAGAAGAAACCTGGATATACTAAAAGAGAAAGAGGTATTCTCAAGCTGCAAACTAAAATCTTAAGCTAAGACACCAAATAAAAGTATCATTTTCATCCAAAATCAAGTGATAGCTTATATAGTTACGAAACAACGAATCAAATTGCTGTTACAGTCGTAGTATTACTGATATCTTCTCTTCACAATTAGAGCACAACGGCATTTTGATGGCTGACAGAAATCAAATTGTAGTATTTGACCAGCAATATGAATTCCCAAACATAAAATCAAAGAGCATTTTATTCAATCCAATTTGACGTAAAGCACAAAATAATAACACAACGACAAACCAAAACAATTGAGAAAAACTTACATCTTCTTGCGAACATCCACTTGTTTCTCTTTGCGTTCGTACTCTTGTCTGATCTTCTTCTTCTCTGCTTCCACTAGCTGCAACTTCTCGATGTTGAATTCCTAAGAAATAACCACATCCAAAGACCATTATTTCTCTAATTACCTTAAAAGGGACTCCAAAATAGGCAGATCCAACTATCTCTCTGTGAATTGTCAGAAAAAGTTTCAACTCCAATTAAATACAAAAAGTCGAAACTTTTTTTGACAATATATATATACATATATATATATATATATATATATATATATATATATATATATATATATATATATATATATATATATATATATATATATATATATATATATTACTTTTTACACTTGAACTACATATATAATCCAAAATTTCAAATAGTATGTATATATCTTTAAACTTATTATCACATTCCAGCAATTTTAAAGTTTTGATCAGTCACTGACTCAGAACTGGTTACAGAAATTAGATGGTCAAAACTTTTTGAAAAGTACAAATTAAAACTTTTTAGACGAATCACATATATAATTGGAGATTTTATAAAGTACCATACGTTTACAATTATTATCACAAAAATTAGTGACAATAGATCCAAATTTTAAGGCTTTTTATGAACCACATATATAATTGGAGATTATAAGAAGTACCATATAATTACATTTATTATCACAAAAATTAGTGACTGCAGCATTATTCACACTCGCCACTTTCCAAACAATGTCATTTAAAAACAACATATTTAATTTGAATTTTTCTAAAAGCATCTACCTTTACACTTATTATCACATATAATAGTGTATGCTTCGTATTTACACTCACGACTTTAAATTTTGGATCCACCTTTGAGAAAGAACATTGCTAGATGCACAAAATAGATAATCAAAACATTCTGAACAGTACACATTTAAAACTTTCTAGAGTCGAACTACTTTCAAATTTTTTGAAAAGTACTATACTTCTACACTTATAATCACAAATAACACTCTGACTTCAAATTTTGGATCTGCTTTCGACTCAAAACAATGCTAGATGCAGAACTCAAATAGTCAAACTTTCTCAAAAGTGCTTTTTTTAGACTCTGACAACATAGATAACTCGAAATTTCTTATAAGTAACATATAATTTACCACAAAAATTATTGATTACAACACTATTCACACTTCCCTTACTTCAATTATTGGATCCGAATATGAATCGGAACAATGCTCAATACAGAAATAATAAAACTGAAATTCAATATAGGTCTTACTTCTTCAGCAGAAACGGAAATCTCATTAGCTTTTTCCTCCGCTTCCTGGCGGATGAATCGGACCATTTGCTGGATCTGCTTGGAGACATCGGCGTCGTTCATTGTCGGAGCTGAGTTGGGTCAAAATCGGGTCAACGATGTGATCCGATTAAGGCAATTTCGGGTTTTTTCTAGCAGAGATAGAGAGGTTTTCGGAGAAGAAGACGACAGGTAAGAGAGCAGAGTTGACAGTTCACATAATTTGTAGTATCCGATCTATCTACCCCCATCTTTATCAGAAAATTCCATTAGTCACCCCAAAAGTTCTTTTAAATACATTTAGGTACATTTTTGTTTGTCTTTTACGCATTATTTGGATGGTTGTTAGTTTAAATACAATGTTTGTTTGAATTGTTATTTAAATTCTACTGTATCATATCGTTTATATTCATCGTTAGACAACGATGAAAAGACTCATTTTGTAGAACGACCTATTTGGTGTGATCGCATCGTTGCCTTGATATATTTCACATTTTGTCTTCATTTATTATTTAATTCTCTATCATGTATCCTATTTTTCTTGTAGGTTTATCATTCAAATCATAGATATGTGACAATGTAACAACTAAAAATGATACAACTTATCCAAACAATGTATTCATTAAACAATACAATACAATATGATAGGGTGGACATAAATACAGAAAAGCCGAAAAATCAAACTGAACCGAAAAAATTTGTTTTCCAGTGTCGGTTTTTTTTCCCGAGAAATTTGACTTCGGTTCGGAGTTTGGTGTAAGAATCTCGAAACTGCGGTGCACCAAAGTACCGAAGTTTTATTTAATAAATTTAAAAATATTTAAATTACATTGCTTAATTAATAATACTTATACATTTTTAAATTTTGACTCAAAATATTTACATGACCCATTTTAAATTTTTAATTTTTAAATGACAACAGTAAAATGTTTTCCTCTTAAGGTATCATGCTTATGGAGACTGGGGGGGTGGGGGATGAGGACCACAGCAATCGTAAAATGCCACTTGAGAAAAAGAAATAGAAAATTACCAAAGTTCTTGTAACTCAAAGGAACATAAAGCAGATAAATTTGAATTAAACCTCCATAATAATAAAATGAGTCAAGTTCATAGAACCTTGAAGTCAATATCCTTGTTGAACAACAACAAAAAAAAACTGTATACATTACAAGACTCAGGGGTCGTTTGGTACAAAGATTGATAATGCAGGGATTAGTAATGCTGGGATTAATAATGCAGGGATTAATAGTGTGGGATTAGTAATACAGGGATTATTTTTATCAAGTGTTTGGTTCATTGTTTTCGACCTCATCTTATGTTTGGATTAAAACTTTATAAAAAACTTCTTTTCAATTATACCCTTAAATTCTTATGCATTTGGGTTAAGGTAAATAATTGCCGGATAATATTTTTGTATGACCTTCTAACTAGCTAAGAAAAGAACAATTTTATCGTCATGTTTGCCTTTTTTTTCTTAAATTATTGAGGATAAATAATTGTCATCTTATTTAATTGATCACTTACAAATGTCATTTTTCAATTTAAAAAAAAGGATAAACTATCAACTTTTAAAACTGAAAAGACGGTAAATAATAGTAAAATTGAATAAACCATCTACATTTACGAATAAAATTGCAAGTTGTAATTTTTGTATGTATTCAATGTTATAAATTGTTGAGAATACAAAATATTAGAAAACCGCACAAACATTTAATTATTTATTTATTTTCTTGATTTTATGTTTTATGGTTGTGCTAGTAAATTTATTTAAATAAATTAGCTTACAAATTATTTAGAGAGAGTTAAATAATTTGTAAGCTAATTTATTTAAATAAATTTACTTGCACAACCATAAAACATAAAATCAAGAAAATAAACAAATAATAAAATGTTTTGAGGGATATTTTTGTCTTTAGTAGACTTATCCCATTGTATTATATCACATGTATTGCTAATACCTTCAAATAGAAGGTATTAGTAATACATCATATAATACCATGTAGGAGGTATAACTAATCCATTGATTAGTTATACATAGACCCAATTTCCTACCAAACGTAGTACTAAATAATACCATCTATAATACATGGACTATTTTATTTAATGCGGCCTACCAAACGACCCAACCCAATGAACATGCATGTCCTATAGATGATAAATACCAAAACTTGCCATCTATTCTAAGAAACACAAACAAATCATTTGGCATTTGTGCTAAAAAAAATCATCTATGCCCTCTACACATGATGAAACTTTTAACACTTTATCATATTCCTTCTTTATTTTTATTGACATCGAAAAAACGATTTAAAAATGTCGAAGTAGAAAAAACAGAACCGAACCCATCTAGTTTGGTATAACTATGGTGCACACTTTTCTAAAGCCGAATACGAAGAAAGAACCAAAATTTGATTAAACCAAACCAAAGGACCAAACGTCCACCCCTACAATATGATAAATTATGAAACAACACGTAACAAACCTCCAAACAAAGTGTTACAGCTTGAGAAATAAGTTACCAAAATTAGTTATCCTGCAATTAGTTATTCCACATTTGTTATTCCACCACCCTCAATACGAGATAAAGATAACACTATAATTTCGAGATAAGTTATCTCGTGATTTTATTCCAATCAAATATAAAATAAACTCATGATAAAATTAATTCTGAAAATAATTAACTCCCATCCATTGTACCAAACAAACCTTTAAAGAATTGAAATTGAATGTTATACCTAGAGTTGCCCAAAATGGCAAAATCTAGTCCACAAGCACAACACGTTTAGGGTACGATATATCTAATTTATCTTTTTTGTTTTTTCATTCTCAGTCTAAATTCAGATTGCTCTCTATAGGGCTCATTTGGGGATGACACTCTCAACAAGATTTTTTTCCATACCAACGCTCAAACTTGAGACCTCTAATTAAGGGTAAAACAGTCTCACCATTGCATCATAACTCATGTTGGTGATACATCTATTACGTTACTAAGGACATGATCGAGGGTCTAAGATTAAGATTTTTTTAAAGAAGTTAAAAATATGAATACTACAAGTTAAAAGGGATTAAATTGCAACATTTACAGAACACTAGGGTTATAAATGATCACAAAAGATAAGAGTTACCAAACGAGTTCACTGTACCTAAAATTTTCTTCTTCCTTGTGCCTATAAAACCCTTCATTCGTTTCACCAAACAAAAACTCTAAAAAAAAATAATCAAAATTGAGTAGGAGGATTTCTGAGGTATGAAATAATTATGCTCTCGTTTTTCAAATTCAGATTATTTTCTGTATGTATGTATATATATGTGTTGTTATACATGTAGAAAATCTTCGTTATATATTCGAACTGATTTAGGGTTTTGTTGTTGTTGTTGTTGTTGTTGTTGTTGTTGTACTTAGGGATTTTGTGTACGGAAATGGCATCCAAGAGGATTCTGAAAGAGCTCAAGGATCTCCAGAAAGATCCTCCTACCTCTTGCAGTGCTGGTACCATCTATCTCTTTGTTTTTTTTTTGTTTTTTTGGGTAAAGTTATGTAGTATTTGTATGTGAGTGATTGTTTTTTGTTTTGGGTTATCAAAAAGATTGTTACTTGAACCGAGGTATATTGGAAATAGTTTCTCTAACTCCCAGGGTAGGGGTAAGGTGGGGTAAGGTCTGTATATAGTATAGCAAACTCCACTTGTTACTTGTGGAATTACACTCGGTATATTGTTGTTATGATTTTTTGATGGTTATTATGACTGATGTTTTGTGGAGTAAGGTTGTGTGAGGATACTGTTGATGAAAAACACTTGTCTTTTTTTTTAAACCAAAAGTTAAAAGCACTTGCTGATAAATGATGTATTAACTAACTATGGTTTGGTGAGCAAAAGGTTTATCATGTATTTGTTCTTGCTGCAAACAAGTGAGTGGATGAAATTCTTTCTGTTTAATGATTCTCCTGGGCGGGGTGAGTCCTTTCAGTGTTGGTACCGGCTCTAAATCTTTGTTCCCTTTTTTGTTCCGTAGTTTCTCGTAGTGTAGTGATTCTTTCCTTTATTTTAGTGAATTGGCTGGTGTGTTGACAAGTAAGGTTGTGTGAGAATACTGTTGATGAAATTGATGTATTAACTAACTGTTGTTAAGTGATGAAGTCGTAAAGGGTATGTGATGCATTTGTTCTTGCTGCAAACGCAGGCTTGGATAAAATTCTTTTTGATTTATCGATCATTTTGGATGGGGTGGGGTGGGTAAAAAATAAAGAAATTGGCTGGTTTTCTTAAAGATTCTCTTTTTAGTTGCGTGCCTATATGATTCCTTGGTTATGATGTGAGAAGTGTGAAGAATTCAGGTTGTTTTTTTGGGTCTGATCACACATTTTTTTCACCATGAAGTGTTGTTGTTTTTCATTCTCGCACGTGCATTTGTTATTATGGTTTTGATGGAGGGAAGAGAATAATGAAAAATGGTGCGCGAGTGGTTTTTCATTTTACTTTTTGCCATTTTCTTTTGCTGTCTGTATTAGGGAGGTAGCTTTGTGAAACCTGTTAAAGATCTCTGTGTGGAATGTTGTTCTCTGATTATTGTGCTGTTGTTTGTATCAGGCCCAGTTGCGGAAGATATGTTTCACTGGCAAGCGACACTTATGGGTCCATCTGACAGTCCTTATGCTGGCGGAGTGTTTCTTGTGACCATTCATTTTCCACCTGATTATCCATTTAAACCTCCAAAGGTATCCCATCCACATCATGTGGGGTTACATATGCGTTTGCTTGCTAATCAATGCATTACTCCTGCATCTCGCTGGGATCTTTTCTCAGTATGCTGTTGTTTTCAGACTTGCAATAAAATATGTCAATTGGTTGCAAATTCTTTTTTCTCACAACAATATCTTAAGACGAGTACAGACGTTAGAGCTCATTTGCTAGGGAGAGCTGATTTTTTGCCCTTCATCAATTCAGAACTATTGTGTTAATGTGCCTTCTATAAAGTTCAAATTCATTGCTATTAGTCATGCCTTAAATTTAATTTGATTGTAAAATCTACAGACTGGTCAATCAAACTGGTATCAAGAAAGCCCAACTTTTTTCTGTGTATCTGTATTTTGCTAACATGGTAGTAATTTTATAGCTGCCTGTGAGTTTTCTTGTGTCCTTATTTGAGAACCTGCACTCCACGACTTGCGGAAATTTTGAGACAGATCTGATATAATTTACTCAAAAGCTGCTAATGTATGCTCTACTTCATGTATTAGTGACAAGAAAGAGTTTGGTTTCTAGCTTGATTATTTAGTCAAGTGGTTTTCCAATTGTCTTTACCTTTGCTTTGCTTTGCTTTGCTTTGCTTGTGTGGAATCCACTGAAGTCATGAACTGTGTGGGAGAATGATTACACTTTCAATCTAAGAAGAATGACTTGGATTTGGCTCAAAGAGATTGGTGAGTGCTTGATACTTAGGAGTAATAACTGGGAGATCCTAGGATTTTATCGCTGCTATACCACTCTCTATGAGCCAATCTGCTCCAACCTTGGTAAGCAGGTTTACTTGGCATTGTGGTTTGTGTGCTAGTTGCAGGCTGCTTGGTTGATTAGTGGAGCGTGCACAAGTTGGTCTTGACACCATTGTCATCCAAAAAGACTTACGAAGGATGACTTAAATTTCCCTTTTGGTTGAGTTCATGTTGGGTAACTAGCTATGTTGATCTTGGAATTCTCTGTACTTATTAGTGTTGGTGCATGAATCGCATAAGCAATGGCTTTCAGTTCCTCAGGTTTGAGAACATGCATCTTGTTAATTTCATCTAAAACCTTCCCCTCATGAGTACTATGTTGAACCCTTAACTACAGAGGAGACAAATTTTCTTGTTGGTATCCTAGTGAATAATTTTGTTTTATTCCATACAGATTCCAGCAATAGATTGAATTTCTTCATGTGTTTCTTAGAATTGACTTGTCGTGCTCTTAGATTCATTTGCCAAAGTACACAAGTATTGGCTGTCTCCCTAGACAATGTTCTGCAACGTGTATAGCCTTTTCTCTTCTTTATTCTTTTCTCTGTGAAAATTTCACATCATTTATGTCACAATGTGCAGGTAGCTTTTAGGACAAAGGTTTTTCACCCAAACATCAACAGCAATGGCAGCATTTGCCTCGACATTCTGAAGGAACAATGGAGCCCGGCACTTACGATTTCCAAGGTTATTTCTGATATAGTTTTAGACACATTTGTTAAATCTTTTTATTAAAGGAATGCAGTAATATTTTCCTTCTGTCGAGAGGGTAATTTAAGAAACTGAATACCAGTACTTTCTCTGTTCCCAGTTTAAGTTGTTCTCGAGAAAGCTAAAAGAGGGTAACATGTGGACAGATCAAATTATACCTTGTTCATTTCAAATGCGTTTAACCATAAATTGATCCATCGTAGTGCAGTCAAGAAAACAGATTATGTTTGCGTGGATGTATGACGGTGGCTTATTCTGTTATTTATTGCTTGCAGGTGCTGCTGTCAATCTGCTCTCTGCTAACGGACCCTAATCCCGATGATCCTTTGGTGCCCGAGATTGCTCATATGTACAAGACTGATAAAAGCAAGTACGAAGCAACTGCTCGGAGCTGGACCCAGAAGTATGCAATGGGTTAGTTGCTGCTCAGACCTGTGTCCGGAGGGGGGCTCCTTTCCCTCTGTGAGTTTGTGGTCATTGTCTATGACATATTAAGAAATGTTTGTTTCTTCATGTATAATCAACTTGAGAATGAAGCTTGAATTGTTGCCTCACTGTGAAGCATTGAATTTGCTGTGTCTGTAAACCTTTAATGGCTTTTAAATCTTATGGATGGGTTCAAAGTAGTAGACATTTGACCCTTGGCAACTGAAGTAAGTGATCTCTCTTTCTGGTTGATTTTTTAGAAAAAGCAGCAATTACCCATGTGATGGTGGGTGTGTTTGGTCCAGAGGAAAATGTTTTCTATGGAAAATTTATTCCCGTAAATAAGTATTTTTTTTTACTTATTTTCTTGTGTTCGGTATGCTGGTAAAGTATATTAACCTGAAAACATTTTTGTTTATCTAAAGACAACTATGAAGATGGAGGGTGGATGGTTGTGAGGGTTGGAGTAGATAATGCAACAGTAGGGAAGTTATTTTCCTTGTGGAGCTTGTTTTTCTAAAGAAACTATTTTCAAAATATTTCATCAGTCGAACACAAAGTGTAAATAAAGGTAAAAATAAGTATATTAAAATTTAATAATTATATATATAAGAAAAATAGTAGTTCTTTTAACACAATGTAAAAATGAATTGAAACAAGGGAGTAACGCTTTATAGTTTATGTCATTGCTTGTGATATCTTCGCGTGCACTTAAACATTGTAAGTGTGTTTGCATACATCTCGATTAATTTGATAATGTAGCGATAAAATTGCATCTCGGTTGATTTCATAACGTGTTAAATAATTTTATCCATACGAAGAATAATGAAAAAGCTTGACCAAGAGTATTATATAAATATTGTTGGAACCTCAAAAAAGATTTGCTTGTCAAAGTTAAATTGTTCCTAAATATAAGTGTCCTAGGTATAATAACAATATGATTTCAAGAAAAACCTTGTAAATTTTCCATAAACCTAGGCACTCAAAACACCAATGATGTTCAATAAACCCATTATTTTTAGAAGCTAATTAAAAAGGAACATCAGCAGCATGAACAAGGTATGTCACTGCCAAGGCCAACAACATTAATGCGCATGCAATCCCTTGGTCAATTGTTGTACCTGCAAAACAATCACAACACACCAAATAAAATACTTCCGTTCAGAGATGGATTTAGAATTTGGAACTTATGAGATTTTATAACGATCTCAAATTAATATACATTGTAATACAAATAAAAAGTCCTAATTCACGTGAAACCATAAGTCGTACTATAAGAAGATATTTGCATTTTGCGGCAAACAACCCAGAGTAAATCTATTGTTCAAACTCTTCAAAAATGTAGCCGGATATATGTTGGGTAATCCAAAAATAATGCATTTTTTAGGATGCAACACGGGTGTGGAGACATTTTTAGGGAGTCTGAGCAACATATAGGGTGAACAAATACCAAAACTTGGATACAAATGGATAAATAATGCTATCTATTTCAATGAGAAAAAAATTACAACAGATTTCATGGGATTTGATATTTCCTTACCATCCAGAGAAGATAATTATTCATTAGATAAAAGTTAGAATCTCAACAATAAATATGAATTTATTATCAATGCTATGTACTTTGATATCCCATCCAACCTTTCAAATATAAGTTCGATATAGCAAATAATGAAAATGGTTTGTAACATATCACATGAGTCCACGTAATCCTCCTAATAGGCAGACAAAGATGGGTGAGGATCAATAAGTTAGCTTAAAAAGTTGATGTTGAAGTAGCAAGAAGGCTAACATATTCACATCACAAAGCTATTGCATACCAAGATTTATCCACGACCATAATCAAAATCACACCAAGAAATAGTCAAATTCTAAATGCAAACAAACAACAAACTAGAAACTCCGGCATCTAAGCAACGGATTCACCTTCATCAATTGTCTTCACAGCTCACACAGCTTCCAACAACTAACTAAGTGTTAATCACGAACAAGTTAGAGTCGTTTCTATGAATTCTTACTGTTCATATTGCTCCATTCATAAGAGTAATTTACCTAGCATTTAGATTAAAAGATTCAACAAACATTGGCCCAACAATAGATCCACATGCAAACAAGGGGATTCTATACCAAAAAGTCATGAAGATGAACTTCTTAGACATCCATAAAATTTCTAGTCACCTAAACATAAGAGAAATACAAGTTTAAATCCAAGTGTAGCCTTTTCTTAGATTCTTTTTGAATCCCCACTCCGCCACGGATTGAATCTAATGTAAAACATACTATAACAACAACAAACCCAGTGTGATCCCACAAGTGGGATCTGGAGAAGGTGAGGTATAGGCATACCGTATTCCTACCGGATCTGGAGAAGGTGAGGTATAGGCATACCATATTCCTACCTTTGTAGGACGAGAGTTTGAGGTTGTTTTCAATAAGCCTTAGAGAGCTATGATAAAAATATTCAATGTAAACATACTAACGAAGGGACAACCTGCATTAAGCTCCCACGATGCCTGAGATTCAGGGAAGGACCAGAAACTAGGCTCTATTATAAGCCGTCTTACCCTACATTACTGCAAGAGGCTATTCCCACAAGCTCCAGCTATGCGCCAGATTTACGGAAGGACCAGACACAGAGGTCTATTGTAAGCCGCCTTACCCTAAATTTCTGCAATAGGCTATTTCCACAAGCTCATTGCTATGCATGATATTCAGGGAAGAACCGGACACAAGGGTCTATTATAAGCCGCCTTACACTACATTTATGCAAGAAACTATTTCCACATCGCAAAACCCACTAAAATTTAATCCAAACTTATAAACATAACATATGTAAACAATTTTTTTATAAAAAAAACCATATATTTTGTTCATAGATTTATTTTGCGTCCAAATTAATCAAACAAACAAATTCAAACAGTCATAAATTTGACAGATCCAGTATAATAGTTGTCTCAAAATCAATACATACACATTACTACCCATTAATTGCTTTTGAATCATGAATCTTCCACCCATTCTAATAAAGCAAAAAAAAAAAAAAACTCACCGTCGCTGGCTGGAGCAGGTGCCGGAGCTAAACCCTCTTGTGCCTGAACGGCCGGAAAAAGGACCGAGAAAATCAGAGCAAATGCTACAATGAAACTGAAAAGCAACTTTCCAGATCTCATTGTCATTTTTGTGCTAATCTCTCTTTCAATCAATTCCTTTCTTCTTCTTATTGTTATTATTATTCTCTCTGCGAACAGCCTCCGACGAAGATCTCGAAAGAGGGCCGTAAGCAGAGAGAGAGATTATAGAGAGAAAATTGACAAAAGTTTCCTTTTAAATCTCACGGTGTCCAATTTGGGCTTATACGATGGGTGGGTTGTGAGGGTTAATTACTTAAATATATGTTTTTTTTTTGTTTTTTTTTAATATTATGAATTTTAGTAGATTTTGGATATATATAATTGATGTGTTTGTATACCCGTATGTATTTTAGTTTTTGGATATGTATGTTTGATGTGTTTATATACATGTATGTATTTTAGATTTTGGATATATATATTTGATGTGTTCGTTTATATGTATATATTGTTTATATATGAAATCAAAATTAGGTGTAATTTATTTTAGATATGTTGTATTCAGTATGTTTTGACTCGTATACTTGTCTTTCTCTTATATCACTTGTCTCACTCGGTATCTGATATTCTGGATCCAATGTTAATCACATATATATATATATATATATATATATATATATAAGAATGATTCACATGTATTTAGGGATTTTGCTCACGTCTTTTCCTATCTTAATGTAGTTGATATCACAAATATATATATTTAGGTGTATCTGACTTGAAACGTAGAATTAAATTATTAATTAGTGAGATAGTACGTAATTATTTCAAACTACAGTGAGGATTAGTAAATATGATAGGAAAGTAAGTCTATCTAGTTTTCCCAATGAAAAATGAACAAACAATACAAATCTCACTAGTTTAGGTTTTCATTATGTGTGATCATCTTACTTTCAAAACTTTTCGATCACTTTTTTCCGTCGAATACTCATATCTATATATCTAAATGCATGTATATCAACTTAAATGTACCAGATACAATGTCTCCAAATATAATTTACATGGTATTGTGATATATACTGAGGCTCTCGCTTGTCTCTATTTTAAGAGAGAGTTATTTAATATTCCTATTAAGTCAATCTTCATCCTTGTGTAAAATAAATAGAAAATACAAAGAAACATATATTTTTTCCTTTTTTTGATTGAAGTTATTTAAATTTGTATTTAATTATAAAATGTAGAATAATTTGAGAAAATACTTTATCCTATTTTTTCGGTATAATATTTTAATCACCCCCAAATAAACGGAAGTTTCAATGGCCATGACACATAGAATTAAAAAAAAATTAAACCATTCCAAAATTATTCTTTAGGTTGGTCAAAAACGATTAAGAAAAAAAAAGGAAAATACAAAGTACTAAATACAAAATAATTACAACCTTTTTTTTTTTTTGGTCACTTTTATTACCAACCTCATACTTTCAACTTTGAACATTACAATTTCCAAAAAGTTTGATCAAGTTTCTCATTTTTTTGCCTAAAAAACTTTTTTTTTTTTGGATTTTGTTTCAACTACCCCTTTATCATTAATTATACACAAATGATGGGGTTAGTTTTTGTCTGGCATTTTTAATTTTTTTTTTCTGGAGATTATTATTATAATTATCCAGAAGGTGATGATTTGATCTGATCAAGAATGGGTTCTTGCTGAATTTTTATTGGGTTTATTCTCAAAAAACCTAATAGAAATTCAGTATTTTTCTTGTTGAAAAAGGTGCAAACCCCATTTTTATTTGTAAAATGGTTTATTTTTGGGATGATATTATTAAGATATGTTCATTTCATGATAATATATAGATTGTTATTTTGGATCCTAATTTGATGCAATTTCTTGTTTTAGTATATAGTTTTATTGTTTAATAGATTGATATTCATGTTTAATAAAATAGAGATAGAGTCAAGCCGTGGGTATGGAGAAAATTCTGTTGGGAGCACCACCACTGAATGGGCTCTGCAGAGCGCGATTCAAATGTAATCGAAACTCTAATGTGGGTTCGGGACAGTGGTGGGACACCAAAAAAAATAGAGATAGAGTAGGAGGAGAAGCACAACTTTTATGCATTGCAATTGTAGAATTCCTTGTTTTTTTTTTTATAAAAAATAAAATTAAATAACAATGGTGTTCAAGCCAGCTTTTGCGTGCACCTCAAATATTTCATCAGGTCCATTGAGCGACTTTGACCAAGGTTTGGTCAAATCCCAAACAAGAAAAAAACACTAAGTTATCCATGGTTATCTTGTTAAGAAAAAAACACTAAATAAATGTGCATGTGCTGATGTGCTGGTAGGAGGTAGCAACTACCTCATGCATTAGTCGACAAGCGCGAAAACCGGCTGGTCTGGACACCATGGTTATCGAAACAATTTTTTAAAAGCATTTTTGGGATTTGAATCTTGGCCTTCCATGATTTGGTGCAATTGTTGAATTCCATTGCATATTTTCACTTTATTAGTAATTTAGAGTTGAGCTTAATCTAACTTTTGTGGCTTTGTTATTATTGTAGGTCTTTGTTATAGTGAAGTTTTTTTGCAACTCATAAAAGGTAAATGGATCAATTTAGGCAAATTGGTGAAGTAGTTGGGAGTTTGAAGGCTCTTATGGTGTTGAAAAATGATATCCAAATCAATCAAAGGCAATGTTGTTTTCTATTTGATATGTTTGTTCATTCTTTTGATATCATTTCTGAAGAAATCAAACATAATTTAAGGTTAAATGAGAGTAATATAAAGTGGAAAGCTCTTGAGCTACCTATGAAAGAGCTTCATAGGATCTTTAAAGAAGGCGAATCGTACGTAAAATATTGTTTGGATGTTAAAGATTTGTGGGGGAAAGCCATAAGTCTCCATATGAACAGAGATTGTGTTGAGTTTCATATTCATAACTTGCTGTGTTGCTTCCCTGTTGTTATTGAAGCTATTGAGACTGCTGCAGAAATCTCGGGGTTCGATGAGGAGGAAATGCAGCAGAGGAGAACATCGTTGATGAGGAAATACGACAAGGAGTTGATTGATCCGAGGTTTTTCCAGTGGATGTCTGGGAAGCAGTATTTGGTAACTCGCGAAATATGTAGCCGGTTGGAGAGTTGTTGGAAAGAAGATAGATGGTTGCTTATCGATATGATAAGGCAAAAGAAAACAGAAACTTTGTTGAAGTATGAACAAAGGCTTGGAGACTTATTGTAAAGGAAATTAGATGGTGTTGAACCAATTAACAAGATATTGTTGCCTAGTTCAATCTTAGTCGGATCAAACGATTATCACGTGAAGAGACGTTTAGGGTCGTGGGGCGGACATGTTAAGGAGATACAATGGTTAGGTGAGACTTTTGCTCTGAGGAACTTTTTCGGAGAGGTTGAACCGTTACATGATGAGATGTCTTTGGTGTTTTCTTTATCCCATCCCAACATTCTGCAATATCACTGTGGTTTTTATGATGAAGAGAGGAAAGAAGGGTATCTTGTTATGGAGCTGATGAATGATACTCTTGCGACGTACATAAAAGATCATTCTGGTCAGAGGAAGAGACCGCCTTTTTCAACGTCTGCTGCAGTTGATATCATGCTTCAGATTGCAAAAGGGATGGAGTATCTGCATTCGAAAAAGATTTATCACGGAGAATTGAACCCGTCTCATGTACTTCTTAGAGCAAGGAATTCCTCAGCAGAGAGCTATTTTCACGCGAAACTCAAAGGTTTCGGCTTAACTTCAATCAAAAGTACTTATAAGACTGCCAGCCACAATGCAGCTGATTCTGTTATATGGTTTGCCCCGGAAGTTCTTGCTGAACAAGAAAAACCAGGAAGCAAGTGTGCCTACAAGTACACAGAGAAAGCTGATGTTTATAGTTTCGGAATGATTTGTTTCCAAATTTTGACAGGGAAAGTTCCGTTTGATGAAGGACATCTGCAAGGGGAGAAAGTCGTGCGGAATATCAGAGCAGGGGAGAGGCCTCTCTTCCCATATCCTTCACCCAAATTCCTTGCGAACTTAACAAGAAGATGTTGGAATACCAATCCAAATCTTCGTCCACGTTTCTCGTCTCTATGCAGGATTTTACGTTACATCAAGATGGTCCTTATCATAAATCCGGAACATGGCCAGCCTGAAACTGCCCCTCCACTTGTAGACTACTGTGATATTGAGGCTAGCTACTCAAAGAAGTTTGCTGAAGAGGAGAGCACGAGTTTGATCCCGGTATCACAGATTCCTTTTCAAATATTTGCTTACCGGCTCATTGAGAAAGAGAAGATTATTGGAAAGAACTGGGATCCATCAAATGATGGTTTTTCGGTCCATAGGAGAGCATCATTGCTGAGTGATGACGGGCAATTGTCTGCGATGGATGATCTCTTTCTTGCACCGAGTGATGGAAGGTCAGTTTGCTCTGAGATAATTGACAGGAAAGATTCAAGATTGTTTGATCAGAGGTCAGCTATCTCCGAGATACCACATAGAAGGCTTCTCTTATTCGATCAAACATCAGTTGGTTCTGAGAGTCCGGAGAGGAGATTCTCGTCTGTGGCAACAGCAGATGAAACACTTTTCTTTGCTGATAGCCCGGACAGGAAAGGAGCAGTATCTTCACCAATAGTTAATAGGTCACCACGCATTGACACACTAGAGAAAAAGATCATTTCATCGATGAGCAAGAACCAAAGACTCAAACTTTTGTCCAACCAAGAGAAGGCAATGTCTCCAAAAGCAGGTGATGAAAAACCTTCATCAAGCATAGCAGCTCCGCAAAAATTAGCATCTCCTCGGACTTCAGAGAAGATGAAATTATCTGAACAAAATATAGTATCTCCTCCGACTTCAGAGGAAATGAAACCAGCTGAACAAAATTTAGTATCTCCACGGACTACAGAGACGAAGAAATCAGCTGAGCCAAATTTAGTATCTCCACGGACTACAGAGACAAAGAAATCAGCTGAGCAAAATTTAGTATCTCCACGGATTACAGAGACAAAGAAATCAGCTGAGCTAAATTTAGTATCTCCACGGACTACAGAGACGAAGAAATCGGCTGAGCAAAATGTAGTATCTCCTCCGATTTCAGAGAAGAAAATTTTATCTTATGATCAGAAATCGAGTAGTTCTGAGACTCGAGAAAAGAAAAATGAATCAGATGATCAGAAACTAATCAGTTCAGAGGCTCATGAGAAGAAACATTCATCTGATGATCAGAAATTACGACGTTCAAAGACTTTAGATCGGAAAAAGTCATTAGCTGCCAATGACAAACCACTTCATGGCGAGGAGATGCAAAGAACAAGTTCGAGAACCAGGAGAATAAACCAAAAGTTATTCAACATTGTAGACAAGAAAGTTCCTGAACCTAATCAAATTTCAATGTCATCCGAAAATCACGAGAAAATTGCATCCAAGCCCATCGACCAAAAGACAGCAGTCAAGAAAGATTCAATGCGCAACAAAGTGAAGGACACAAAGACTAGCACTATACCAGGTTAGCTCTTCTACTAACCACCCCCACCCCCCAAACATACACAAAAAAGAGGAAGAAATAAGAAACAGTCCCCCGTTTCAATTTTTTAGTCTGGTTTTGAGGAAAGTTAAACAAACAAATTGAGACGGAGGGGGTAGGTTTATTTTGTCACTTGATTCTCAATCAGGCTGATGTTTTTATCTCAGTTGAATAGTCAGTTCTGAGGACATCCAAACATGAGTCTAATATTAAATTGTTTATGCAGAGAAACTGATTGACGACTCACCAAGATCTTCACCAGCTAGAGGTAATAGAATACATTCATCGCCAATGTCTTCTCCAACACGATCCCCAAAGACATATTCAAGATCACCAGCAATCGGTTCAAACGGATATGGATATCAATCCCCAAGTTCATCACCATTAAATCCATGTTCGCGATGTTCAAGAGTAAACCGAGAGTGCCAAACTTCAGGTATGAGCCCACATATACAGAGGAAAGCTCATACCTCTCATTCGGAGATAGCTTAGCTCTTCATCTGTCTTCCAATGCATACTTGTACAGTCAAACCTCTCTATAACAACATCATTTTTGTCCCGATAGTTTTTTGGTTGTTATTGCAAAATGCTGTTATAGGTAACATATAATATAACTCAAGCACAAAAATCGATTTCATAGAAAACACGATTGTTATAAAGAGGTCTAACTGTACAATATTTGCACTGTGGATCAGCGGGCCTGTTGAAAGAGCACCCGATGAGACATGTAGTACCAGGTTAGAGCTAGAAAATCTCCCCAGGTTTTCATGGGGACCTTTGTAACAAGAGAAATATGAATTACTATATATACAGTTTTCCACTTTCTGTATCTGTTTGTCAAAGCTCTCTACACATTATTTTCTAGGCATAATACAAAAAAAAAATAAAATCAAACTTGGCCTCAACTGACAACTAAACACTCCAACTCGTCCCTACAATGTCTCATGGACAATCAATGTTGCCGTGGGTGCACATTGTTAGTCAAAGTGTTCCAACTGATACAATGGAGACGAGTTAAAGGTGTCTAGATGTACATACTCAATGGAGCGTTCAGTTATTAGTTGACTTTTGAGACCAAATTAAAGTGTCTATCTATTTATTATGTCTATCTTCACGACTTTCTCGATTTCACGGGTGCGATAAAGGTGTGTAGTAAATAAGTTTTTTTTTTAAGTTTCTCTTGCAAGGATCTTTTGGTCTACTATCTAGAAATGGAAAAGGGCATTTATATTTCTTTAACTTCCTTTAGAGTTGATATAACTCTTGTCACAAGAGTAACTCACACATATCACTACGTTTACTAAATTCACTCACATATGCCTCTTACCGTTGTAAAAATGATTTACATATATTTTTACTATTACAAAAGTAATAAATTTTTTTTTAATTTTTAATGTTTTTAAAAAAATCATGTATTTGACTTTTTCACACATAAGTTATTTTTTGACTTCTTTAATTATTATTATTTTAGTTTCTTATTTTTATTTCATTCTTTAATGTAAAAAAAATGAGAAATACAAACAAAGAAATGTGAATGAGAGAGAAAAATTTAAAACTAACTTTTTGGGGTTATATTGTAATTTAATTTTATATTTGTAAATTTTTTGAGGCATATATAAAAAAATTTATAAAAAAATAAGTGAAAAAAATAAATTTGACCATCAAAATAATACAAACTACCTGTTGAATTTTAAAAAATTGTGAAAATGTTCAAATATATGCCGACATCAACATGGATTGTTTTTTTATAAAAAAAAAAAATTTAAAATTAATTTTTTTCACTTCCGTTAGAGGAAAAGAGTATATATGAATTATGAATTATTTGTGTAAAAATAAAGGATATATATGAATCACTTTCATAATAAGGGGTACTTTAGCTCTATATGACAAAATTAAGAAGTATATCAAACCCTTTTTCATCTAGAAATCATGGGTGAAAGTATATTTTCATATACGAGTTCGATCAAATTTAAAATTTTTCTTAAACATATAATTATGTTTAAAAATTTATTAAATAAATAAAAATATCAATTTAAAACTCAATTATTAGCACTTGAAGTTTTATTTTGAAAATTCATAAAGTTAAAATATTGATTCTACTCCAAGGATATCTTTTGGGTAAAGTAGAAATCTTTTTAGAAATTATTAGAGTATGACTGAAAGTTTGTTAAGTATTACAAATATAATATAATAATCTAATATATTCCTTGTAAGATTAAGAAATGACTGCGCAGCCCTTCACCATGGATAAAGAACGTGTCACTCTTCCGTCATATATATTGTTAGGGTTTTGCGGATAAATATCTTTTATATTAATAAGCTATTAGTTTAGAAATCAGTGCATTTAGTTTTTGGATTATGATTGTGTGGACCAATTTTCACTCACGTTAAAAGAAGTGTAACTTACATAAATAGCTATAATTTTAGGGTTATTAGATTAAAATAGCTATAAGTATCATATTTAAAAATAATAGCTACACTTTGTGTTATAAATTGGCTATATCCATGCATATGTCGGTTTTCTTTTTTTAATACAAAAATATATTCTAATTAATTTTTTACTAAATAAGGTAAATTAATTAATGTAATTGACAAGGCTTTTTTTCGATCCTTAAACCCACTAATTTGACATTTTAAATATGTAACTGATCACTACCTTTTAGGATTCCTATCTACTTAAAAATAAAGATTATATTTACTCTTTCTTCTTCAATTGACGCTTAAGAAAAATACAATTCAATGATTACCATCACAGTTTTGAGAGTCCGGAGCCTAACGGGTATAAAATGTTAACAAATATTCAAAAATGATATATGAATTTTTATTTTAACCAAAACGACAAGATCGCTGGAATAGCAGCGATTTAGTTCGCCGGAAAAAGCAAAATCGCTGCTATAGCAGCGATTTGATAAATTTTATTTTTTTAAAAAACAATTATTTTTAAAGAAATCGCTGCCAAGGCAGCGATTTTCAAAATAATTTTTTTTGAATGTTCTTTTAATAAAACGCTGCCTAGGCAGCATTTTACCTTTAAATTTTTTTTTATATTATTTTTTTTAAAAAAAATAATTTAAAAGCAAATCTCTGCAAGGGCAGCGATTTGTATCAAAATTTTTTGTTTTTTATATTTTTTTATTAATTTTATCACGATATGCTGATTATTGTTTCCTCCGTCTCATATTAGTTGATTATCTTACTAAAAATAGTTGTCTCAAATTAATTGTCCATCTTACTAAATCAAGAAAACATTAGTTCAAATCTTTCTATATTACCCTTGCAATTAATTCTTTTAGAAAATTTTTATATTTATTTATAAAATTTTCAATTTTTTTTTAAGGATGAATTGATAAAATTTGATACATATATAAAAACTATAAAAATATATATAAAAAAAAAATTGATACAAATCGCTGCAAGGGCAGCGATTTGCTTTTTTTTTTTTTTTTGAAATTCAAATAAATAATAATAATAAAAATTTAAAGGTAAAACACTGTCTAGGCAGCGTTTTATTAAAAAACATTAAAAAAAAATATGGCAGCGATTTCTTTAAAAAAAAAAAAATTAAAAAAAAATTAAATTTATCAAATCGCTGCTATAGCAGCGATTTTGCTTTTTCCGGCGAACGAAATCGCTGCTATTCCAGCGATTTTGCCATTTTGGTTAAAACAAAAATTCATATACCGTTTTAGAATTTTTGTTAACATTTTATACCCTTTAGGCTCCGGACTTATATTTTTTATTTGAATACCTTTTAATGTACCTTTACATTTTTTTTAAAAGTATATTAAGAGAATGACAACATTTGCAACAGTCATCTTCAGAAAACAGAATGACAACATTATACACTAGAACGTATTAGAAAAAATAAAAGTATTCAAATACATTAGAAGGTATTCAAAGTGTAATGGTATGTCACGTTGTAAATAATCAGTGGTTATACGTATGCCAAGTTATACTAATTTGGAAGGTATATCCTCCATATAAACTTGTTCAACTTACACTACATTCATATGACTACACCGTACTACAATCATCTTCAGAAAATAGAATGACAACATAACTCTAAATACACTAGAAGGTATTCAAAGACAATAGAAGGTATTCAAAGTGTAATGGTGCACACTATAAATATTCAATGGTTATATGTGTGCCACAATATACTAATTTGGAATATATCCTTCACATACTAATTTGGAAAGTGAAAAGGTATTCAAATACAATAAAAGGTATTGATTCTGACATAGCAATATTGAATACAACCTCCAACTTCGACCTTAATAATATGCCATAAACGTAAAACTATATAAAACCTTCAAAGAAAAAAAGAGGAAAAAATAGGGATTAGAAGATACTTATTGAAACTCAACAATAATTAACCATCAAAAAATTAAGCAAACTCATTGATTGTGAAGATTTGATGGGCAAAAAGTAGGTGATTTTGTGGACCATACTAGGATAGAAATTGAACTTGATTTGGGGATAAAGAATTTGAATAAGGGATAATGAAAGAAGGCTACAAAAGTGCAAATAGGAAAGAGAAAGCTTTAAATGTGGGAAACAAAAAATTTTATGGGTGTGAATTGTATTTTGCTATTTACTAATTAAATATACACATAAAATATAAATAAAATATAGTGTAGCTATATTATTATAAAATAATATGTAGTTTGACATTTTTTTTAGTTTTTCCTTAAAAGATTCAGTAAATTAAATGAATTCGAATCAACAAACATAGTCAAGGACGACTCAATAGAACTCAATAGAACGAATGGTCTAAAGCCATAATTTAGAAATTTCAATAGAATTAATGGACTAAAGCCATAATTTAGAAATTTGTCTTACATTTATTTATTTATTTTATATATATATATATATATATATATATATATATATATATATATATATATATATATATATATATATTATTTTCAGTATAACATTTCTTGTAATATTTTGTAAGACAAGAATAAACATATATAAATTACTGTACGTTATATAACGACACAAATCTTTAAGTGTTTTTTATTGATTATACTTTTGAAAACTTTTCCAATATAGTCAAATGTTATATAAACTATTAAAATTATTCTAAAAGTGTTCAAATAAAATTAAAACTTTACTTCATTAAATATGCCAATTCGACTATCATTTTTTGTATTTATAGAATATTTTGTAATACTTTTAAATATACCAGGCCGAGAAATTCAGACAACCATCCCCCATGTGCCAATTATAGAATATTTCGTAATACTTTTAAACATAAAATTTAAAAATTATGTGCTTAATTAGTAAGAGATTACCAACCAACTATAGTGGAACCTCTCTAAATTATTACACAAAAAAATTAAAACCTCTATAACATAATATTTTTCTTCGATTCCGACTTGGGCAAGTGAAAAAAATCATCAATTTCGATAAAATAATAAGATAATTTATTTTTACAATACCCCTTTATAAATATATGGTCTCATTAATATTACAAATTAATAATTCTTTAAAGTTATAAAAATATCTAAGACAAATTTAGTGAAATATGATTCTAGTGTCTTTTGTTAAAAGTTAAATTTAGTTGAAATTCTTCTCTAACTTTCTATTGCATCCAAATATCCTGATGTTGTCTTCTCGAACTGCATTCAAAATTGTAAAGAGTTCTAGACACGATAAATGTTTTCTTATGTGTAACACCTCATAGCTCTATTCTTAGAATTCGAATAGGTTGTCATAAATGTATCAACTTGGGTCGGATTATATATTACCTGTTCATGTATATTATGGTCCATTCCTAAGTATTAAAAGTGTTTAGGATGTGAGTTAAACGTAATGATGAACCTTTAGCACAAAGTCAAGTTGACAGGTTCCTAACAATTAAGTTTTTCGTGTAAGTCCATTCAAGGATCAACTTCAATTAATCATACCTCCTAACATATGAATATTTTCTGTAGCTTAATACCAGCCAAATAAAAGGCCTTGAAGTCTTCTTTCATCCGTTTTTGACTGTTCTTCAATCCAAATTATGTGCTAAAAATTATGTCATTTTCTTGGGCACTATGTACTATGCGAGAACCAGGCAACAAGCGCGCAAAGTGAACGCCCGTCGCGCGACCGTGCGGCAAAGGTATTGCTACTGCTAGGTGTGCCCGAAGTGCCGCACGATTAAGGCTTCAAATGCTCGGACGGGCGCGCTTCCAAAAATTCTTTTAATTTTCTCTTCTTTTCACATTCTAGGAGGGGTGTTTTCTTCCTTTCATCATCCCAAAACCCTTATTCGTTCAAATTTGATAAGTAACGATAAACTTTTCTCCTTTTTTTCCCTTCCCAACACTTCGAAGAAAAAGACCTACAAGATATTTAGAGATTTCAATTCCGATTCTTCCTTAAACTTCAAAATTAAGGTATGTAAAACTTTAATGAGAGTGTTCCTCCGCTCTCATGCCTAAAGTATTTTAGTTCTCAAAAATTTCACAAGATTATTAGAAGGGCTTTTAAGAAATTATGATCTTTCTTCGATAAGTTATGCTTTTCATTGTCTCACTTTTATTTTGAAACCTTACGTTACTAATTTAGCATGATTTTTATGGTTATTTAAACTCGTATGGATTTTAATCATGAAAACAAGCATGATATGAATTACAACCTAAATACATGTTATCTTAAGATATGACTTTTGAGCTTAGCCTCATGTATTATTCAAGAGTCCGGAGCCTAAAGGGTATAAAATATTAACAAAAATTCCAAAACGGTATATAAAATTTTATATTAACCAAAACGGCAAAATCGCTGCATCAACAGCGATTTACATTTTGCAAAATGTGAATTTTTTTTTTAAAAAATGAAATCGCTACCTAGGCAGCGATTTTTAATTATTTTTTTACAGCGATTTTCAATTTTTTTTAAAATTTCTTTTTTTTTTAAAAAATAAGGAAAATCGCTGCCTTGTAAAAAAATTTTTTTTTTTTTTACAAAATCGCTGCCTAGGCAGCGATTTTCAAATTTTTTTTTTTTTTTTAAATATGGGCAGCGATTTCAGAAAAAAAAATTTATTTTTAAAAAAAATGTTAAATCGCTGCCAAGGCAGCGATTTTATAAAATAAAAAAAAAACTTTTTTTTTAAAATCGCGATTTAACATTTTTTTTTAAAAAACAAAAATTTTTTTATTTAAATTTAAATGATGTTTGAGTTCAAATAGAATTCTAAATTCAAATAATTAAATTTTTTTAAATATATATATATATATATTTAAAAAAATTTAATTATTTGAATTTAGAATTCTATTTGAACTCAAACATCATTTAAATTTAAATAAAAAAAAATTAAAAATGTTAAAACGCTGCCTAGGCAGCGATTTAAAAAAAAAGACTTTTTTTTTATAAAATCGCTGCCAAGGCAGCGATTTAACATTTTTAAAAAAAAAATAAAAAATTTCTGAAATCGCTGGCAGCGATTTCCATATTTTAAAAAAAAATATATATTTTTTTGAAAATCTCTGCCTTGGCAGCGATTTTCCTTGTTTTTTTTTTAAAAAACAATTTTAAAAAAATTGAAAATCGCTGCCTAGGTGGCGATTTCATTTTTTTAAAAAAAAATTCACATTTTGCAAAATCGCTGCAGAGGCAGCGATTTTGCTTTTTTCCGGTGGAGTAAATCGTTGTTGATGCAGCAATTTTGCCGTTTTGATTAATATAAAATTTTATATACCGTTTTGGAATTTTTGTTAATATTTTGTACCCTTTAGGCTCCGGACTCTATTATTCAAGATGAGGTAAGTGGTTTTCATATCTATGAGCATTATATGAATATATAGTTTTGGGAGGATTATTTATTTCGCGAGGATGTGAGTTTAGAAAACCCAAGTTCCATAATAAGTACACTCAAACGTAGGATTATGTTTCACCGCTTTGTTGATTGACCTTCTGAGAGGCTCTGGACCCACATAGATATGATATGATCTTATACTCTAGCAAGGTATAGGGCATCCCTCCCAATTGAGTTACCTGCTGGATATCATGAGCTCACATGATATATGTCGGTTATCAGAAACTCCCTAATTATGCAAATTTTATGATATGATTTTAGGTCTATATGGTTCATTTTAAGTATGTTATTTTATGTATATAATTATGCAAGACTACTGAAAATGACTCAACTATATGCATATGTACTTTTGAAAATAGATTTTTATGATACTTGATCATGGACTCTAATTGTTTTCTCTTCAAAAATTTTACAATATATGTGATCTCGAAAATCTTGTTTCACTATCTTGTGCATGATTCTTTAATTGATTATGCAGTGCCCCCTTACTTACTCAACACATTCGACGTACTGACGCATATATTTCTCCGTGCTACATCTTTTTATGATGTAAATCCAATATTAACACTCAGATTCGTGGCTAGTGAGGTTGCGATACTTCCATTTAGCTTCTGGGTGAGTCCTCCTCATTTGGAGACTCCATTGTTTTAGATTTCAACTATTTTCCTTATGTTGTCTTTGTTTGAGGTAGTAGTAGGGACTAGTTTGGATAAATGGAGAATTGAGACTCATCCTTATGATGAATTGGTTAAAAGAGCAAAAATTACTGAAAAAAAGTGGAGGAATTATCAGGGGGTTATTGTGGTATCATGGTGAAAGACTGAAAGTGATGTAAGAGGAGGGAATGGATACAAAGATTATAAGATCAATTTGGAAAAATTTATTCATGATTTTGCGTAGTGATTTGAATTAAAGTTGAAGAAGGTTTTCTATCGAGAACTCAATCAGACATTAAGTTAGGTCGGGTTAAATAATTGGGTGGGGCGGGCGAATTATACCCGAATTTGATTTATATTAAATTGAATAATCGTTTTGATCCTGATCGTCCACGTGTCATTAGTTAATCATAAGGGTATATTTAGCCCTAAAGTATAACGGAAGGGGTATATTTAGCCCAAAAGTATAATTAGGGGCATATTTAAACTATTTCCTATAATTCAGGGGTATATTTGACCCTTTGCCATTAATTCTGAAGTAGTAGATGCTTTATTCAGACATAAGTAGTGTATTCGTATGAAGTAATTGAATTCTTTATAACCATATGTTTTTGTTTCCGCAATACTTCATGTGATATGCCTGATATGTTTAGTCAAGGGTTAGCCTGAGATCATGCGTAGTCCTAAGTTCGTGTCTCGACTGGGGTATAGAGTTGCGTCGTGACATTATACATAACTGATTCGAGATGTATTGTATCGTCTTTAACTTCATCATCAACATTATTTTCTTCAATTGTATCTATAATTTTTTCTAAGTCCTGAATCTCTGACCATGTATAGTTTTCACTCAAATTGAGAATCGGGATTATTAATATCAATTTTATTGTGGTAATTCAAATTATTAATTACGACCTCAAATTCATAAATATCTTTTTCAGAAGAGGGTTTATTTAAATTCCTTGAGGTTTCATCTTTGAATAATGTAATTAAAATCAATCGTCATTGAATCTAGAAACATTCTTTAAACTAATAAATATTAATGTATCGGTTACATAATACATTTTACAAAATAATAATGTGTTGTTTTTTCGAACTGCACCCAAAAATTGTGAAGAGTTCTAGATGCGATAAATGTTTTATTATGCGTAATTGGTTCTAGATGTACTATATTCTCTTTAACTTCATCATCAATATTGTTTTTCCCGATGATATCCACAATTTCTTAACTCTGCTCCGAACATGTATCATTTTTACTCAAATTGCGGTTACCGAGATTATTGACATCAATTTTACTGCAGTAATTCAAATGATTAATTATGACCTCAAATTCATGAATATCATTTTAAAAAGAGGGTATATTTAAATTCCTTGAGATTCTTATGCGGACAATGTAATTGAAATCAACTGTCATTAAATCTCCAAACACTCTTTAAGTTAATAGATATTAATTTGTCAATTAAATAATACATCTATAAAATAATAATTTGTTATCTTCACGAACTACACCCAAAAATTGTAAAGAGTTATAGACGCAATGAGTGTTTCATTATGCATAAGTGATTCCAGATGTACTATATTGTCTTTAACTTCATCATCAACATTGTTTTCTTCGATGGTATCCACAATTTCTTATAAACTCCGGACCTTTGAACATAACATTTTCACTAAAATTGCAATACTCGAGATTTGTGACATCTATTTTACTGCAGTAATCCAAATTATTAATCACGACCTCAAATTTATGAATGTCGTTTTTACAAGAAAGTTCATTTAAATTCCTTGAAGTTTCATCCCCGAACAATGTAATTAAAATCAACGTTCATTAAATCTCTAAGCACTCTTTAAATTAACAAATATTAATTTATCGATTAAATAATACATCTATAAAATAATAATATCTAAATGCTCCCAACAATATTAATTTAAAATAGTTTTACTGTATTAAGAAAATTTTAATTAATAGTAGCAATAAATAGAGAAAATGATCAAAATGGTCCTTGATGTATGGTAGCTTTCTTTTGGTCCTTAATATATTTTAGGTGATTGAAATAGTCCTTTATGTATGACAAAATGTGTTCAATTTAGTCTTTTACCCTAAACTCAACAATTTATCCCCAAAAACTGTTAAATATAACTGTGGGCCACATAACTTTATGAAATCCACCATTTTTACCATCTTTAATAGCTCGAAAAAGAGTTCCATGAATTTTAAAATATCATTTTCTCTAGCATCTGACAATACAATTACAAAATAATTTTTGTAAAAAGGTTAAATGGAAGAGCAAATGTAATATTATTACTAGCACATCTCTTTTAAGTCCCGTATGTCGTATGCAGATCATGTTTTCGATTGGAAATTCTACATAGGAGCTGCAAGTCTTTCAATTTCGTGTCTAAGTTGATGGTGTTCTTTTGGGTACTTTATTATCTTATTACATTTCAATATAGTTACAATAATTATTTAGTGATTGTGCGGTTAGAGGTTAAAAAAATGGTATTTTAGAATTCACGAAATTCTTTCTTTGAGCTAATAAAGATGGTAAACATGGTGGATTTTATAAGTTATTATGTAAACCCCACATTTATATTTAATAATTTTTGGGAATAAATTGTTAAGTTTAGAATAAGAGACTAAATTAAACACATTTTATCATATATAAAAACTATTTGAAACACCTAAAATATTTTAAGGACCAAAAGAAAGCAACCTCAATACTTCTAAGGACCATTTTGATCATTTTCTCCAATAAATACATAATTTTTTTTTTAATGTTCTAGTTTAGGGTATTTTGTTTCTTCCAAGTGTGCTACTGGTTATTGGGGGTGCTGCTCACAATTATACTGGGGAACACTTTACCTCTTTTTCATCGGATCTGCTTGTCTCTTTTTAGGTATGTATCTTTTCATCTTTGTTTGCTCATTGCTTTTGATTCTTCGTTTAATTTTGCCTCTTCAGATCTATATATGTTTTCGAATTTGAGCGTACTGAATTTGGGGTTTTTATGGTTTTTGGGTGAATTGATGAGGCGTTTTAACGGAGGTCAGAGGTAGAGGCAGGGCTGAAAGTAGAGTAGAGTTTACAATTCGACACCACAAGTTATTAATTTAGAACTCATTAACTTAAATTAGAATTTTGAATCCATAAGTTTACAATTTGATAAGTTATTTGAAGTTCATGCATTCCTAGATTTCAAGTTAATATGTATAATAATAACTTGGTCTGTAATCGAAACTGTGGATCCGGCCGTGCTCATTGTGTGATAGTTGGTTTAGTTTGCGATGTTTAAGGGTGGACTCACCCTTGGCGAAGTTGCTGAAAATTATATTGTATATAAAGGTCAAATATTGGTCTAATTTTATAAAAGTATCGATACCTCTTGACACAAGTTAAATGTTTAGCTTAAAGGTTTAGTCTAGTGGTTAGAGGAGTATGAAAATTTCTTAAGGTCGGGTAGTCTTAGGCCTTTATGGCCTCATAGTAATTTTTCTTACGAACAAAATTTTACTACAACCATAAACCATTGACACCCCTTCGTGAAAATCGTGGGCGATGTCGACCGAGAGTATTGTGATTCTTGTGAACAGAGTTCGTCAATTGCATTAGGATCAGCAAAAAGACAATCAACTGTTGTTTGGGATACTTTTATTAGGTTGCTTGCTATTCCAGTGATGGAAAGTGGTGAATCCAATGTACATTTCGTGACATGGAGAACGTATTGGACTCTTAATCTGGAACATCGAGTTTGAAACACCATTTACAATGCATACGACTTATTGAGAGAAGATGTCAATGGTCATATTTAAGCATAATTATGCTTTCACTCTTGTAGAACATGAAAGCATTGGAATTTTCATTCATATCTAAATCCAACAGCGAGACACATATTTATTATTACGAGTTCTAGATTATTTGTTGTAGGGACAATGTAGTTTACACTGTTATGTTATCATTTTTGTGCTGTAATTTTGCGGGGAAAACACTTCCATTGTAATTTTATGATCAAGCTACTTGGGTCAATTTTATGACTTGTCCTTTTTGTTGGTTGTAGATGGCATTGGTTGTTATCTGTGGTCAGCCATGTAGCGGGAAATCAACAGCTGCGGCTTGTTTATCCGAAGCACTTAGACAAACGGAACCAGAACCATCTGTTAGAACTATAGATGAAACTTCATTTCATCTTAGTCGCAACCAAAGCTATGCGAACATGACCGAGGAAAAGAATTTAAGAGGTGTATTGAGGTCTGAAGTTGACAGATCTTTGTCAAAGGACAGTATAGTCATAGTAGATTCTCTTAATAGCATCAAGGGCTATAGATATGAGTTATGGTGTTTGGCTAGAGCAGCAGGGATTAGATATTGTGTTGTCCATTGTGACGTTGATGAACAATCTTGTAGAACATGGAACGTCGAACGTCGTGAGAGAGGAGAACCGTCTTATGATGATAATATATTTGAAGATCTTGTAAGAAGGTTTGAAAGGCCAGATAGCAAAAATAGATGGGATTCTCCATTGTTCGAGTTATGGCCAGCTAAAGAAGGAATTGATAAATCATCTACAGCTATAGTTGATGCTGTTACCTATCTTACGAAAAAAGTAGACTCGAAAACGAGAGATGTTAAGATCCTACAGCCGACCATCGCGACACAGACTGCACGTGGTTCTGAGGCAAATTCTTTATATGAGATGGACAGGGCGACACAAGAAATTACAAATGCTATTGTGGAAGCTCAGTCCCGCGCTCTTGGGGGTCCTCTCAATGGTGTGTCTCTTGGTCCAGGAATACCAACTATAGATATTTCGAGATCTGTCAGCCTGCCAGAGCTGCGTAGGCTACGACGAACTTTCATCAAACTTGCTGGACAGACGAGCTTGAGCGGGCCACCTCCTCCTTCAGATGCTGATAGTGCAAAAAGGATGTTTGTTGATTACTTAAACAGAGAACTAGGAAGTGGTTGAAAAATTATGTTACAATGAAGGTACACGTGGAGGTTCGATAGTTTTGACGGGGTATAAATGGGCTACTTGAGTAACGGCAAGGGCATTTTTGGACCAAACTACGATGGTGGGTACAAGTATACTACTTTTTTCAATAATCAAGGGGAATTATTGGCCCTTCTCTAAGCAAGGGCTGATTTGCAAGCAGGGTAGATGAATCTTGACTTACTGTAAAATTACATGCATTTTTATGGTAAAAAGAATGTTTGTGGTGTATAATTTAACATGTTATACTATTTTTTTTTCCAGAATATTTATCTAAGCTTTACCCTTTACAATTTATTTGAAAATAATTGTCATATATTTGAATAGTTTGGGGCAGATGCCAGACACAAATTAAAGACTACATCTGAATCTGATTCGAAATCAGATTGATTAGAAGTTTGAAGTTGTTTGGATATATAATTTGAATTTCTTTAGAGCTCTATACATTTTATAAGGAAAAAATTAACCCGCACCGGGTGTTTATACCAAATTAATGCAATTTTTATAAATAAGTCGCAATGATAAATGACATATCTTGAATTTCTTTTATGAGTAAACTTTTGTGATTATCTGCTCCGCTGTCTCCGACATGGACCCGGTGAAATTGAATTCTTCGTGAAGATGCGGAGTACCAATGGCTAGACAGTAAGACCCCGTGCACCTTAACTATAGCTTCGCAGTGACAACCTTAATCGAATGTGTAGGATAGGTGGAAGGTGGTGACACACAATGACCATTCCTGAAAGACCACTCTTTCGTCTAAGGATGATTACAAACTTTAAAATAATCATATTTTATAAAGAGTAGTAACCATTTATTCTTTAATATAATCTTTATCACATTGTATAAACAATTTATTTCCACTAAGCTTGAATCATTTACAAAATATAAAATTAGTACTGGGCATAAAATACCGTCGAAAGCCAAATTACCAAACTCATTAGTGTTCTGATTATATTAAAGAATAAATAGTTACTAATATAAAATTATGAGTATTTTAAAATTTGTAAATACAAATATTTATTCATAAAAGAAATATGAAAATATGTCACTTAATATTTTCAATATCTTATTTATGAATAATGATTGCTCATTTGGTATAATTATACAAGACTCGAAGAAATGGTCAAATGTGATGTTATCATATGCAATATATAAATCACTTTCACCGAATACAATTTATACGTCCTAGTTGGCTAACAATTTATAAGTTGTAGTTAGTAATGCGATATATTTATATGTCGCATAATTTTTTTCAACATTGAACATCAATTATGCTTTATAAAAATATCAAATATATAATTATCACTATTACTGGAACGGTTTATGTTTTTGTTTATTTTTAAGAAAGATTAGCTAAACCGCCTTAACTTTCTGAAATAAATAGATATAGATATATAAAAAAAAGGGATAATTGTATATAATAGCAAACTAATAACCTAAAATAAATGGAGTAGCTAGGGTTTGATTTAATTGTGCTCCATAGCAAACGTTTGCAAAAAATTGCCAGGCGTCTCTCTCCCAAATATCTCGCTCGCCACTCTCCTCCAATCTCTCCCTCGCTTTCTCACTTTTTATACAAACACAAGTGTATAAAAATTGTTTCTAATTGTATAAAGCAGAGGAAATTGTATAAATACATATATTCTTGTTCCCCTCTTTCCCCTCTTCCAGTTCTCGCTCGCCACTCTCCCAAATCTCGCTCGTCACCCTCGCCTTTCTCACTTATACAAACAGAAGCAAAATGTATAAATTGCGTTTCTGTTTGTATAAAGCGTGAGAAAATTGTATATACACATGCAAGTACATATATTTTCGTTCTATACACTTATAATTATACAATAAAAATACTCCCCTGCCCAGTTTCTTTTTTCTTTCTCTCTTTCTCGTTTAATACAATTTTCAAATTATATCTAATTTCTCTCTTTCTCGTTTTATACAATTCGATTCAATTGTATATTCCTTGTCAAGTCTCTTTTGTCTCTTTCTCATTTTATACAAATTCAAATTGTATATAATCGTTCTATACACTTATAATAATACAATTCATTTTATACACTTCGTTTTTATACAGTTTCTGCCCAAGTGTCTTTCTCTTTCTCGTTTTATACACTTCGTTTTATACAATTTGCTTCAACTGTATATGTATAGCGAATTATACAGTTTATATGTTTGCTATGGAGCGCAATTATGCAAACTTTGCTATAGCATACAAATATAAATTTTTTATTTGCTATATGTGAAAGTTGACCTAAAAAAATAATTTAGCCTTCTACAAAAAATAACAAATGCTATAAATTGATCAATGGATCAAGAAAAAAACCGAAGGAAAATAACAACTATTAATGATGTATACACACTCCACAGTCCACAACTTTGATTAAAAAGTATAAATCCAACATTAAAATTTTAATTAATTCAAATTATTATTATTATTATTATTTGCCTCAATATTTACCCTTCTAGAATCATACTTTTTTTTCATATTTTATACTTACAATAATATGTGAAATTAGAATTTAGAATAACGTCAATAAAATGTCAAATTAAAATAAATGTTTTGATTTTGTGATCCCCATTTTGTTTTTCTTCCTCTTTCAACTCTTGCTCCTTTTTTTCTTGATTCAGATAAAATATCTACATCTTTTTTCTCCCAAATTCAAGAAATATTTTGAGATAAATAGCTTTGGATAAAAATCCAGAAAATTGACTCTTCTTCCCAATGAAAATAGTGAATTTTGCATGGTAATATATTTCTCTTTGATATCTCTTTTACTTTCATATATGTTTCTTTTATTGCATGGTAATCCTTCTTAATAAATATATAGATGTTTTGGCTGAAAAATTGGTGATTATAGACAAACAAAGTGTGTGCAGCTCGACTAATTTAATGAATATCACATGAAAAATTGGTGATATAGGAATATAGTGTGGGGGCTTTGAATGAAAATAAATCAACAGATTCATGAAAAAAAATATGAACAACCTCATTAAAAAGGATTTTTTTTATATTAAAGCATATATATGATTTAGGTGAAATTTTTTCTAACAGCATAATGTCATAAATTATTGGATGAATCATGAAAAAAATATTCAGGTCTCATCCAGATATTTACTTTTCTGTTTTAATTTGTTTCTTTTTTCTTAAAGAGATATTATTTATGTCATAATTTAGGGCGGGCTTACTATTTTGATGCGAGCAACACAGGTACCGGTTAACTCTGAGCATCAATGGAATGTTTGATGTGTTTGGTTATGACTTGCATTTTTTGCATCTATAATTGAATTTTTGGCTCCGTCACTGTCCACATCAAAACGAGTTATTTGAAGTGTTTTTATTATGATTTGTTGATCCTGATTTTTATTTAATTTAGGGCGGGCTACTATTTTAATGCAAGCAGCACAGGTACCAGTTAACTCTGAACATCAATGGAATGTTTGATGTGTTTGTTATGACTCACATTTTTTGCATCTATATTTGAATTCTTGGCTTCGTCACTGTCCACATCAAAACGAGTTATTTGAAGTTTTTTTATTATGATTTGTTGATCCTGATTTTCTTTAATTTGGGGGCTACTATTTTGATGCGAGCAACACAGGTATCAGTTAACTCTGAGCATAATGGAATGTTTGATGTGTTTGGTTATGACTTGCATTTTTTGCATCTACATTTGAATTCTTGGCTTCGTCATTGTGCACATCAAAACGAGTTGTTTGAAGTGTTTTTGTTATGATTTGTTGATCCTGATTTTTCTTTAATTTAGGGCGGGCTACTATTTTGATGCGAGCAGCACAAGTACAAGTTAACTCTGAGCATTACTAGCCTTTGAAAATTCGGAGGGCAGACATGACGAAGAGAAGTTGGAAGGAATCAATGAAGGCATTTGGGAGTCATGTTGATCCTGAAAAGGAAGAACAATGGAAATGGATGAAAATAGGTAATTATTCGATTCCAGAACAACCTCGACCCTTTGAATGTTATTGGAGGTTATGGGATAACGCGTTAGAGGCAAAAAGAAGGCAATATAAAGCGAATGTTCAAGCACAAATTTACCCCCAACGTGGTGGATTTATGTGGTATACAGAATGCCAATTGGTTCGCAGTAAGTTGCTGATACATCCTGTCAAACAAGTGCTTAATGGTGGCAAAAAACTTAATGTTAACTTGAAAAGTTCACATTCAAGTTTTATATCATATGTTCATACCATAGAGGCGGATTTTGAATATATATATTTTGTAGGTTCAACTGAACTCATTGCTTTCAGCTCGAATATAATGTATTCGTTCTAAACTGTGTTCATTGTGTTGCATTGTCTGGTTGATACAAAGTTTGGTTAGATTGTATTGTTTTCTGTCGTTTAACAAGATTTTCTTGTGTTGTATGATTGTATTGCACTGTATAATAACTTATACACACTTAGATCCTTAATTATATTCCAATTTGTATCATGATGTAATCATAACAATAGAATGCACATTGAGATTATGTGACTTCAATAGTTTCTTGCACATGTTAAGCTACCTTTGTTGCTCAGACTCTTTTAAAATGTCGTCACGTGCGTGTCAGATCCTCCAAAAGTAGTGCATTTTTTTATCGAACACGGATGTTGCATCATTTTTGGAGAGTCCGAGCAACATAGCCTTTTATGCTTTTTGTTGTTTTTGGAGAGTCTGAGCAACAGTAAGTGGATTTCTAACTTGAAGAGTTTTGTTTGTTATTGCAGAAATTGAGAATAAAGTAAAAAGGATTGCAAAGCTAATCAAGAAAATAAATCAAGGTAGTAGAGAAGGGAACTTGAGAAGAAGATCAGAGTTGCTTCAACTTGTTGATGAATTCCACAAACAGTACAAGTCCCTCTATTCGGTGTACGATAATCTCAGAGGGGAAGTAAGGAAAAAACTTAATGAAGAACATGAGGGAGATTTATCATCTCAATCTTCTTCATCATGTTCGAATTCAGAATCATATTTTAGCCCAGAGGAATTGACCGCGAAAAGTAGTTCATCTTGTTCCTATTATGAGCCTCTTGATGAGTATGCTATTTTGAAGGACAAAGTTATAACTTCAAATATTGAAGTGAAGGGGGAAAGTGTCGAAAGTTATGATATGGAGAATTTTGAGACACCGATGTCTTATAGCCGAGGGTCTGAGTCAGGGGAATTCTTCAAAGACTTGAGGATTCAAGGTGAAGAGAAGTTTATAGATGAATCTGGGTGGTTCCAAGAGAGAGTAAAAGAAAAAGAAGACGAAATCTTGTATCTCACCGATGATTTTGAGTTTCGAGAGAAGGAGAGATTGTCTCAAATGAAGGGGTTAGAGGATCAAATTGCTAGTATGAAAGTTGAATTAAATAACTTATGTGTTCAGAAGAGAGAACTTGAAGAGCAACTCGGGTGCAAGTCGAATGAACTTAAGCAAATGGAAGATAGTAAGTCGAGACTGCAATCTCGTGTGTTAGCACTAGAAGCAACCTTCACAGAAGTTGATGAAAATCTACTCAACTCAACTTCCAGAATAGATGATCTTATGGCAAAATCACACGTTCTTCAGCAAGAAGTGGATCGTTTAAACGCTGAAAAGCATGAATTGGAACAAAAGTTGTTAAATGAAACCAAGAAAGGATCAGAACAAGTCAAGGACTTAGCAGAAAAAGCACATTTTTTAGAACTACAGCACGTAAATGGTCCAGTGCAGCAAGAAGTGGACCGTGTACGTGTTCAAAGGAATGGCTTAGAACTAGAAACCAACAAAGGATCGAAACAAGTTAAGGACTTAGATTTTTCAGAACTACAGAAATCTGATTTGGAGCTGTCACTTGAAAAGAAGTCTCACGAGGCATCTGACCGAGTTAAGGATTTAACAGAAAGGACTACTTATCTGCAACATGAGTTGGAAGCCTTAAGAAAACAGAATTGTGAACTAGAGTTGTCGCTCCAAGAAAAAACTCAAGAACTATCAGAATGTCATCTTCAGATAGAAAATATGAAAGGGGAATTAACGAGCACTACTTCATCCGAAAAGGGGCTAACAAAAGCAACGGAGGGCTTAAAATCGGAGGTGAACTCACTCATGGATGCAAAATGTGACATGGAAGAGAAGATAATGGATATGAATCAAGAAGCTTATCATTCAGAGTTACAAAAAGAAAAGCTGACTGATAAGATCATGGAATTGGAAACGAAACTATTAGGAAAAGAAGCAGAGGTGGGAATTCTTCAAAAGAAGCACGAGGTTTACATGAACGATATGTCAGCTCAAGGTTCAACATTGACTTTGCGAATCAACAATATTCAAAAGCAGCTGCAAACCGCGGAAACTGAAAAAACAAGATTTCAGTCTCAGCTTGAGAAGGAAAAACATGAATTTTCCCAAAGCCTTATGCAGATGGAAAAGAAAAATACCGAATTGACTATCAAGATGGCGGAGCAGGAGAAAACTTTAAAAGGGATGCAAGATGTTGTAAACAAGTCAAAAGGGGAACATAAGCAAATGGAAATCAAGTTAGAGGATTCCAAATTAAATTTTCACAATGCTGAAAGAAAACTAGGAGAAATGACGGAGGAACTACGCAAGTCATTTGAAGACAGTTTACGAATCTTGAGCAGAAGGATCCGCGTGGCAGAACAAATGCATATCGAGAACAAGGAGTGGTTCCAAAAAACCAGAAACTCATACGTGAAAGAGAACAAAGATCTAAAAGAGAAAAATGCAAGAAATGAGATGGGGTTGAAGGGAATTAAGGATATATCGTTGACAGCTAGCGATATGTTAGGTTCACTAGACACTGTGGCACTAAAGTTTGAAGAATGCACTGCTCATTTCTTGAATCGAATATCAAAGAATTCATGCGAGCTGCAATTTGTAAAAGATTGGGTGATGAGGAAAAATAGAGCGATGGCACACGTGAAAGATGATTTTGATTGCTTACTTGCACAATGTGATGACAAAGAATCTGAGATATTGAAGTACAGAGAGAAAGTTTGGAAGTCAGAGAACAAAGTTAGGGAACTAGAGAAGATGATCAAGGACAGAGAGGAATCAATGTTGTCTCTCAAGGAGGAAAAACGAGAGGCGATTAGGCAATTATGTGTGTGGATTGATTATCATCGTAGTCGGTCTGATTACTATAAGAGGATCTTGCTAGCTGAATTTGGCCGGAGGAGCGCTCCCTAGGAATGTTTTTTTCCTTAAGAGCTATCAGTAACTTCTTTAGCCATAGTTACATGAGGAGATATATGAGCTTGTGTCCTTTTTTTCTTCTTTATACATCTGGTATCCGAAATTCAAATTTGCGCGGGCCAACTAAAGAGGGGGAAGGCTCTTCCTACCAAGAGTTTCACTAGTTTCTTCAGTTATAAGTAACATCTTCTTCTAGTCTACTGGCTCCAGAATCGTTCAGCGTTGGCGCCACTCAAGGGGGAAATGTGCTTCTTACCATGAGTTTCTTCATTCTGACTAAACTAGAGAAGGTTGGAACCGACATTTGCACAGTCCTCGTGACGGGAACTTGCTTAGATCAAGCCAAGAAGCTGATGTACAAGGTTAACAATCTTCCTGAGAATTGTAAGCCATTTTGTTTTATGTACTCAATAGGTTTGTTCTTGTTAGAAATTAGTATGATTGTATACTGAATAAAAGTGTATGAGGCAAAAAATTAGTCAAGACACTTAAATAATTTTGGTGACAAAGCTAGACTTTGCATTGTATATTTGGATTTTGGAATCAACTAAATCTCTTGTTGGAGAAAAGAGATTATGTTAAAGTTCCATATGCAAGAACTGATGTTTTCTAAATATAACTTTATTTCTTCTCTTTTGTGATTAGTTTTCTAGTTTAATATCTTAAGATTGGATCTGGAACAAGTTTGAGGTTTTACGGTTTATTGAGGCTAATGAGTATAACTAAAGGAAATGATATATTTTAAGTAATAACTTATCTACGTAGTGAACAACTTGAGAATACGCTCAGAAATTGTCAACATTTTAGCGGGAAGTGTCTAGTAGGAAGAATTTATCACATGTTTAGGTGCTCAATCAGAACAAACTGCAGTTTGTGTGTATAACTAAAAATTAAATTGAACAAGTTTATGGATTGTCTATGTATTCCACACACACACACAAAAAAAAAAAAAAAAAGATGAATCGGAAAATTACATGATAAGAGTAAATATATGCGCAATATTTACCCCAAATAGTGAGAGTTTTTTAGAGTTCGAAAAATTATAATATATAGTTTGAATTTAGGTTTTATTTCTTTTGCTCTGTATCTATTCCCTTGAAGTTGTATCGATTCGCTTTGTACCGGTTTATCAAATTCATGTTGTATCTGTATGTTATGATACTGAGCCCAACATAATAGATACATAGTGAAACCCTACGCTGTATCACAATTTTTTTTTAAAAAGAAAACTATTGCTATGTTCAATAATTAGTCAAACTATGTATATGATCAATAATTAGGGCTCAAATTATGTTATTTATGGAATTTCTCTTTATTAAATTCTAGAAATAACAAAGTTAATAGATATAATAAGGCTCTATAGGTATAATTTCATAATTGTGCTTCATAACTATAGTTTTATTTGCTATGGAGGTTGCGTTTTGTGTATTTCGATTGTGAATATATAAACAAGGAAAGTCTATACAAATTATGTATATTTGTACATTTAGGAGTTTTTCAGAATTTTGTTTGTATATTTCTCTAGTCAATATACAAACATGGTAATGTATTGTGATTTTTTTTATAAATCATATACAAATAATTAGGGTAACCATATACAAATTCTAAATTTATACAATCAGTAACCGAATTATACAAATTCTAAATTTATACATTCAGAAACTGAATTATACCAATTCTGAATTTATACAATCAGGAAATCGAATAGCAAAATTTTGAGAAACTATAGCTATGGATTAAATTGAAACTATAGCTATATTACATAATATACTCTCAGTGTTTTTCATTTCACATAATTTTCCCTGATTTTTTTTTTGGACAAATTACAAAAATACACACCTTTTATTTCACTTATTTCCATTATTTCTATTACTTTTAAAACTCTCCAAATTCTCTTAAGCATAAACGTATCCGAGCCAGTATTTAACGTATCCGAACTACATATTATGTATCCGAGTCAATATTTAATGTATCTAAGCTACATATTATGTATCCGAGCTATATATTAATGTATCAGAGACAATATTTAATGTATCCGAGCTTCAATTATTGTATCAATTTTTTTTTTAAATTTTAAGAGATTAATTAGAAACTAATTAGGAATAGATTGAGGGAAGGATAACATGTTTGGCTATAAAAGGAGGGGGTCGTTTTTCCCTTTGAATAAAATAGGGCTATCCTATCATCCGCCTTCCTCAGATGAGACCTCGAAAAACCGAAGATTTCACATGGTACTTTTATCAATCTGATTTATTTCGTACCTTTCGTTCAATGAGAAAATGGGTCAAATTCTACAGGATCAAACCTATGGGACTTAAGGAATGATATAAAAAAGTCAATCCGATCCATTCGTTTGTAGAGCTATTTACTCGATCGCAGACATTTCTGGAACACCTCTAACAGAGACAAATAGTCACATCCGAACAAGAAGCAGACTAAGACAGTGATTCGGATCTCACACCTTCCACCAGCCTCTTACAATAGGGGCTTTTTTTTTCGAGTTGCTTTCCTTCGTGTTGGTAGTGGTACCTAGCTTAGCAATTGAGTATTAAAACTATGAGATTTATGTAATTTATAAAAAAATTTTAAAATTGTTAAAAATTGTTCTTTTTTCTTAGACTCTTGGGCCATCTTTAATTGAGTAGATTAGTCCAACTATGAATTGGTTCACAATAGTCCAGCAAGCCCATATTCAACTCCCCATACTCTTTATCATTTACTTATGGTTGAGCCTTCACGTCTCTTTTCAACACACAGTAAAAAGAAGAAGCCATTGATGCAAAAATGCTGAACTGTTTACACCCTGTTTGGAAGAACCCCATCATTCTTGCTTCCTCTACTTCACCATTTTTCCACAATTTGAGAAATACCAAACAGCTCAACTATGGGGAAAAAACAAGACTTTACAGCAAAAGATCAAGAATTGTGTGTGGATTTCTGCCAGTTGATCCATGGGCACCAAATGTTGACTCACAGAGTATAGCTTCACAGCTATTTGCTTTTTCTCTGTTCCCTTATGTGGGTTTTTTGTACTTCATCACCAAATCCAAGACTGCCCCAAAGCTTACACTTTTTGGGTTTTATTTCTTGCTTGCTTTTGTGGGTGCCACAAGTAAGTTCCTTCAACATTTTCCTTGTATATATATTTATTGTTTCTCTTGTTCTATTGTTTTAGAGTATTCATCATATTGTGCCTGTTAGGAAGAACCCCATTATTCTTGGTTCCTATGTTTCTCCATTTTTCAACTGTTGCCACACAAATCCCAATTTCAGAAAAACTACCAAACAACTCATCTGTGGTGAAAGTAGAAAACTTTATACTCCCTCCGTTTTAATTTGTTGTTTAGTTTTGGCTTAGCACGGATATTATGGAAGTAAAGAAAATTTTGTTTCTTAAACTAAAAATATGTATAATGTATTTGGTTTAATTTTGTAGTGACACGTGGAAAGTTGAAACTAAAGAATTCCCAAAAAGAGAAATACATTCCTTTTGAAACTGACTAAAAAGGGAAGTAAGACAAATAAATTGAAGAAACAAAAGAGAATATCAAAAGTGCCAGTTTTAATAGATTAACAATTTTCTTCGTAACCAGCAATTAAATGACCCCTTAAGAGTATTCATCATATTGTGTTTGTTTGGAAGAACCCTATTGTTCTTGGTTTCTATGCGTTTCCATTTTTCAATTGTTCCCAAACAAATATCAGTTTTAGAAGTACTACCAAACAACTCAACTGTGGTGAAAGTAGGAACTTTATAGTAAAAAAGAGCAAGATTTGTGTGGACTTTTGCCTGTTGTTCCATGGGCACCAAATGTTGACTCACAGAGCATAGCTTCACAGCTCTATGCTTTTTTCTCCTCTCCCTTATGTTTTTTTTTTTGTACTTCATCACCAAATCCAAAACTGCCCCAAAGCTTACATTTTTGGGGTTCTACATCTTGCTTGCTTTTGTGTAGTAAAACCTGCCAAGGTTAGGGTAAGGTATGCATACACTCTACCCTCCCCTGATCCCACTTGACTATACTAAGTATGTTGTTTCTAGGTTCAAATTCGATGAGAGCAATCATTGAAATATTTGCCTTGCATAGATACTGTGTTCGATGTGATTGACCAATCATGGTTAATGACTGGTTATGCATTTCATCGATGCTTTAAGATTCTCTGCCTAGAGCTTTGCCTACTTAGATAAAAGAAGTAGTTGTGCGTAAATTTTGTCCACATACTTCTCTGCTTATGTTTTACATATCTACCTCATAATCTTCTTCAATACATCTTTATGCTGGTAATATCATTTTAACTCCATTTGATTTGTTTTGACATTGTGTTCTTTCTGTTTCACCTCTTTTGTGCAGTTCCTGCTGGAATTTACGGTAACTTCCTCTCTCAGCAAAAAATCTATTGATTGTGTAAGAGGGTGTTTGACTTAGCTTGATCAACTTTTAAGTAGTTTTCAGCCCTCAAGAGTGTTTGGATATTTAAAAACGACTTAAAAAAGTTAAAAGTGGGTACCCCTACTTTTCATTTTCTTAACTTAAAAGTTACTGACGTTTGAATTTTTAAAAAATACTTTTAGAAAAGCTACTTTTTTAAGCTAAGCCAAATGGGCCCTTCTAACTTAGAACTGTAATTCTAACTGACATGCTTTGGAACAGCGAAGGTGCATTATGGAACTTCCCTGTCCAACGTTGATTGGTTGCATGGAGGAGCTGAGTCACTGCTCACTTTAACCAATTTATTCATTGTGTTGGGGCTAAGGGAAGCTATTAGGAAAGCTGAGAATCCTGAAGAAAGCAAAAACAATGATGTCTCCAGAATTAAAGAAGAGAAGAAGTCATCAATCTAGCTGACATGTACCTATCATCCTTATGTTGTTTGTAGACATCTGTATATCAGCGGTTCAAAGAAAAATGTTGTTTTTTCTTTGCCCGTGTGGTTTCGCTAGGTATATGCTGTTACTGGATGCTGCTCTGGACACTTTTGTCCATTGTATTTTCACTGCAAGCATAGGTTTAACAGTCCCATCCTGATGCGTCATTAGAAAAAGATTATTGTATAGATTGCATCAATCAATGTTATGAACAGTCAATGAAGCACATAGTTAATCACCATCTTCTCTAGCTCTCATGCATATGCTGATTATTTAATCTGTTCAAGTTTATTATTCAAGTAGTCGTAGAAGTCTCTTGTAGTTTGTTAGTCTTCGATATCTGTTACAGTTTATTGTTCTTGTACTTCAATTATAGTATTATTTTGTTGTAGTTAATGTTCCCTTTTTTTCATAATGCTCCGTCATGCTGTCTTTAGTATTTTGTGGTGGCTTCTCCACTTCCGTTATTTCTTTTCCTGAACTACTTTCATATGCTTCTTCTTGAGCCAAGGGTCTATCGGAAACCTCTCGACCTTCCAAGGTAGGGGTAAGGTCCACGTACACACTGTCCTCCCCAGATCTACTTGTGGAATTACACTGAATATGGTGTTGTTATATTTAAAAGGTGAACCTGGCCCCTTAGCTGTCTGTAGTTTGATAGAATTTATGAATTTTCAATAGCCTTTTGCAATAATATGCTCGAATTTCACTCAGCAACTTGGTGTCAATTGGCTGGAAGTTCAGCCGTTGAAAACGGTACACTATTGGTACAAATATAATAGCTAGTTTCTAACCTGAGACTAGTTGCTATTAATTTTTGCAATCATATCCATATCTATACTAATTCCTAAAGAAGGGATAGTCAAACCTCAACAAAGCAACTCGGTGATAATATCCAAACTTGTTAGTCTTGATTGTCCTTTTCAAGAATATTAGCTTGGGTTCATGAGAAAAAAATGGGGTTACCAAATGAGAAGTTTTGATCTAGCTCCAAATGGTCTAGGGAAATCTCAACCATGATCAGAGAACTTATTGTGGAAGTGGTGGCGGATAATATATGTGCGAGGTCTGATTCAGAATGGTGCAAGTGATGAACATTCCAAAACCATTCATCTGGCAGCTGCTTGAGACTGAGAAGTAGTTCAATTCAGGGGTTGTAGGAGAGACAAAAGATGGGGAATAGCTGCTACCTATCAGATTATCATAAACATGGGAAATCTGGAAATGTCAATTTTCGTCTGTCAAACCAGAAAATGTCGAAGGCAAGGAGAAAGAACGTGCTGTTTCATTCTTGTCCAAGTCATTAGTGTTGCCTCTCAGGTTTGATCTCAAGTTCATCAATACTTGATATGAATATTGCCCTGCTTGATAATCGGCTTGTTTCTTCAATTCTTGTTTCTCTGGCGATGTTGGGTTTATTGCAGAACAAGTAGCTTGATGACAATTCTTGTGATCTCAAATACAGTAGGAGACTAGGATCATCATCTGACCTTTGCACTTGTTTTGCTGCCCAACAATTTTGCGTGTATGATATGTGCATCTGTGATAGCTTCTGCAAAACACATATAAACTTGGTATCAGAACATAGCATTCCGTTTCCTAAATTTCCCAGAAAAGTATACTGCTTTTATCTTTATTATGTACTTATAAAGCAGAATGACCAAAAGGAGATAAGAACATTTTATATTTGAAGTTGAAATGTGTACATAAGCATGATCGTCTTTAATACATTTCTTTTGGTCTTTATATTGGAAAAAACTTCTCTATCCCACATAATTAGGGGATTGGACTGTTGAGCCACTCCATTTGAGTATTAACAGAGATTGCTCATAAGAAAAAAGAATTTTCTGAAGAAGCAATTCTTGATTTTTAGAAGTGCAAGCTACAGAGCTCAAGTAAGCTCTAAGCTGCTTAGCGTGCTCGATTCCTTGAGTAAGCGCATTGATGAGTGTCTTCTATTCCCATGTTGAAAGAACAATCCATTTTAAAAGAAGGAATTGGAAAATAAAAAGGGAGTTGTTGTGAAGCCTATAAAGGTAGTAGCTTAACTCTTTCTCCTGACGTGACACTTTGAGTTTCTTGCTCGAGTCAACTCAACAAGGTATCTTCTCTGATGTAATACCCTTGAAGTTGCATGCACAGTAGGTAAGAGGAGTCTAGCATAACAGATTACAGGGACTTAGACACGATGTGAACCTAATTCATGAGTGGAATGTCATTGACAGGGAAAATTACCCTGAAAAATGAACACAATTTTGGGATGCAGAAAAGGTTTTTTTTTTTCTTTGTATGTGTGTTGTGTGTTTGTGGGGGTGGGGGATTCTTAAAGAAATTTTTGTAGGAGATGAGTACTGAAGCAAATTTGTTGTGTAAATCATGAGAAAAATGATCAAGAAGGCATGTGGAGAAAGGGAGTAGAGGGGAATTTGAGAGTTGACTGCTTAAAAATTGTTATTCTATTTGGACTGGTGTTTGGTCAAAATCTGTTGTATAAGTAGTGAAAATAATGAGATACTAGTAATTAGCAAATAAGAAAGTCCAAATATTAAGTGCTGACCATTTCAAAACTTCTATACTCTCACCCATAAAAGAGAAATATGAGGTCTATAAAAAAAGAGTTGAACTTACATACAGTGTAAAGAAATCTTATACTATCAAGTCATTTATATATCAATTGCAGGTAAGTTTTTTTTATCAAGTGTGAGTATAAATCCTACAAGGAATTTGACAGCTTGAACTATGGTAAATAGAAGTAGGAGGTAATATTACAATACCAAGTCCTTTATGTGAAATTAAAAATATAAAGACAAACCTCACTATAACATTCACCCTCTTGGGTAACATTTTTATTATAATAAACAAGTTTTCTTTGGAAAGATCATTTGTGGTATATTTTATCTCTCTATAACAATTTTTTATTTTAATAATATCTATCATTATAACGGGACATTCGTTGTAAAATTACTTCTCTATAATAAACAAGGGCCTCAACTTGATGAATCATCAGCGAAAGATTATTGTATAGATTGCATAAATCGATGTCATAACGCAAACATTGAAGAACTTAGTTAAGCACCATCTTCTGGGCTCTCATAATTTTGTTGCTGGTTTCTCTCATTCTTAAACTATTATATTTACTATTAATCTGTTGGAATTTATTGTTGGGTTCTCCTGACTATCTAAATACCTGATCCAAACAATTTCATGTAAACGGTGTGCTCTCTTTAATGGTTTAATTGCTAGTAATAGACATTATAATAGCTACACTATATTAGTTGTTCTTGGTTTTATTGTCTATAAAAGGGGCTGCCAAATGTACGTAGCATCCCTCATTCACAAATGGTTCGAGGAACTCGTGACCTATAGGTCACTAGAGACAACTTTAGTTTACCGTTGCATCAGTGTACTGTCTGTTTGCAGCAGCTTAAGGACTAGTGGCATCTTAGTGCCTGCAGTTTTAAGATTTAATGCTTCGTGGTTTAAAAAATTGTTCTTCGTCTTCTAAAATGATATTAAGGAAAGATAAACTCAACATAGTTGTCTGTAATTTAATAAAATTCTTCAATGTTCAATAACCAAGAATATGCTTTAATTTCACTCAGCAGCTTGATGTCAGCCCTTGACACAGTAGACTATTGGTACAAATACGATAGCTAGTTTATAATCCGTGGCTAATTTGTTGTTAATTTTTACAATCATATCTATACTAATTCCTAAAGGAGGGATCATCGACCTCAATAAAGTAACTTGGTGATAACATCCTAACTGTTTGTCTTTATTGTCCTTTTTCTAGGGTATTACCATGTAGGTTCATGAGAAAAATTTGGGGTTACCGAATGGGAAGTTTGGATCCAGCTCCAAATGGTCAAGTGAAAAATCACCCACAATTGGAGAACTCGTTGTGGAAGTGTTGGCTGAGAATATATCAGTGAGGTCTGATTCCGAATGGTGCAAGTTATGAACCATTCCGTAACCATTCATCTGGCTGCTGGTTGAGACTGAGAAGTAGTTTGATTCAGGGGTAGTAGGAGAGACAAACGACGATGAATAGCCGCTACCTATCAGATTGTCATCAGCATGAGAAATCTGGAAATGTCGATTATCGCCTGTCATACCAGAAGAAAATGTTGGAACAAAGGAGAAATGACATGCTGCTGGGTCATTCTCATCCAAGTCATTAGTATTGACTCTCAGGTTTGCTCTCAAATTCATCAACACTTGATTTGAATATTGCTGCCCTGTTGGATAAACGGCTTGGTTTTTGAATTCCTGTTTCTCTGGCGATGTTGGTTTTGGTGCAGAATAAGTAGCATGATGACAATTATGGGAGCCTCGGTATGTGATATCAAATACAGTCGGATCATCATCTGATCTCTGCACTTGTTTTGTTGCCCAACAGTTTTGCATGTGACGATACGTGCATCTGTAGTAGCTTCTGCAAAACACATGTAAACTTTGTATCAGAACATAGGTTTTCAACTGATTTACGATTGAACCATAGTTGATCGATTGATTGAAAAGTTAATTTTTCGTTTTTATGAGTTTAGGACTTTCATGCAGGTTAATGAAGTTGACTTATTACCTAGGATATTTAGCTCTTAGAATATCCTTCTGTCCGTACTTTCTCCAGCTATATCCATCATCAGTAGGACCTTCAAATCCGCTCTCCGTGCTGACTTTGACTTGTTCAGTCCATGTGGGCTGTGATTTTCTGCATTATCCATCAAAAACCAGGTTAGTTGACCAATGAAAATTAACTACTAAAACTTTCTCCTTTTCATTTTATATAGTAGTATTTGACTTGACACGGATTCCCAAAAAAGAAGACTTTTTGGCACATATCGAAAGTAGTATCGTTAGATCTTGTCTTTTAAACATGTCATGACATTTCTATAGCTACAAAAGCAGGTTATTAAAGGTAAAACGAGAAGTTTGAAGTTGGATGAATTTTATATTCTACCTCTTCTTTGAAATATTAATGAGCTCATGATGATCTTGGAAGCTCCTTTTCTTGTCATCACTCTTAGGACTTCCATCAACAGATACCGAAGACTCGATAGCACCAGTTGATGGTGGTAGAGCTGGCGGGGATTGTACTGTTGAGCCACCCCAGTTGAGAATCAACAGAGATTGCTCATAAGAAGAAAGAATCTTCTGAAGAAGCAATTCTTGATTCTCAAAAGTTGAAGCTGTAGAGTGGAAGTGTTCTCTAAGTTGCTTTGTGTGTTCAATTCCTTGAGTTAGCTCATTGATGAGTGTCCTGTATTCCCAGTTGGATGCGCAATCCATTTTCAAAGACGGAATCGGATAAGTAAAGGGGGGGCTATTCTGAAGTCTAGAAAGGCGTTCAATTGGTGTAATACACTTGACACGATGTGAACCTACTTACGAGCAGAATGTCATCAACTAGCAAGTTACTTCGAAAAACGAACACAAGCTTGGGATATGGAGTAAGTTTTTTTTTGTGTGTGGGATTTTATAATCTCGATGAGTTTTGTGGAATTTGATGAGAAGTTGAATGAATGAAATTTGAATTTAAAAGGGTAGGAATTATAGTGAAACAAAAAGGCATGTGGAAAAAAATGGAGAGTTTGAAAGTTGACTGATGAAAACGAGTAATTCTAACGTGGACTGGTCTTTGGTCATCATAATAAGAAAGTCCAAATGTTGAGTGCTGACCAATTCAAAACTTCAATAGTCTCAATCATCTTCAAATCTTTTAAAGTCTCGAGTCTCGAATTTGAGTTTCGAGTACAAAATCGTTTTTGTTTAGAGCGTTTTACTTTTTAATATGGAATTTCTAATTAACATTCTTGATTAAATGTCTTGAGTTTTAGTTTTATGTATGAAATCATATTTATTAATAAAGTGTTTTACTTTTCAATATAGGATTTCTCCGTGTTAATATGAATTAATTAGTCGAGTTTCAAGGAAGACATTGAACAATAATGGGAAATTGAAAAAAATAAAATATGAGGTTTATGAAAGAGTTTTAACTTGTATATAATTACAATATAATCTTATTACAAATAAAAAAATAATTCACATATGCTATATAATAATATTATATATATTCCCTTGCCTCATCCTCACCAATCACTCTTTGCATAATAACTGTAGAAACAGATAATAGTCCATTGGCTGACCAATTCAGACCTCCCCAACTAATTTTAATATTATATATCCAAAGATTCTTAATATCGAGCTTATATTCTTTATTATTTTAATTTTAATAAATTTCACAATATTTCAGTTAAAAGTATCTCCCCTACTAATATATAATGTATAAGTGAGGATAATCAGGTTGGTCATAGTCTACACATGTTTATCCCCTACTAATATATAAGTAAGGATAATCAGGCAGGTCATGATCAACATGTCTATCTGACAGTTTTTCTTATATTCAATTATTTTTTCTTTCGTTTTAATTATTTGTTTTACTTTTTATTTTATTTTTATATATGTGTATGTAAAAAATGCTATAAATTATAATACTTGACAACTTAAAATATTTTAAAAATATATATATAATTAATTCAATAGCTTATAAAAGTTTGATTAATTTATAAAATTAATTTATTTGTGTAACATAACATGGGACTAAGCAGAGGCGAAACCATAATTTTTTATAAGGGGGTTCAAAATTGAAAGAAATAGACACACGAAGTAGTCGAAGGGGGTTCGACATCCACTATATTTACATAAAAAATTATTTTAACCATATAAAAATAACATAATTTTTCACCGAATATATGGTGGCTCCGCCACTGGACTAAGTAACGTGTATTATTTAATTTGGAAACTACATAAAAAGTATTGTAAATCTCAATAATTAATACTCACCGATTGACTCTTGAAATTCTATTGTGCTACCTACATTGGGACAAGAGTAGTAACATATATTATTTAAAAATTAGGTAAAAAGGTACTATAAATTACAATCAGTAACAACTTAAAATAATTAAAAATCTTATTAAAATTTGATTGACTCTCTAAATTCTATCTATGTCACGTAAAGTGAGACAGAGAATAACATATATAGGGCATGTGCTAACATGGTCATTTGTATCTAGTTGAATTTATAAGAATCGACGTCAGCAAGTTGAATCCATCCATGTGCGAATAACTCGAATTTTGGCTAAAAATATCCTTACTATACCCCCAACTTAAACTACGTTTTTAAATTATCATTGTTAACAAAAAAAACATTCTTAAAGTATTTAAAAATAAAAATAACACTACACACACGTTTAAGATGATATATATCAAGTTATAAATATACTTTTTCAAAATAAACTACTTATAGCATATTATTTTCGAATTATAGCATATCATGAAAAAAAATATTTAAAAATAAAATATAATTAATTATTTAAATAATAATTAATTTATTTAAATAATTATCTTTATTTATTCAATTACCATTTTTAAACCAAACTATTTAATTACATTAATTTTTTCAGTTACCTTTTTAAAACCAAACTCTTTAATTTTGTACTGATACAGTTACCATTTAAATTACCTTTTAAAGTTTTAACAATTTAAAACAAAACAAATTATTATTAATTAAATTAAATTTTATGTAGTTACCTTTTTGAAGACAATTACAAAATAATAGGGATTTGATTACACCCTAATAACTACCCACCACCATCTAAACCAATACAAGATAATTATTCCCTCATTACACTCAACCCCCACACGCCTAAAAATATCAACAGCTTTTTGCCGGAACCGCCACATGCATAAAGATTCATCTTCCCCAAATATACTAATTTTTCCCCAAATCTTCTACCCACATCGTCACACGCATAAACATTCATCTTCACAAAATCTACTATTTTTTATCAAAATCATCCACATTTTCAATCACATATCAGTTCATCCCCAAAATTAAACCTTCATACTTAGCATCTGTACAATATCGAAGAGAGGTAGTGAAACCCCACGCAAAAGTAGGAGATTAAACGACGAGTTAATATCTGAGGATTTTCATGCTCCATCTTTCAACATTTTGTCACAATCTCAAACACAAACATCAACTGCAAAAGTCAAGTCTAGGTTAGAAAAATCGAAAATGAAAAAACAAACAAACAAAGAGGCAAAGGAAAGCAGAAAGAAGAGAAAAGGAAAAGAAAAACAATCATTCTCTGAATCTGAGAAAGAGGAAAAGGAAAGAGGGAAGAAGAGAAAAGGAAAAGAAATTCAATATTCATCAGATTCTGATTCTGATTTTGTTGATGAGTTCATAAATTCAAAATCAAAAAAAGCAAGAGGTACTGAAATTGGTAGGTCACATGTTCAAGCAACAAATTAACCAAAAAAAGTTATAAAGGTTAGTAAAAGATTTTTTTGGGGTTTTGAATTAAAATTATCTGTTTAATTTTGTTTTAATTTTGATTTTATTTGTCAGTACAATAGTACATGATTTCTGATGTGTTATTTGTGTATGAAATATTTATTTATTTTTTAATTGTAGGAGTGCATGAATTAATGTATGAAGTTTGTATGATATGTGTATGAAATGCTAGTTTGTTATCAATGTATGAAAAATGTATCAATGTAGTATGTTGTATATTTTTGACTACTACCATACATATTAAAATAAATTGTTTATGCTTTGATTTTGTGTATTAATTTTGAATGAATTGTGTATGCATTAATGTATTAAGTTGTATAATATGTGTATGAAATGCTATATTGTTTTATTACACTATCAATGTATGAATAATGTATCAATGTTGTATGTTGTATATTTTATGACTATTACCATACATATTAAAACTCAATAGTTTTATGCTTTGATTTTTGTGTATTATATTTGAATGAATTGTGTATGAACTGATGTACATTTTTTGTATGCTTTATGTATGAGTTGAATTGAATGTCCATTTAATACAAAAGTTTATTTTATGATTGTATATGACATTATATAGTATGCTAAACGTATCAATTTAATTTTAACAATTTTTTAGGAGAACAAAAACATTTGTCTTCATGCATCAACATGAATGTGTTTGCGGATCTGTTGACCTTTCTAGGTCAAGACAAGTTTCAACAATTCTTACAACAAACACCGTTTGGATTTTTTATAATTTGCATAACATAAAAATCCAATGTCAATTATTAAGACATATATTTCTTCTTGAAAATGAAAATGTTAGGGATGACATGTTTGTTATAAATATAAGTGGTAAAGAGTTACATTTTGGGTTAAAAGAATTTGTTGCTATAACCGGTCTGAAATGTGAACCTATTTCTGATTTTGTATCTGACCCATCTGTTCCAAACAGACTTATTTCTGAAAATTTCGGGAATTTTGATAAAGTACCCAAGTCAAACTTTTATCATAAGTTTAAATTGCAAAACTTTTGGGAAGAAGATGACCGTTTAAAAATCGGGATCTTGTATTTTATTTCTTCTTTTCTGACTACATCAGACCCTTCAAAAACAACAATTCCAAAATTGTATTTTGATTTGGTCGAATCTGGACAGTATGCCACATTTCCTTGGGCAAATGAGTGTTTTAATTTAACACTCAAAGCATGCAGTCAAAAATTTTAAAAAAATCCATCGTCATTCAAATTCAGCCAGTTCCACATAGCATTGCAGATATGGTTTTACGAGTGTTGTCATCCAGTTGACAACACAATTGCTATACGTGCTTCAAATCGCACACCGCGAATTCTGAACTGGAAGACACCTAATGACGTCATTTATTTTGACGATTTGAAGAAAACAATTTTCAGAACACATGGCAATCAGGTATTTTCCAGAGAATGTTATTATATTCATTATAAATCAATATACATTCTAATTTTCTTATTTGCTGCAGCATAAATTCAGAAATATAATTTTTTCTGAAGAAGAGTTAAATCTCATGGACGACACCATTTTAAATCAGTCCAGCAGCCACCATGATTCGGAAGATCACAGATCGTCGAAAAATCATGGCGTTGATAGTGAACAGAAATATGAAGCATTGAAAGCTGAGATTGCAGAGGTACAAGTACAAATTTCAAATTTAAATATTTTTTTTAAAAATTACAATATACGTATCAAAAACTTATTATTTTTAATTAACAGGTTAAAGCAGAATTGAAAGAACTCAAATTCACTGTAAGTTTCAATATATTTTTAAAGAAATAATATAATTACTATACAATTTATTTTATTTTTAAATTTTCTTTTGCACAACGATAAGATTGACAAGCACATGACTGATATCAAGAGTTATGTCGATAACTCGACCAAACTGATAATTCAAGAGATTAGATTGTCAAGAGGAGAACAAATACCAGAAGAACAACCAGAGGTATTAATATATGTATATTTTGTGTATGAATATTGTTTGATAACTATATAAGTTGAAGTTTTATAATAGTTGTATATATATTTATATCTAATATGTATGAAATTGGTATTATTATATATGCTTGAATTACGTATAAATGTTTGTATGAATTTGTATTTTGAAAATATGTATGATTAATGAAAAAATGATGTATTAAACATGCAAGTTTTTTTGGTTTGAAATCTGTTACTTTATTTCATACAAATAAATCAGAATACATTAATATCTGAAAATATTCACATTATCTGAAAATAATTTTTAGGACAACGCCAATCAACATGCTGCACAATCTGATAAAGGTCCAACAGCTATGCCTACTGTTTCACTTGAAGAACACGTCCAAATGTCAAACACATCTGGTACGATATATTCATTATTATCACATTTATCTTAATTTTTTTTTATATATATAACGATTTATTTTTTATGGACATGAAGCTCAAAAGTCAACTGATGGTTGTTTCAACGTTGACGTACCTAAAACGTCAACATCAAAACCACCAACATTGGACGATTATTCTGATTTCACTATGACACAAATCATCGCACTTGATCCAATTCTTAATGCTACCACGACTCCAAATGTGCAAACAAGACATAAGAATCCAGAGAAATACGAATCTTCTCCTTATATCAGAATGTCAGAAGGGGAAAGTAGTTCAAATAGAGTACCTATATTCTTTCCAATCAAACATCCATTCCAAAATCACAATGGTTTTGATGTTCCAGATGACATGATTGAGGAGTTCAATAAATGGATTTTCAAAGATGTGTCAAGCAGGCGTGGCAGGTATAAACGCTGATAAACAAAATTATTTTATTTAATTTCACAAATTAACAATTTATATAATACTTATTTATATATACACAGGAAAGCAGCATATTCCAAGGTTAAAAATACATTTCATCCTCAAATGGACTTTGGCGTTGTCAAAATAGCAGAAAAGAATTTTTTCCACATAATGAGTCAACCTGGCAGACCTTGGGAGGATGGGGTAAGACATAATTTGACTCAATTTTTCTCACTTGGGTTTGCAGTGATGTACATATGATTAATGTTGTATGAAATATGTGTGAATTGTGTATGAAACATGTGGATATATTTGTAATGTATAATTTGTGTATGAGGTATCAACTATGTTTTTTTTGTGTTTTTTTTTGTAACAACATATAAATACAATAATGTATTATCTCCGAAAGAAGGCAAAATGCTCTGAGACAGTCACTTCTTACAGTACTGTTGATTGTTGGTTTATGGCGTGGATTGATAACATTGAGAAACAGTGGAGACAGTCAGAATGTGACATGAGATGCATTTCCCCGGACCATGATGTTGGACAGTGCATTAGAGGAAGCTGCTTGCTAACATTCCTTGGGATAGAGTTGACGAAGTAATCATCCCAGTCAACATCAGCGACAAGTTCCATTGGTTCCTTGTTGTATTCCGGATCAAACGTAGATGTCTATATGTATATGATTCGATGATGGGAGGCTGTTCACTCCAGAAAAGTTAAAGAAGCTGTTGATAAACTTGCAACCATGATTCCATTATTTCTGACGAGCACAGGGTTTTATGACAAAAGGCTTGATTTGTATGCGAATAAACTCCCTGATTATCAATAAAAGTCTCATTTCGAACCTCTCAGTATCAAGCATGTGACAGATGTTCCTCAACAAGAAGACTGTTCCAAGTATGTACACTTGTTATATTATATTTTCTTTATCTTAAATTACATTGCTTTATAGTCATTAATTTCTTTTTCTAATTTTAATTTTTTTACAGTGATTGTGGTCTATACACATCTTTGTTTGCCGAGTACATGAGCAATGGTGTTTTTGATATATCTGATATTGATATCGATTCAAAATATCACCGTCAAAGATATGGTACATTACTTTGGCATTTGCAAAATCAAAGAATGATGAGGGCGCAATAAGTGAAAGTGAAGTTACGGGAACAGTTGCTAGCAAGAAGGGTGGACCTCGAACTCCTAAAGAACAAGTTATGGACACCACCAATTATCCTATTCCAAAACTCCATAATAGGAATTAGAAATCTTCATTGCAGCTTGTACATTTTTTTGAATGACAAGTTTTTTTAACTTCTGAACTATTTATGTTTTTTTCCAGTGTTTTATATTAACACTGATTATTTTATATAAATTATCAATGAATATTAGTAATTATTAAATGTGTCTCACTTTTGAATAAATTTTGAACTGAACATGTTAATATAGGAACAATGTATGAATAATGTATGAACATTGCTTGAATTATGAATATCATATTATAATTTCATATGTACAACAGAAACAAATGTTATATATGGCAGTCTGATTCACCATATATTTATACTTATTAATTGTGTATGATCTTTGTATAAATTTCACTTTCAATATGTAATGTAATTTTTTGTATGAATAATGTATGAAAATTGTATAAATAAGTACGGCCATATTATTATACGTTAGTAAATGTGTATGACTTTTGTATAAATTTATCATTTAATATGCAATAATTTTTAATTTGTATGAATACTGTATGAATATTATATGACTTATGAATGCTATATTATATTTTTATATACAAAACAGAAACATATTTTTATATACAAAACAGAAATATATTTCTTTGTATGAATACTGTCTGAACATTGCATGAATTATACCGTATTATACTTTGATATGTATAACATAAACAAACTTTGTTATACAAATTACAATATGACAATAACATTCAAATGTATAAATATACCTTAGTAAATGTGTATGAATTTTGTATAAATTTTTTTAAGTATTCATAGTGTATGAAGATTATATGACTTATTAATGGTATATTTTTTATGTATTCATACTGTATGAAGATTATATGACTTATTAATGGTATATTTATACTTTCATATACAAAACAGAAACTAATGATATATATATGAACATGTGTATGTAAACTGTATGAACATTGTATGAAAAATATTACGCTTCATTCAATAAAACAAAAACATGTGTATAATAATCGAAATACTGAAAAACACAGATGTAACAGTAGGAAATCATTGTTTTTGCACAGGATAATTTGAACATGTCTTCCTATTGTGTCCAACTTGATGACATCTACTGCATGTGATTTTTGTCCTCTTGAATTTCACATCAGCAAACCCCTTCCAGCGTTCAAATTTGGGTCTTCCCGCTGATCGTTTTGGACCGGGTGGCATCATTTTAGGCTCTGAAATATAACTTGGTATATCCCATGTACTCTCGCATGGGATAGGCTCGACAGGAATGGCATAAGCATCTCTGAAATTCTTGAGGCTATAAAAAGCAGAACAGAAATCTGCTTCATGTAACTTTCTGTATCTGAGAACTGCAATAGTATGACCACATGGTATCTCATAATGTTGGAATCTCCCGCAACTACACATCTTTGTGTTCAAGTTTACTATGTACTTTTTTGCTCCTTCAGCTACAACATGCAGATCAATAGTTGAAGGTATCACCTATTTTAAAAGTAAAAATGTTATTTTTATGTTATAAATGCCACTAAATATTGTGAAGTAAATACAATATAGTGAAACACATACCCTCATATTGCAAGACAACGCAATACTTTTCTGTAGATAAATATCATATTTTTTAGTCAGATCAGATGTTGTCTTATCAGCCTCCTCATTGTGCTTGTGAATCCACCTCTGAATTGTTACCCTCATAAATTCAAGAAGTGAAATTACCGGTAACCTCCTTGCTAACCTGTTAACATTGTTCAATGACTCCGCGATGTTTGAAGTCATGGTCCATGTGCGCTTACAATTTGAGTAAGCTCTTGACCATTTGCTATAACCAATATCAAACAAGTATGGTCGTATGCGCGTATCTATCTGATCTATTCTTCCCATAATTGTCTCAAACTGTTGTTTTGTATAAACTTTTGCCAATGTAAAAAACAAAATCTTCAGTAGTTCTATTGAAATTCTTCAACACATTGACTGACAGATGCCATATGCATGCATAATGTTCTGATTTAGGATATACAGTAGCAGTCCCTTTCCATATGATTTCATTTCGATCAGACATAAAACACATGTTTTGTCTAACTCCATATGCTTCCTTAAACTGTTCAAAGAACCAAGTCCATGAAGCATCATTTTCGGAATCTACTATCGCATACGCCAACGGAAGTATATGACCTGCTCAAATTTTTTTAAAAAAAAATCACACAAATTAGAAATACAATGTATAACTTATTTTATTTTATTCTATAATCAGAAAATTAAATAGGATTAAAATTTACCTCCCGGATCCATTGTGCTGGCAGTTAACATTGTACCACCATATGAACATTTTATTCCCGCCCCATCAACAACTACAATTGGCCTACAATATTCCCAACCCCTAATACAAGCTTCTAACGCAACAAATGCGTATAAAAATTTATCACCTTCTTTCCAATTAATTTTCAAAACGGATCCTGGATATGTTTGCTCCAAAATGTAAAAATAACCTGAAACATAATAGTCCAATTCATACCAAAAGTATACATAATTTATACATAAAGAATACACGAAAACAGAACAGTCCATTTCAGTAGGTAATCTTTAAGTTCATTCTAATTTCGAAATTACCAGGTAATCTTGCATATGAATCTGCTGGATCTCCGCGCACCAACTTTATCGCTTTTTCTTTAGCTCTCCATGCCTGTATGTACGTCAACGAAACGCCATGCAATTTCAACATATCATCAGCTATATCTTTTGGAGTATATACAGTAGATGGATCAATATACTTCTCCATTATCAAGACAGCTACAACGTCAGTTATCCCCTGACGTCTGGCATAAACTCTTTCTCTAACAGAACAAGTGTGCTGAGCAATATACTTCCTCACTTTGAATAAATTTGATTTATTCAAACTAGATGCCCTCATCATCCAAGAACATGTTTTAGAAATACAATTCAAGTGATAACTGTTTCAAAATTAAGAAAATATACATTACAATTATATACAGTGAAACAAATCACATAAAAAATATAACTTAAAAAAAGTTGTGTACACTTACTTAGATGCATTACAACGCGCAACACGAAAACTGAATTTTTCAACAAGGCCTACATGCCTCATAACCTCCTTCAGTGTTTCTCTATTATTATAAATCTGATTATCAGCTACAAATAAGTTGGAATGGTCACATATTACATCATTATCTATTTCACTATTATCATTTACAACTCCGTCTAAATTCATTCCGATCAAACGGATAGAATTGTTGGAGTATAAATCAATGTTAGTCTGTGATAATCTAACATCAGAATTCACTATATCAGTAATAACAACTCCATGACCTTCGTTATACATCTCACGATCTTTCAAAGTGATGCATAATGGATATTTTGTAAAAAAATCCAAATGCACCCTCATCTGACCTAGAAAAACCTTTACCCCAACATCATTATGAATTTTAATTGGTGGACACATATCGCTAACAATATATTTTATCTCAATAGAATTTATATTTTCTTCTATATTAAGTTGAGTTATTATAGCATTAACTAAGCCAATATAAAGAGTAGAAGTATCATATAGTATGCCCTCCATCTCAAAGTCGACGTATTTTCCTGTTTCAGAACATTAAAATTATATTTAGTGAACTACACTATAAAATTGCAAAATAAATCATACAAAATTCATACACAGTTAATCCAAGTTTCATACACAATTAATATAATTTTCTTAAAAAAATTCATACACAATTAATCCAATGTTCATACAACGTTCATATACATTTAACATATCAATCACTGATATATACAATCAAAAAATGGACTTTCAAACATAATTGCTACAAGTTATTTAAAAATGTCATACACAATTAGTACAGTTTTCATACTTCAGTAATACACAAAATTATATCACCTGACAATTTAAATATACTCTGAACAGGTTTTAACCATTAAATACAAATTTCAGATAATTTTCAAGCAACATTCATATAATTTTCAGACATTATTCATATTTTTTTCATAATTAAACTGCACAATGAATTCTATCAAATTATTCTTTTTCCAATCAATTAACAATCTGTACATTTTTATATTTTTTACTAAATCAATTAACACACCAATATTCATTTTTATTACAAATCAAACACCTTTACGATTACTTAATGTTTTTCATAATATCCTATACGCATCATAACTGTATCATAAAAAAAATTGAAATCAGCATTTAAGATCTAACAGTAATAAAAAAAACGATTTTTTCTATACATGTCAAATACAACAAATATAATAACAACAAATCATTTATAATAAAAACAAACCATTCATAATTAAAACTAACCTGATGAACTCCACTTGCCACCATGTTTAATTAATATTGATACAATATTCTCCATCAAATCAAATATAATCTTTCCCAACGCCAAAATTTAAGAAATTTTAAATAAAACACAAAAAAGAATATCTTCAAATATCAAAATAATCCTCAAATTCTGGAAAACAACAAGACCTGTACGTTTAAGGAATAAAATCACACATTAGAGTATTTTAAGCAATTAAATCATAAGTTATTATCATTAAACTAATTAGAGATTTTTATGGTAACTATCTAATCATAAAAAAAATTCAAATCCCTTAAAAAGTGCAAATTAGTTATCACTAATTAATAATTAAATTTTCACGTATGCCGTTTTCTATTATTAATTTTTCCGTTTTAATTTTTTTTTTAATTTAATTATCTCTTTTTAATAATTTAAAATTAACATTATATTCTTTTTAAAAAATGCTATAGCTTGATATATTAAATGTTATACAATGAAAATCAAACTCTTATGCCATAACTTGAGAATATGACTATATAAAATGCTATATACCTAATTTACACTATTTAAAACTTAACAACTTTCATCCATCTATTAAAATTTGTCAAACAATTAGTGATTCTAACACAAAAACATATTCAATTCATACTATTGTCATAAAAAAATCTACCTATAATTTTATTACCTGTTGGAAAAAACTTCCAAAAATAAAATTTATTTTTTAGACCCTTGTTTGTTGTTAAAAAGAAACAATGTTAGGATGAAAATGGTGTTAAATTAAGCTCCAACTTCGTTCAATTGAAAAAGGAGAAAAACAGAACATGTTTCCTAGTCAAAATGTCATTAGATCAATAGTTTTTCGAGGCAAAATGATAGTTGAGGTGATCACGATTCAATTGATTTTGATTTCTAGTACTCGAATTTCGTTTTCCATTACTAGAAGTAAAAGTATATGATGGATACCACTTTTTTGCAGATTCGATGAGAAGAAAACTTTTCAACTGATAGAATCTTTGATATCAAATCAAATAAAAAGTAAATAAAAATAAAATTTCTACTTAAAAGGAAGACAATGCAACATGTTGTTTAAAAAAATCACAATATTATTTTAGATATATGTAGAATGACCATAATAATTGGTTTATTGGGGTGGTTTAGGGACTTTTGTTGAGAGTAGTGTGAATCGTACATGTATTTATAAAATAAATATTAATTTTTGATAAATTTTAACAAAAGAATGAAAGTTATAAAAATTTAAATAACAAGGGATGCGTTTTGTTAAGAATAATAATTTGATGATGTATTTTAAATTAACTTAAGGATGTTTTTGCCCAATATTTTTGTACAACTCATTAAAGCGATAATCACTTTTTAGAAAAAAAAATCATTTTTTTTTGCTCAAACTCCAACTAAAGGCCTCCCACAATCAAGAAATGGGATATTAATTCATCCACATTCAATATTAATTTTCAATGTGAAATATAAATTTATACGCAAAATTACTAAAATTACAATGAACAATAAATATAAACTCATAAATTAAAAAATATAACATGTTAATATTAAAACCCTTAAACATTAAAAGTCATATAATCTAAATTTTGTAACTGGCTTGTGTGTCCACTACTATCACTAAACCTTAATTAATTAATATACATACTTTCTTACGACATTATTACGTAGCATTCCTTACGTAATAACTCTATGAATCTAGATACAAAAAATAAAATAAAAGTGCAATAGCTGACCAATTCAAATCTTTGATTCTTCAAAGTTTAAATATTTCAGTCCACGTCCTAATTTTTAATTTCGAATTAAAGATTATACTCATTAAATAGTTATATTAATTTAGTAGGTGTATTCTAATGGTTAGTTTTTCTGTAGTCAAGAGTTTATTAAAAATAATTTTTCTATCTCATACAAAATAGAATTAAAGTTTACATATACTCTATTCTTTTTAAAAATTCATATGTAGAATCACAGTAGATATGTTATATATTGTTGTTAAATTCAACCATTAATTTATTATTAACTAGAATTAACAATAGTTTTCAATTGTTAAATAGAATTAACAGTATCTTTAATCCATCGTTTAGCAATATAAATTGTTTCTCACTTTTAACTAATTAACAAGTTTGATTTTGTCAAAGTACAGAAAAAACGAAACGTGTAAAATGCTTGTTTTATATATATCTTTTTTCCTTTCTTGAAAAGATTGTACTTCTAGATGTTCAAAGAGCTAAGATAGTGCCTTTTATATATGTACCAACATTACTAAAAATAATAATTTGAAAATAGTGTAGATAAATTCCCTATTTCAATAGTAAAATTCGTTATCAATTATATTTAGCATGAATCATTAAACGAATTTGTTATTGATAATTACAAGTTATTTTATGAGAGATTAGTGATAAAATTCATATTTATTAGACATTTTAAGTATAGTGATGTAACTATACCTTTTTTAAAAAAAATATACTATTAAAGGGAATTGTTTACCAAATAAAGACAATTTGAAAAATCAACAATCACCAACCATGAGTATCTAGATGCTTCAATAAGCTTCTCCAAATATTTTTTTTTCACTGGCAGTTATTATTGATTTCGCTTGTATTTTTTGAAGATAAAAATTGTGGAAATGAAGGTGAGGATCCTAAAATGCGTGTGGATATAAAGTGATGGGATTAGAACTTTTAAAAAAATGGAATGACTCAGGAGTAGACTTTGTAGTAGCTGGAGAAGATGGAGTTGCTCGAATGATAAGTGTCCTCACTTCCGATCTTAAGGTTATGAGTTCGAATCACTACACTTATGATTTTAGAGAATTAACTAGCAAAGGAGTTTGACCTGGTCAATTAAAGGGAGTCATACTTTGGGTTGCTTTCTTCATCAAAATAAACTATCGAAAACTCATATGGTTTGTTGCCTCCAGACCTGGTTGTCTAGACTTAGAGTGAAATCAGTTCTATTTTCAGACAATTTCATCAATACTTAAGGGCTAAAAATGACGAATTCAAAATTGAACTAGCACTGATTTTTGGTTTCACCCTTGCTCTCTATTATTTTTTTCATTGAAAGTACCTCCTCACATTGACCAGGTAAACTTCACACAAAAAACTTTTGAAAGCTCTATAAATGTTTTGTAGTAGAATGATCCAAAACCCCTTCCTGAATAAGTAGGCATATAGTATCACTACATATCCTGAGAGGGCAAAGGTGAAGCTCTCTTAGAGAGAGGATACACACAAAAGTATGATCAACGTACGGTTAACAATAATGGGCCTTAAATAGAAGTATATAAAGGACGAGATTGTTGAAGAGTTAATAGATAATCTAGCGTTGTATAATTTTTTGTTAGTTCTTTTGTTACTATTTCTATATTATTTTATTCTTCGATCGCATCGGTGCTTGCTACATCCTTTATTAGCCACTTGCTTTGTTTCAATTTTCATATCGTATTATCGTGCTAATATTGTTTACTCTAGCATTTTCACTTGACGTTTTCTATTATTGTTCTTCCTTCTCTTGTATGCTTTAATCTATTTTACTTGTGTCAAGAGTATATCTTAAGAAACCTCTCTATATGCATAATGTATGAATAAAATATACATATACCTCATCATCATCTCTAAACCTACATTATGTTATAGGTATATTATTGTTGTTGCTTTTGATATATAACTCAGCTTATTTAATCTTCAAGAACCTACTATACATTGTGTACTTTTGATCTCTTTATGCATTGAAAGTATTTCTTTCATATTTGATTGTCTTATTTTTTGTTGGTCTATTTTAAAATAATATATATATTTTTTGATAATTTTTTAGTTCTAACTTTTTATAAGATAAATTTTAAATGATAAGATTAAAATATATATTGACAAATTACACAGGCCTTTAATTTAAAGTCACATATTTCAATTGTTTTTCTTTTTGAACTCTTTGCCAAATTAAAATTGGAGGAACAAATTAAAATAGAGAAAGAACATTTATTTTTGAAAAATAAATTCAATTCATTTCAAATTTTATACATAAAAGGATCATTTCGATTTTCGGTCATTCTCCGTAGCGCGGCAAACTTCCCAATCTTTCCCTCTTTTTTACAGTCACTTCCCCAATTCCTTCAACTTTGCTTCTAGTGCTGCTTTGATTATGCCTTGAAATTGTAAGTTCCTTCTTTTCTAGTTTCAGCTAAATCTAGTTTTTCTGTGTTTTGATTTTCACATTTCACTGTATTTTTTTTGTTTGATTCAATTTGTTTCAACTTTCAAAGTAGTTATAATTTGTGGATTTAAGAAGCTTTTGCTTCTGTTTATGGAGATTTATCTGTAGTATATACAATCACAATTGAAATCCTGAGTGGAAGTAATTAAACTTATGTGATCTGAGTATTAGATGTCATTTGTCAACTTCTCTTCCGGTGCTGCTTTGATTATGCCTTGTAATTGTAAGTTCCTTATTCTCTAGTTTCAGCTCTATCTAAGTTTTATTGTTTTGATTTGCATGCTTCACTTTGATTTCCTCATTTCACTATATTTTTTTTGTTCGATTCAATTACTTTCAAAGTAGTCATAATTTGTGGTTTTGAGAAGCTTTTGCTACTGTTTATGGAGATTTATCTGTAGTATATACAATCACAATTGAAATATGGAGTTGAAGTAGTTAAACTTGAGTGATCTGAGTATTAATTGTCAACTTTTCTTCCAGTGCTGCTTTGATTATGCCTTGTAATTGTAAGTTCTGTTAGAATAGGAATAAGTATTTCTTACTTAGAATAGGAGTAGAAATAAGAATAGGAATAAGAATTCTAGTAGGAATAGGAATTCTAGTTAGTAGGAATAGGAATTCTAGTTGAAAAAGGATTTCAATGTAGTGTCTATAAATAGGGTCTCAATGTAACAATTTAGATACACAATTCAATAATATTTTCTCCAATATTTCTCACATGATATCAGAGCAATTGTGAGAAGAAAAAAAAAAAAATCCGGCCAGTTTTTTTCGACGGCCAGATCTCAATAATCAAGATTTTTTTGTTGTTCCCGAGATAAATTTAACATAATGTCTTTTGGATGTGATGTTTTTTGTTCTAAAAATATAGGGATTGGAAGTTCTAGCCCTATAATCACTTCAGAACTCCTATTAGGAAGTTCAAACTATTTATCTTGGGCTTCGTCAGTTGAGTTGTGGTGCAAGGGTCAAGGTGTGCACGATCATTTAACAAACAAGACTTATGTGGTAGATGTAAAGGCAAAGACTAGTGAGGAAGATGCAAAAGTCAAAGCACATTGGGAGAAAGTAGATGCTCAATTATGTAGTCTCCTATGGTGTTCGATTGATTCCAAATTGATGCCCTTGTTTCGCCCATTCCAAACGTGTTATGCAGTTTGGGAAAAGGCACGTGCTTTATACACTAATGACATCTCTCGATTTTATGATGTGATATCTCGATTGACCAACTTAAAGAAACAAGAATCCGATATGTCTACTTACTTGGGATAGGTACAGGCAGTCATGGAGGAATTCGACACGTCGATGCCAGTAACTACGGATGTCGAAAAACAACAAGAACACAGACAAACATTGTTTCTAGTTCTTACTCTTGCTGGACTTCCTCCTGATAATGATTCTGTGCGTGATCAGATTTTAGCTAGCCCTACAGTTCCTACAATCGATGAATTATTCTCTCGTCTCCTTCGTCTTGCGGCACCTCCTAGTCACAAAGTGTAACGACCTGCTTAGTCGTTTTGAGCAGCAGATTTTATTTCTGGAAAAACTGTCGGAGACGACGTATCCAACGACGGACCGTCATGGGCACGACGGACCGTCGAGGGTGTCTCGTTCCAAACACTTGGAATTCTTATATTTGAGTGCTGAAATCGACTCTCTGAACTCTGTGACGGACCTGCAGGACGGACCGTCACAGACATGACGGACCGTTGTGAGGTTCCGTTTCAAAACACTTCAACTCTTGAGAATTGGGTACTGAGAGCAATTCTCTGAACTCTGTGACGGACCTGCAGGACGGACCGTCACAGACATGACGGACCGTTGTGAGGTTCCGTTTCAAAACACTTCAACTCTTGAGAATTGGGTACTGAGAGCAATTCTCTGTCCGTCGTGACGGAAGTGCAGAACGGACCGTCGTAGGCACGACGGACCGTCTCAGACTCATCAAGGAAATTGAGTCTCTGAAGGTTGTGACGAACCTGCAGGACGGACCGTCGCAGGCACGACGGGCCGTCACAAGTTGCGTAATCCCAGTCTGGGTCGGATTTCTGGGTAAGTTTTAAAGGGGCGTTTTGGACTATTCCTGCTATAATTATAAATTTCGTGGGTTAATGTTAATAACTCAAATTCTTGGGGGTGTGAAGGAGATAACCTTGAGTTAATTAGTGGGTTATTTCCTCATCTTTTATACCTAATTATATGCTAATTAGGGAAAAGAGAGAGGGTTTTTGAAGAAGAAAATAGAGAGAACAAGGAGAAGAGAGAGGAACGATCGATAGAGAGAGACAAACGAAGAGGAAACAAAAAGCTTTGAGAGATTGCTTGCTTGATCAAGAATCCTTGGTGAAGGTAGGTTATGGTTTTGATACTATTCGTAGTAAACTCTTAATAGTGAATGATATGTATTGGTAGTATTGTAAACCCTTCTATATGCTTAATTGTATGCTTGCATGAATGTGATTATGTGATTGTGATAAAATAAGCATAATGAAGCTTTTGAATCCAAAATCTTGAAGAAACCCTAATTCACCTTGTTATTGATGATGCCTTGGTATAAAAGAAGGCTTGATGAACTAAAGTAATGAGATTGATGATGCCTTGGTATAAGAGTGAGCTTGATGAATTGATAGAATGATGTTAGTG
>JABWTJ010000388.1:600000-809212 GCA_016801875.1 Solanum sitiens | reverse complement strand
CCATACCTAAATGAATAAAGAAGAGAGCAATATAAGGACTCATGTACATAAATAGAAGAGGAACTAAATTGTCATTATAATGTTTTATCAGTAAAACATTTTTTTGTCGTGATTGCTAGCTTAAGTAAAACATTTAAATAAGTCATGCAAATATTTTGAGTAAAAAATGTATAAGTATTATTAACTAAGCAATATAATTAAATTTTTTAAAATTTATTTAATAAAACTTCGGTTCTTCGGTGCACCGTAATTTTGGGACCCTTGCACCGAATTCCGAACCGAAAATCAAAAACCGACACCGAACCGAAGAACCGAAGAACCGACACCGAAAAACCGAAATAATTTAGTTCGGTTCGGTTTTTCGGTTTTTCGGTTTTTATGCCCACCCCTAACAATACAATACAATACATTATGAAACAATATGTAACAATGATCCAAACAAAGTGTAAGCGTCCGATTGTACGTCTTAAGCACGTTCAATGTTCAATGCTCGGGGTTCGCCTTATAGATCTTACATAAATTATGTGTTAGAAACTTTAGTTAACATTATTGACCCTCATAATTCTTGGAATAAATGAATAATACTTAATCACTTTTTAATCTGTAGAAATAAGAAGATCGAGAGTAGCTCAAATAACAAGTTGTAGTGTAGTATCTCATCTTCAATATTTGGTAACACTGTGATTTAGTATGTAACATTTCTTTTAAAAATAGAAATTTTACTTTTCGACTTATCATAGGTTTTCATAATTTGTCATGTCTCAGAATTAACATATTTTATTTAGTTATTTGAAGTAATTTTATTATAAAGAGTTAAGATATTAGATTATTTATACTTATATAATCATGTTGGAAGTTTTATTTTCTATGACTTTTCTTAATCATCTTGGTAATTATTTCAAACTATTGATGTTTAAATATAATTTTGTGTTATTATATATTATGCTATATTGTAAATTAAAATTTTAAAGATTCATAAGGCTTACATCCCACGTCTCGAGGCTTACGTCTCGCCCTAGCTATACTAACGCCCCCGCCTTTTAAAACAATACTGTTTTTGGGTGTCCAATTGAAATATGTATATACAAATAAAATGATACACAAATTAACGTAATTAAATAAAATATTTTCAACACACTTGACTGCACAAGTTATTATAGCCTAGCGATTTGAAATTGCCTTGAACGAGTCAATGATCACATTTTTGAAACTCACAAACAACTTTCAGATAAGGACGTTGATACCTTGATTTTTGCAACTAAAGATGATGATCGAACACATAATCGATGCATGTCCAATAAAACTACATATCCTATTTCGTTAATTATAAACTAAGATTACTTGTTCTTTTTTGAAGTAATAATTTCATTGATAGCAAATGTGTTAGAGCTTGATGCATTGATTATTGACCTTCTTTATTCGTTATACAAAACTTATAATGCTCATACACTTTCGAATATACTGTTAACGATCACTTTGCTAGCATACATCAATAAGCTTTTATCTTTTTCTTTTTTGAAAAATCAAATTCACCCCATTTTTATTGGACATGATGCATATATTAGTTATCTATCATCTAGCAAATTACATTACATGATGCATATAATATTTTTCGTACTAATATATGACTAATTGCTTGGATCAAAATAACCTTCAGTACATGTCAACAAAGAGTAAAATGGTTGATAGTTAATTTATGCCGCTAGATTATAAAGTGTCTAGTAATTTTTTATTAAATATTATATTATAGACTGCATCTTATTGACTTCTTTCTATATTTTCCTTTTTGTAAATCTCGACTCCATCATAGTACTTTAGACATTCATCATAGTATTATAGTAAACAATGATCTTGTACTAAGAATTGGAATTACATTTTCTTGTTCCTTTACTTCTCTTTCATTTTTGCTAATTATATCACTATATATAGTGCGTAACTGAGTACCAAATGGTTCCATGGTCTAGTGGTCAGGACATTGGACTCTGAATCCAGTAACCCGAGTTCAAACCTCGGTGGAACCTAAATATTTATGTTTTACTAGTTCCATATTTTAGTTAATTGGCTTTTTTTACAGAAGTGTTCAAAGCTTTTCTACTTATATTTTGATAATTATTACAATAAAATTTCACATATTATTAATATTTTTTAAAAAAAATAACAAAAAGATTATTATAAGGTAAGTATGACTCTAAATTAATTATATGGAATTTCTTATTAATTGGCTTACTAGGTTCTTTTACGGCTTAGCTTCAGAGTTATTATTCGTCACCTCTCTTCTTCAACATCATTAAAGCAACTTCCAACACACAAAATAACTTTGATTTTCATTATCATCGATTATAAGAATTTAACTATCGAAATTTAATCCTTTGATTTCTTCGTCCAGTCATTCATAATTGGCACAATTGACAAAGTTAAATACCTATTTTAGACTGCTCTAACAAAGAAATTTCGTGATTTTAACATCCAACTCAATTTCATATAAATAACTTGCACATAAGAAAGTAGTATGTCATTGCTTGACTTGCACTACCTCCTCATTTATATCCTAAGGTTTGTTTTTAAAAAAATAAAAATAAAAATTGATTAGTTCTTCTAATGAGACCAATGTTGTTATTTTAGCATAATTTTCAAATAATTAGTACATATGGCGATTGTTTCATATTGCTTCAGTTACTCTAATAATCTATATTTGTTGCTTCAATGATGTTGAAGAAGAGCATGACGAATAATGACGATAAAGATAAGTTCTTATTTTTAGTAAGTAAAATAAAAATATGATGATTGTCGGAAATTGCGTATGTTCGTTGATTCAATGATATTGAAGAAGAGCTTGACGAATAATGAGAAGCCCTTATTTTTAGAGTCCAACTTACCTTGCAATTCCTTTTTATTTAAATATTAATAACATGCAAAAATACTTTATAATATTTCTAAATATAACTTTATTGTAAAATAAAAAAAAAACTATCAAACCCCTGTTCTCTGATCTTGTTGTATTTTCAGTTTAGGATGGGAGAGAGCAAAGTTTTGAAATCGGCAGGAGCTTAATGCACATATTTACCAAATATTATAAAAATGTAAAACCAAACCAAACCCAAATAAAATTAATTTATCTAATTGGTTTGGTTTGGTTCGGTTCAGTTTTCAATTTGAATCATTTTTACCTAAACCTTGAACACCCCTACTCGTTGATAACTAAAATATGAGTTCATCATACACAGTTTGGGAAACACATTAATGTGTGCAACTCTGAGACGCCAGGTTGGCTTTCACAGTTTACACAAACACAAACAGATGAATCTGATTCAAGAATACCAGCATTCACACCCAAGGCACATTTTCGTTGAAAATTTTCTTTGTTGGATCACAATCCATTTCCAGCTTTAGTAGAAACTGGAATTTGCAGTACTACCACAAGACGTTGTACAGTTAACTAGACATTCTATAACCGTGGAACAGGTTATCACGATGTACCTAAGTTTGTTACATGCATGAAACTGAGCTAGACGATGATCAGGAATTCATAAGACTATTCTATTAATCCTGAAAGGCAACGTTTTCAGACTGAGTAGGTGCAGGATTGATTACTGATAGAGCTTCTTCTTGTTCAATACCCAAAATGCTCTCAGATTTCCGCCAGTCATGCTATGTGCTCCCCTCCTGCTTGAAGCTCTACTGCATTCATGGAAACAATTTGTCATAGAATGTCTTCATAATTTAACATCTTTAAACTTCATATAATCTTTCGCAGTTAACAATATCAGCAAGCCTCTTAACACTATCATGTATCAACTTTTAATCTCTTTGCTTTTCTCAATTCCTGTCCAGCAAAAGGGAAGGTGACATTGCACGATGATAAAACAAATATGGGATAATCAACATCTTCTACAACCATTTTCTTTTTTCTTATAGGTATGACAGACTGCCTGCTGTTTCATCTGAGAAACCTTTAACCTTTGTTCCTGTAATATCCTTATTACCCTTTTACATATGGGGAAGATAGATATATAACAGAACAGAACTTCAGAATACTTATAGAGCTTCAAGGCAAGAGGTACAATTTCACCTTCCAGTCACCTATCCTACACCACTACATTCTCCCTTCAAGGCATGATAAACGTGCTTTCAGACTGAAACTTGAAAAAAGCACTTGGCAGATCCAGATTTCCATTGTGTACTTTCTAAGGGAACCATTCTTGCTCTATTTGCAGGATCGCACCATTGGACAGGTTAAATATTCGGTTGGTAGATCAGAACTTTTATTTCTAATACTTGCAAGAGATTCTCCCCAAGTTGCACAGAATTCTTGCCTATAATAGTCATCCTCTCTAATATTGCTACTTGAAAACTCTAAATATGAAAAGTAACTATATACCAAAGCTTAATAGATATTAAAAGCCCACTTTTATTTGTTATCTAATATTCCCAACAAATTTAGAACAGAGCCTACAGCCTTTTCTTGAATAGCTTCAATATAAACATGTGTTTGAAAGTGCTACGGAACTCTACAAACACTTCAGTACCTGAGGCTTTAGATGATATGAAGACAAGATTAAGTCGTAGATATTACCTGCTCAATATAAAACAGTGAAAGAATTATTAAAAATTAAAAGCGAACAGCAGAAAATGATCTCAGCAAAGACTACTTCAAAAGTATCTTTACTTCGTCCTGCCAAAAACCATTTCCGCACATTTCCCATGAAACCATTAACCATCCAAGTCAAACCATCAGGATTTTCGCATTCCAATTTCTAGCTCTTTAGATTGCTTAATGAAAAGCACCATTACTCACATAACATGGAAGGTACAACTAAGTAGTTTCCAGGCAAACAAACAACTCTCATGTTGTCTCCATGCAGAATCCTCAGCTAAGCATAATAGTAGTAAATGTTTGCATTTATCAAAAGTTGCTTCCAATCAAATAAAGCTGAATCTTTCATGGACAATATTAATGATGATCAAGTCAAGAATGTCCATGCCTTTAGTAGAACCAACTCAGAGATAACTGAAATTCATTGTCTACTTACCATCAGCAGCACAAACTGCTCAGAATTAACCAATGACCAGCATATTGCAAGCCGAGAAAGCTACTGTTTCATTACCTGAGTAGCATAGGTTGAGCTTTGTGCAAGAAACTTCAAATACTCTTGCTTCTTCATATCAAAATTGAACCTTGCACGTTCTAGCAAAACCTGTTCCCTCTGCATATCTTCTACAGTTCTTTCTTTTTTCCACTTCGTCTCCTTTATCTGTCTTTCAATTTCGAAGTAGTTTTGCGGCAGATTTGACCTTCTAGGGCTCTTTGGGAATTTCACATTTATTTCCCTTTACCCAAGAATACAGAAGAAAAAAAAGACAAAACACCAACTTAAATTCAGAATATATAATTTTACGACAACTTAGTTATGCTATAATCTATATCAATATAAACCTAGGAGGAGACATTCTGCCTAAGAGAGCTTAAGAGAAGATAATTGGCCGAAAAGTATGTGGATTTAACCTTGGGTCCAATCCCTGAAAATTGCATGAACTACTCTCTCAAATTCAGATATTTTATGATAGGGTTATCTTTCTTGATTATACTATATGATTTAGTGTGGTCTCTTGTTGATCTTTGGATGAAGAAATTCACTGATAAATAGTGTGTCAACCATAATTGAAATAAAGTACAATAAACACATTGATAAAAACGGTTTGTAGCATCCTTGCTGAGTATGCATAAATGACAGAAGGCTGAAGGCTGTACAATAGAGTACAATAAACACATTGTTAGAGACCGTCAGAGACAGATTTTAGCAAGTTCTTGAAGCCTGTACTACTGAACTCGCAAACTTAAAGCTCCATAACACAAGTATAAACAATAAACATATCTGCTTCAGAACTAATGCACAAAGTTAAGACAAGGTATTATAATGGTATATCACTCAGAAAGAATCAAGTTATTTGGAGATCAACATATTTAGGGTATCACCAACCATACAACCTGAAAAAGTACGCACCTCCATGTCATCCATGATTGAGTTCTAAACAGATAAAAATAGAAAAGAATTGTTTCTGTAGTTCCCGAAATACAGAAACTTTTTTAAGACAAGCTTCTTTACCTCTTACCCAGGGAGAACACACCGCTATGCTTTATCATCCCACCATCCAGGGATATGGCTCCATGTCTAATACAAGGGAGAGCCTGTAGCATATCTTCTCTTGTCTTGTATACGTGCAAGCGGGAAAACAGGTTATAGAAGAGAGTCTCTCTTAGACCATAACCGGTGCTTGTAGCACAATATAAGTTCACACTGTCTATGTTGACCATATTCACAGCAAAACCAAGAAAACCAGGTGGAGAGTCCCCATTGGGTAATCTTGGCTTCAGAATATCAAGCCTCCTTTGAGGGTCATCAGCTATGAAATCTTCAGCATATGGTCTAAAATGAACCGAAAGAAGGAAAGGGGTCATATATATGTAAAAGAGATGCATCAGTTTTTACAAGAAACATACTCTTGACCTCAAACCTTAATTTTTCAAGACAGATAACAAGGAAGCGGCCATCCAAAGGCTTTCCAATAGAAGCTCCAAGGCCATGAAGACCCAAACTTTTGTTTATGTGACCTTTCTCATCGTATGTCTCCAGCGCTTTCATACCATCACACGTCTTGCAAACAATTGCTAGCATAGTCTCAAGTCCCAAATAATCTGAGAGGAGCCTGGATTTGAGATCAAATATACATGTCAACCATCATACAGAAAAAACTGTCATTATTTCCCCTACTTGAAACAGCATGCTTCCCAAGTTCCCATATCATCATAACTAATTTAAACAGAAAGAGATTCTCATGTTTTTCTGAATGTTCTTCGAGACTACAGAGATGTGAAACAAAAACATGGAGGCAGGTAAGAGAAAATGTGAGGAACTGACCTTTATACATTGCATAATATCAGTTTGTATGCTTTTTGTGACTTCTTACTTGTTGAACTGATCTTACTTGTGATAGTAGACTATTGGTAGACTCTGAGTTCAGCTGATTATTTCCTCTTCCTAATATTCTATTGATTCCTGATTAATATATTGGACTCTGATTCTGTTGAGTGAGCATAGAGGCTGGTATGGTAAGACCAACTCTCGTCATTGCTTTACATAGGGTCGATTATAAATAATAATAATTCTTAATGAGAAATTTGTTTATCAATTACAATTCTCACTCGCAAAGATATATGTATATTTTTTACATACATCATGTAACGACCCGCATGGTCCTTTTGTGCTTTTGAACTCTGTTTCCCAATTTGGCCTTCCTTGTAACCTTATTATGCTATTTAACTTGCGGGAATGGATGGTATGGTTTTTGAGGTGATCGGGTGTGTTACAGAGAGAAAGTTAGAAGCTTTGTACTCATGTCACCTGATTGTGGGGGTTGTAGCTCGTACATTTTGCACTCTTTCATTCTATCACTTTCTTAATGGATAAATTCCATTTTTTGCTTTTACTTCCTCTTTTCGATAAATGAAATGGACTTGAAATGATGAATGCTTCGGGTATGGCATTCGGGCAGGTGCCATCATGGCTTAGGATTTCGGGTCATGACATTAATCCTTAACACTTCCCATGAGACGCAAACTTCAATATCCACGATAAGAAACTAACATTAACACCACAATATATTTACTAATTTCTGAAGTGAAAACCTTTATACAAACAACCCCATTTTTGCACACAATTGTTTTAAGCACATCTCTAATCAATATGAATATCATTACTTAACTAAATCTTTACTTCTTAATCTTAAGCTGGCCACATGTCATCATCCTAATTGAGACAGAAATGAAAGATTCTATAATTTCAACTTTCAAGGACATGGCTGAAGAAAACTGGGAAGAACTGTAATGTAGCTAAGCAAAAATTGTAATGCAGCTATATTATGGCTAAAAAGGCAATAAAATACAGAAATTGGCATAAAATTAACCTGCTAAGATTATCGTCATCAACGCTCCCAAGCATAGCAACAATTCCCACAACATCCTTCATCAAAGGAAGATGAGAAGCTTGAGTTCCATGATGACGTTTTAGCTCGTACCAGATGCCGGCTGCAGATTTCTCATGTACAAAGATGTTTCCAAGTGTCTCCTCCTCACTCTGTACATGGGAAAGTTCCTCATTTTCAGAACCAGATTCGCTTGCTGTCTGATACTTGCCAAGAGCAACTACAGTACCCACAAACACAAAATGTGAAAAAGAGATCTTGATATTGTAGTTCTCTCACGTGAATACTTAACTTCATAATATAAAGAGTAAATTCATAGATTAAAGGAAACCCACCGATGCAACAAAATAGCTACTAGAATGACCCTATTAGATTTACACATGCACCACTTCACGCTACTCACTGAACTTAAGGAAAAGGAAGGTACCGTGCATATCTAAGATTGAATTATCCAATCTGTTCTTCTGAGATTTTAGGAAAATGATATTCTCTTCATGATGTTTAAGTTGCAGACCCATCTCATGCACAGCATCCTCAAGTTTCTGCAGTATACAGCTGGTACTTTTGACTGATTGATTTTGCAAAATATTAAAAATGTGGTAAATCTCAAGTAACAGCTGAGAATGGATAATCCTTTAATCACAAGAAAGCACTAATTTACAGATTACATTTCCAGCAAGATGAAATGATACAACTGGTGCAAACTTCTTGCATAATGTTAACAACCTTGGAATTGTAGACAGCTGCCTCAGCAGCTCCATTTTGCATTGTGTCCCTTGCAAACGAATAGGGATCAGCCTGACCACCTTGATTGAACCTCAACGGATCATGCACATCTAATGGACTAGCATTAATTGGCAACTGAAACAAAATAATAACAAAAAACTGTGATCAAATTTTCTTATCAACGAAAATCTGCCAAAGACATCTAATCAGTAGCCTGCAAAGTTCCCTATCACAACAAGTGTTGAAGTAACTATTAAGTGTAAATCACCAATCCCTTTGAACAAGATTCCTGCAAGCTTGGATCAGTTGTGCTTGAGGGTGATTAGAGGAAATCAAATGAATCACAGCATGCAAACAATATTCAAAATCTGTTTCAAGAATGACCTGCTTGTAACCCAAATCCCATGCCAACATAAGGCCACGGTAGATCTTTTTCTTTGCCTTTCAAGATATTGCGTATAAAGAGAAAGTCAGTCCTCTGGGGCGGCAGCAAATCTTCATACATAATTTTTTTTTTCCATTTATAATTGAAGACCATCGGAGTTACCTTCTGGATAAAGGTCAATATGCAGATTAGCCTATATGCTATAGAAAAAGGAGAATCTAATCTGAGGATGTAGATGTAAAAATTCCACATTTTTAGGAATTTCAGACCACTTAACCAGAGTTAGGCAACTGAATAGAAACTCATTTTAGTTTGCTGATTAGTTTATATATTTGATGTCGAGCATACATTAGTTGAAGTCTTGAAAGGTAGGTCATACTGTGGATATGAAATTTTAACAGTGTAAGGGGGTCTAAAAGACGCATCATTTTAGAAAATGGCTACTCATCATTGCGGTCGCAACTGTTTCAAACAATGCAGAAAGAAAAAAAAAAGTAGTGCCAGGACCATGAGGTTTTCAGAATAATGAGTCAAGTGACTTTACAGTCAACTTCATACTGACAGACCAACATACGACCAGCAAGTCCTGCCTTATAACATCCACAGCAACAACTCGACTAAGACAACCTGTTCCCCCACCCCCAAAAAAAAGATTGTCTAGACCAAACCCAACCAGTATAATTGACAAAATAAAAGAATAAGAAGGAAATAATCGAGGTAGGAACAAAAAGTAATCTGAAAGATCCAATTAAAGAGACCTCAAGTATAATTTGACCATAACTTTTAGTGCAAAACCTTCGAATTCCAAGCTCATCTTTTGCTGGAACAATCCAGAAAACATAAATAGCTTAATAGGATATATAGGACGAGCTTCACATCCTCAGATCCCATGACTAGAAGAATCAGGAAAGTACAAATGTTCCCTGAATGCATTTAGCTTTATCTTTGAGACAGTTTTCCTTCTTTATCATAGATATCTTGCTCTCTTCCTACGTAATTCATATAGGTAAAGCCACCTAGCTTGGAATCAAATGTAGTTGTTATTATCTACACTAATTGCACTTTCACTCCTACTTTCTAAATAATAAATTTTGTTTCAAATTTCTTAAAAATTAAAGTCTGAATTTACACAGGAATTTAGATTTGTTGAGCAGCTTCCTCCGCCATTCTTTCTAGAAAGAAGGAGATAGCTAGCATCTTCCTAAAAAATATGGTTGTGGAAACAATCAAACACAGAACTATGCCTTTTTCCAGGATAAACAATTGCTATTAAAAATCTGGAAAAAAAAAACACTACTTGAACATTAGATTTTCTTAATTATACTACATTTATGTAATGCCTCAAGAAAGGCACTAAAAACATTCAAATTCAAAGGAGAAATATCTCAGATTACATGCATGACATCATTTCCTATGTCTATTAGTATAATTGAGTGTTTTTCGTAATTTTTAAGCTTGAGCGTGAGTTTCTATGAGAGAATTAGTAGTTAAAAATACATTTCACTCAACGAGCAGGAGATGAACAGTAGCAAAATGAAAAAGAGAAACAATAGAACCTTCACTCTGTCGTCGTTCATCGGCATATGCCCCGTCGTTGTTCGCTGTTGGTCGCCGGCGGTGGACAGGGGTCGATAGATTTTATGCAGAGGAAACAGGCAATCGCGCGTTGCCTGACAGCAAAATGAATTATAGGGCTTTGCTGAATAAATGTGGATATATGAGTGTAGTTAAACAATAAAAAAGAATAGATACTATATTTATCAGTGTTTTAAAAACTCTTCTGGGACTCGCTTCGGGGCTCGCTTTGGGGCGGGGCTCTAGCAAAATGTTTCGAGACTCAAGTTTGGAATTTAATTCTACATAACTTACGCTCTAAGCGCCCGACTGTACGCCCTAAGCATGTCCAACGCTCGGGACTCACCTAACAGATCTTACACAAATTATGTGTTAAAATCTTTAATTAATATTGTTGATCCTCATAATTCTTGAATAAATGAATGATACAAAACTTTTTAATCTATAAAGATAACAAGATTGAGAGTAACCTAAACGACAAATGTAGTATCACATATTTACTATTTGGTAACACTATGAAGGTAATTATATATTACGTAACATTTCTCTTAAAAATATGTAGAAAAATTTATTTGTTCACTTATCATTGGTCTTCATAGTTTTGTCATATGTCTCAAAATTATCATATTTTATTTAATTATTTGAAAGTAATTTTATTTTTATTCATGAAAGAGTGATGTTTATACTATAATACTTGTAAATTTATTGATTATTTTCTTTTAGGGCTTGGGGAGGGGGAGGGTAAATTGTATAGTACGATATATATATATATATATATATATATATATATATATATATATATATATATATATATATATATATATATATATATATATATATATATATATATATATATATATATATATTAGAAATAATGATTCTTTTATTATTAGAAAGTTAAGATATTAGATTATTTATACTTGTATAGTCATGTTTTATTGTTATTGGTGTAATATTTCTCAAATAGTAATTATGATACTTTTTTTCTTATTATAGATTAGCAATACTTATCGCAAATAAAAATCATAATATAATTTCTATATATTATAGGTTTTTCATAAAAAATTATATGTAAAATCATTGAAAGAAATTTAATTAGTAATAAGACTATAAAATTGAATGTACATGAGAGTACGCCCCGTAGATTCATGGACTTACGCCTCGTGTCTCGGGGCTTACGCCTCGCCCCGTACTGTATAAAACGCTTCGCCTCACGCCTCCGCCTTTTAAAACACTGATATTTATTAATCTAGAATTGTCCACTACTCAAACCTTATTAATAACATAAATAATACTCCCTCTATTCATATTTACTTGTCCGTATTTCCTTTTATATTTATCCCTATTTACTTGTCTATTTTGACAAATCAAGAAAGGATAACAATTTTTTTTCTAATATACCCTTATTTAGTTCTAGAAAATTTCTAGTACTACTAAGTTGTAATGCATGCTTTTTGAAACCAGAAAATGCATTTATTATACTTGGGGAGTTGCATAATCTTTTAAATTAAAGGTAAAATTGTAACTAACCTATGATAATAATTAGTGCCTAATATGTGTGTCACTTCTAAAGTGGACAACTAAATAAGGACAGGGAGTACTAACTAATATGAGTAATATTTTTGTATTATCTTTTGAAAATATAAAACTTATGTTTGGAAAGCCACTTGACCCTAGTAATTGGAATGGTAATAATTATCAAGCCTAGTAATTATATTGATCTATTTGTTTGTTACAATGTTATTACAAATGTATTGTTTGGTTGTTCAATTGTAATCATAAAATTTTATATTAGATTTTAAAAATTAAAGTTAATAATTTAAATTTTATATTAGACAAATAAAGAACTTTACAAATAATACTAAATTAAATATATAAGATACATATTGTCTTTTAATATATTAATCGATAGACATATGTTCTTACCTAATATTATAAAAAATAATTGATTTATATTCTTTGAATTAGTATATTTCAATTGAATTAATCATAAAAAAACTAAAAGTACAAGATTTATGTGAATATCATGAACTGCATATTTGACAAAAAAAAATTATAAATAAAATATCATTTAGCATTTCATGATGTATCATTTTATTACAAACATGTATTTCACAATAAGGATTTGATGTGATATATTATGAACATGCATTTCATGTCGTATCATTTTATGCTGTATTTTTTTCCCCAAGAAACAAATTCACAATAAGGATTCCAATCCACAATTGTTATTAGAACTAGAAACACCTTATCCATTAGGCTATGTGTCACGGACCTAAAACGAGTCATGAGTGACACCCACACTTAACCTCTTAAGTGGGCGAACCAACCAATTTAACCTAACTTACAAAATACAAACATAACGCGGAAACTCAAATGTTACTAAATATCATTTCCCAAAACCTGAAAGTCATCACATCAAGGACATATAATCTCCAATACTAACTCTAAGAATATCAAATACACCAAAATAAAGAATAAAATGGTATGTGTCCGAAAGCATAGGACATCATGTCATGACCGAGAAAACCCAACACGAGCTTAAATGGATAGCTCACCCTGGAACTTGATATGCGGGAGGCTGGCTAGAGCTGAGGGAAATCAGAAGTCATAGGTACACTCGCTGCATTTCATAAAAGGAAAACAAAGAAGGAAACAAGTAGGGCTCAGTACGAGGCAACATGTACTGAGTAAATATCATCGGTCAATCCAAAATAGTAACTAATATACAAAGAATAATAATGAACTCAACTATAGCACTTAACATGTGATAAACAACAAACAACATGAACAAGTGTCAACAACATTAAAGTAAGCACGTATTAAGTCAACGGTATCAAGATCACACATGAGGACTCATGCCTCCAAACCAAACCATTTTGGGAGTTGAGTTCTTTGAGATTGAGTATCTTCCATTAATTCAACATGTTTTTCCTTTAAGAATACCGTGTCGGAACGTGACACTCCGATCCAAGAATACCGTATTGGAACGTGACACTCCGATCCAAGAATATCGTGTCGGAACGTGACACTCCGATCCAAGAATACCGTGTCGAACGTGACACTCCGATCCAAAAATACCGTGTCGGAACGTGACACTCCGATCCAAGAATACCGTATCGGAACATGACACTCCGATCCAATAATATCATTAATTTATCATTTAATATCCCACTTTTTCATTCGTTAATGATATTTCATCGAGCCTTCTTTATTCAAGGCATTACTTCGATAGAGATGATTTAAGATTATACATTCCAGGTTCTCGGAATTTCAGACCAATCACAAAACACACAGCCAAGCCACACAACCACACAATCAAGTACATAGAAAACTTCACAATATCATTCAATGCATATCAATCACTATTAAGAGTTTGCTATCAAATAGCATAAACCATAACCTACCTCCACCGAAGAATCGAAGTCAACCAACTACTTCTCCAATACTTTTCCTTTCCTCAATGCTTCCGAACCTTTCCAATCTATCAAGTGTATATGCATAATTTGTAAGTTAACAATCCTATAAACACTCATATTATCCTATGTAGACTTAGACCCAAAAACTCACCTAATTTTATAATTAATTTTCTAAAGTTTAAACCTAAGGATACATATTAATTCCTCCCATATGCATAACCTTAATGATATTAAATTAATATAATACACCTTATATTTAATTACCTATCTCCGTATATCAAAATATAACTTATAATACGAGACCACAATATTGATATTAAACGTTTGAAGCCAGTGATTACTAAACCATTGACAGCCAACCCTGCACCATACTCCAATCACGAACTTTACATACTAAATATATTCACCATTAATCATACCAATATGCAAACCCACATAAATGTAGCAACTAAATCTTATCACCCGTAAACTTAATTACATTTATTAATCAAGTTAGGATAATTATATATGTATAATAAGAAATATTCAAAAAAAAAAACAAAAAACGAATGAACAAGTACATTATTATTTTCTCTTTTTGCATGCCTAGGTAAGTATCATTGCCTCAATCAATTGGCAATAAGTAGCCAATGATTGAGGTATGTAATTGTCCCCAAAAATCCCAGAACATGAACATAAATATCGATTCCCACTTCTTCTTTTATTTTTTCCAATCCAATTATCATAACTATAATACAAAACTTCTATCTCATTTTCAATCTAACTATATGATATTATATAGTAATTAATCCTTACCTTGAGGTTTCCAATCCCGTGGCCGCCCACCTCTCAATTCCCTTTCTTTAATATGTCTTATTATAATAATGTGTACTACTCGTCTTAGCAATCACTTTGCATTACAAGAATTTTTACCTGAAGCGCAAAGTACTTTTCTTGTGGCGGCGATCATCATGCTCCTTTGTCTCTCTCCCAAATTGTGAACAAGTTAAACCCTACAGAAATATTTTAATATCCTAATTATTAAAAGACTAATTATTAAAGTGGCATGATCCACTATTAATTTTAATATTATTTTATTTAATCACCAACTAAATAATTTATTAAAACTACCCCATTAATTCTATAACTGTAGTTATGAATAGTCCAAAATATTCATTTAGAATATATCGGAAGTATTTTATGAACTAAAATCTCTATTACTCGAAATGACCAAATGGGTCGTTACACTATGGTTACTATATGATGTTTATGTGTTTTACTATATTATGCAATGAGCAATGTTAACATGTTACTGGACCAAATTTAGTCAAGTATGGTGATTGAAAGATCTTTGATGACAGTCTCAACCGTTGAACGAGAGTCTTTGACTCTTCATGCACAACTATTTCATTTTCTGTGGGTAATTGAATGTCTAATATCATATCATGTGTACCAGTTACCTGTTGGAGAGTGAAAGCTTGCGGAGGTTGAGCATTGCTTAGGGATCGGAGTTGCAAACTGCTCGACCTTAGGTAAGGTTGGGTAGGGAGGTCTTCCCACTTCCTCTTCCCATTCATGAAAGGGTACTAAGAAGAACTAAGGAAAGGAGCAGAGTTGAAGCTTGAGCGGTACTCCTTCTCTTTCAAACTTACTTCTTAAGGTTCAGAGATGCTCGCCCGTCTACCGGAATAGGAGAAAGAGAAGATCTCGACTAGGAGTCAGAGGGAATCTCTGGCGGATCTTTTCTAAGCCAGGAAGATGCCTCTGCTTAAGTTGCAAGTATTGGTGCTTCTTAAAATGGGAGGAGGAATGATATAATGATACATTGACAAATTAATGTATCATATGTATAAATTTGAACTCACATTATTTTTCTTAGATACACTTGCTTTAACATGAACATTTATTGTGTGTGGAAGTTCTGATACATCATTCATGCCTTCTTTATCATTGCAAGTATCAACATCCTATATTTTTAATGAAATTATCGTTAGTTAATTAATGTATCAACAATATTAAACTGAATATTTTATCAATATTGGCGAATTATATAAATGTAAACTACATATTTTAAAAGATTGATATCACACTGATACAATTTATCAAAAAAAAATATTAGACTGATACACTAGGATAACAAAATATGTAATATTGAATATATCAATGTATCGAACAAGTGTGTGGGGCTATAAATGAGTATTTGATTCATTATACTGTAAAATAATATGTATCATATACTTACTTCTACAACTTTCTGTTTGGAAATATGATTTTGTTCTTGAGCTTCTACAACGTCAACCTCAATTGGATTATTATTGGAAAAATTCATCGCAATCGATGAATTTCGTTGTTCAAACATCTGGTCAGTTCTTTGTGGGTGGGAGAATAACCTTCTTGAAAATTTGGCACGATAGTTGGAATAGACGTGCCAACAATATTCTTCGTGAAGAAAAAAAGATGCATATCAAACAAAGAGATTTGTTTTAACGGCAAGTATTTGATAAATAAACTACTACCTCTTCTTCTTGCTTATCTCGATTCCGAACAACATTCACCAACTCAATGTGATTTAATTTGATTAAAATCCTCTAAATGCTGAAACTTTTTGTCAATATGAAAATATATAAAAATAAGTTAATAGGTAGTTATTGTACAAATACACATATTAAAAACTATTTATTACAATCACTTACATATTTTTTCAGGTACTTCTTAACTTGTTTAATATCTTTTGTCAAAACATTCTTTACGAACAATTGAAGGACCATGAATATCAGATAAATTACCACTTGAATCTGGAATTGAATTTTTTTGTTTTATTTGCGCAGCTAGTTGTTCTGATTGGTTAACTTGAGTAACATTTGATTTGGTTGGATGAGCATTCTTTCTCCTCTTTGGAGGGGGTGTAGCTGATGAAGTAGACATGCGTCTTGATCTCTTTAAAAATTGATCCGTAGAAATATTAGAAAAATCCTCAAATTCGAGAAGGTCTTGTGGTTGAACCTGCTTGGACTTGGAAACTGAAGAATGAGGTTCGAAAAGAGAAGTATCAACATTAATCGGCAAATCAAGTGCAACCATTTCCTCTGCTGTTGAATGTATATCATTGCAAGAATTTTGGGTTGCATATATAAAATCAATATAATAAACACGATTATGTATTACTAATCACAAAAATGATACAATAATATGAAATGAAAATTGTTCATTGTACACTATCAAAACAAAAATTACCTGAGTGAAGATGTTAGACATAAACATGTCAAATTTTGGTTTAACTCCCACAACTCGCCAGTTGCATATCTTAGGTATATAACTGCCCTCTTTGACTGCAATTTTATCACTGATTACAGAGGCACATTCATATATCCAAACATTAAGCGAATATGGCATGCCGGCTAATCGATACATCTTCTTCTTTTTTTTGTGAACTTTTGTCTCAATGTTTTCATCAATTTTGAGAATGCAATTTGTCCCCATGGATACTTTGGATACCTTCCGTCTTCAACCATAAAGAAATGATGAATAGGCATATTTGTATCATCAAGTTGGGAAAAAATAAACGTGTGAATGAAATATAGAATTGCCATTTCAACGGCATCCTGATTATTCTCCCATTCACCCATCAGAAATCTTTGAACTAAATGACCCCTGTTCACACTATGTTTTGAATCAGGGAAGTATTTTTGAATCAACCTGCTATGAGTGGAATCAGGATATGTAAAATCATCAACATTCCCGGTGCATTTCAGGCCAGTAATAATCGCAAATTCTTTAATAGTGAAATGCAAAATATTTCCGCTTGCATGAATATGAAGCTCATCTATGATATTCTGCTCCAGCTCAAGTAATAGCAGACACTTTGTTATTTGTCCTTGGTAATTGCAGTTAGGAATGTTGATATGGATCAAAAATTATATTCTTGAATAATTCAACACCCTTAATCCCTATGGACAAATTCAAATCTTCTACAAAATTCATGTTGTAGGTCGAATCAAACCTCAAAGAGTGAGTAGGAATTTGTTTTATCTTGTATTTCACAGACTATAATGAAACAAACGAACAATAGTTAAATACATAAAATAATATAAACATGATATATGTTGAATAATGAACAATTGATTTTGCAATGACCATTATATTTGAATCTACTACATGAATTATTAATATTTGTATATGAAACACACTAGACCTTAATAAATGTATAAATCATATATTTTAATTTGGAAATTCATTATAAATTGATATTTGACAACATCAATTATGTTATTTTTGTATCATATAGATGATAAGTTGGGTTTGATACTTAAATAAGCAGATTACAACATAATATGTCATTAGTTAAAACTGACACATAAATTAGCCCGTTACAATATATTTACAATTTGAAATATTGAGAACAATACGTGACAATATTTTTCTGTCACTTAATGAAAAGATTAAGAACAACTCAATATTATATTTTTGTATCATTTATATGATATGTTGGGACTGATACATAATTATATCTTGATACATAGAGAATAACTTGACAATGTTAGAATTTTAGGTATCAAAATATAAATTAAATAATTATACATTGTAATACGATAACATCAATTTTTCAGTTATGTATCATATATTTAGTAGACAACTAAATGACAGATTGAACATCAAAAAACACAAAAAATAAATCGAAACTCATTACCTTAGGTAGATTAGGCCAAAAAATTGGAGATGATACTTTTCTACCCCTTTTTTAGGGATTTTTTCAACCTACGCTTTTGAAGAAGAATGCATATCGTTCTTCACATTCTCGATACTCACATTGGTCATTACTAGAGGATCAGACAATTTTTTTGATCTATTTTCAGTTTGATCAACATCTTCATTGTCCTAAATATAATTAGTGTTAAATGACATCATTTGAGTAATACCTATACTGAATGTAGGAGCATCAATCATAACGTATCAAAATTTTAATGAAGAAAGAAAATAATGTATGAACTATGAGTAAAAAAAGAAAATTAAAATAAATACCTAAAATGATGAAATTGTTTAACTGGAGTGATAAACATCTTGAAATTCAAAATCGAAATGATAAGATTATGGGAGAGAAAATAGGAAGTGATTCAAAGAGTGAAAAAAGAGAAGATAAACATGAATTAGGAGATGGGGAGTTATATATCCGGAAGCTAGGTTTAAAGGAGTAAAAAAGAAGATTTTAGTAATATTTTAAAAAGGAAGGAAATAATAGAAAATATGTTAACTAATATTTAGTATATAAGTAATTTTTTGGAAAGCCTTAATTTTAAAAATTACATTTCCAGCAAGATGATGATATAATTGGTGCAAACTTCTTGCATAATGTTAACAACCTTGGAATTGTAGACAGTTACCTCAACAGTTCCATTTTGCATTGTGTCCCTTGCAAAAGAATAAGAATCGACCCGATCACCTTGATTGAATCTTTACTGATCATACATAACTACCGAATTAGCATTAATTGACAATTGAAACAAAATATATAATAATAAAAATTGCGATCAAATTTTCTTATCAAGGAAATTCTGCCAAAGAAATCAGTAGCTTGTAGAGATTCATTTCACACCAAGTGGTGAAGTAATTATTAACTGTAAATCGTAGCAAACCTTCATATATATTATATTTTTTTCCATTTAAAATTGAAGATCACTGGAGCTAGCTTCTAGGTAAAGGTCCATATGAAAATTAGCACATATGCTATAGACAAAAAGAAGAATCTAATTAGAGGCTGTAAATATAAAAATTCCACATTTTTATGAATTCAGACCACTTGACCATACGTTAGGCAACTGAAAAGAAACTCTTTTAGTTTGCTGACTAGCTAGTTTATATATTTGATGTTAAGCATATATTAGTTAAAGTCTTGAAAAATAGGTCATGTTGTAGATATGAAATTTTAACAGAGTAAGGGCCTAAGGGGCTCTAAAAGATACATCATTTTAGAATGTGATGACTATTTATTATTGCGATCGCAACTGTTCCAAACAATACATAAAAATAAAAGAAATAGAAAGTAGTGCAGAACCCTGACGTTTTATGAAATAATCTTTCAAGTGACTTTATAGTCGACTTCATTCTAACATACCAACATTCGACAAACAAGTCCGGCCTTATACCATCCATAACAACAACTCAACTAAAGACAACCCCTGGCCCCCACCCACCAAAATAATAATAATAATAATAATAATAATAATAATAATAATAATAATAATTTGTCTAGACCAAGTTCAATCAATATAATTGAAAAAGTAAAAGAATAAAAAGTAAATAATCTAGGTAGGAACAAAAAGTAATCTGAAAAATTCAATTAAAGAGCCCTCGATTATAAATTGACTATAAATTTTAGTGCAAACCCTTCAAATTCCAAGTCAATCTTATGCTGACACTATCCAGAAAGCATATATGCGATGACCTACACACCCTCATATCCCACGACTAGAAGAATCAAGAACGTACAACTATACGCCCGAATGCATTTAGCTTGATATCTGAGTCAGTTAATTTTTCTTCCTTATCATATCTTGCTCTTTTTCTACGTAATTCATATAGGTGATTAAAGAATAAATTTTCCCCCGTTGTCTGACAACAAAATAAATTATAGGGTTTTGCTAAATCAATGTCATTTTATATGTATAATAGTTAAAGAATAAGTATTATTATTTGGCGCACAATAGTATTACGATATTACCCTTCGAATATGTTAAGGATATGTTTGAAAAGTCACATGTTAATTGAAATTGGTGTGGATAGTAACTACACAACCTAGTAATTATATTGATATATTATTTTGTCATAGTGTAATTACAATGTAATTATAAATGTACAACTATTGCAAAGTTCAAAATACAATATATTTACCGAGAAAAAAATAATCTAGTAGATTATATAGCTAATTATGCACGCTAGATTATTTAAATCCTTTGTTAATATATTCAGACAAAGATTTTAAATTTTGATAAACAGCAAGTACCCACAACCAAAATTAGGAATCATGAATTCAAGCATGATAGTGAGAGGGGCGAAGGAACAACAATTTACATAATTACATTACTCTTTTTATCTCAATTTATGTGTCACACTTTCTTTTTTAGACTATCACAACAACAAAATAATGTTAATTTTTCATATTAGAAATAATTTTAGTTTGTAATTCTCCTTTTGTCATTAATGAAATAATTTATAGTTTGTAATTCTCTTTTTGTCATTAATGAAATAATTTATAGTCATACAAATGATTAAGATTTCTTTTTTAGACCTTCCCTACGAAATTATCTTCTCATTTTGTCTAAATTTTGAAAATTCAACGTCGATTTTTCCAACTCTTTGTTTTATTATTTAAATAATTTGAATTCATATGAAAAAATAAATTAAATCTTGTCGAAAATTTAAATTTAAAAAATAAAACACATGTTTGCATTAAAGGACGACATGAAAAATATACTGAATCTCATATGATATTGTTGGTCTTTATAAATTTTTGTTGTTGTGGATCAAAATTTTAACTAATGACTTTTTTTGATGTAACTAAAATTATGTATGTGAAATTTTTTTCAGTCACTTTATATTAAGTTTAATACATAGAGCATGAAGTATCAACAAATATAAATAATTATGTCGTGTATTTAGAATATGAAAATTCACCTTACAAGATTTTAAGTTATTGATAATTGCCTCAGTTGCTGCTTGAGAAATTACTATAGCAAGGGACGACATTGATACAGTTGCTCGCATAAATCTTTGTGATCTTTGTTCTACGATTCTCTTTATAAACTTATGATTGAGATGATTAAATGTCAGAGATGGAGTAGACGCAGATGATCTCTTTCTTGAAGACGGAATTTTTAAATAACTTCGCGGTGTTTGAGAGTACGAAAACTCCTGAGCTAGATCAGGGTGATGTTTCCTCTGCCTTGTAATGGGGCATGTTGTATTACATCTTTTTATCCCTTACTGAATGGCTTTCCCTTCATATGTTTGACCGGTTTCAAGGGTGACAAGATCAATGAATATCTGTCCAAGACAGACAAAATCTTTTGGTGGCCTTGATGGAGCAGTCGACTTATCTGACAATGAGAGAAAAACGCAACTGAGACTTTCTTCATCACTATTATTCAGAGAGCTGTCATATTCGAAGAGATTTAGGAAAATTTGATCACCTCCTATATTAGAAACTAGAAAGTTATAACTTGTACAGACATACCTTTTTTCTAATGATTGACTTAGACTCCGCCTTCGAACATTCTTTTCCCCACAGTTTCATGTTTCACCTGCATGTGTAAGCAACTATCATAGATGTCTAGGTACCAAATAGGAAAAATCATGTAAGTAGGGGTTTGAAACATGTTGTTCATTTTCGAGGGGGTGTCGAATCTTTTTGGTGAAGGCTCTTGTGAATAAGGAGTTTTAGGGGACTCCACTTTAGAGAAGGCTTTGGGAGATTGCTTTTGGTTTGTACTCCCCCTGTCCCTATTTACTTGTCCATATTTCCTTTTATATCTGTCCATATTTACTTGTCCATTTTAACAAATCAAGAAAGGATAACCTTTTTCCTAATATGCCCTTATTTAATTCTAGAAAATTTCTAGTACTACTAAGTTGTAATGCATGCTTTTTGAAACCAGAAAATACATTTATTATACTTGGGGAGTTGCATAATCTTTTAAGTTAAGGGTAAAATTGTAACTAACATATGATAATCATTGGTACCTTAATATGTGTGTCACTTATAAAGTAGACAACTAAATAGGAACAGAGAGGGAGTGTTATTTGAAGTTTTGATGATTTGACAAACTCATAGACCTTGTGAAGAGACCAGATTCATTGTGCAAATGTATATGCAACTGTCAGGTCTTTATCGACAGGGGGAAGCAAACATGGAAGAACATGTAGACACTGGTGTATTGTTTGTCATCATCAAAAAGGGGGAAAATGTTATTTGAAGTTTTGATGATTTGACAAACTCATAGACCTTGTGAAGAGACCAGATTCATTGTGCAAATGTATATGAAACTGTCAGGTCTTTATCGACAGGGGGAAGGAAACATGGACGAACATGTAGACACTGGTGTATTGTTCGTCATCATCAAAAATGGGGAAAATGTTATTTGTAGTTTTGATGATTTGACAACTCAGGGACCTTATGAAGGGACCTGGTTCTTGGCTCAATATGCTTTTTGGCTACCAGCTGGAGAAAGTACAAAAAGTTGGTGCACAGTCTCCAACAGTGGCAGAAGTGGCAGACGCGGCAGAAACCTCAGCCAATGGGATTGCTTTACGTTTAGTGACCTTTCTACATAAACAAAACATCCCTATATTCACAATTAGTTTTTGCAACTTGAAAAGGATCTCAAGAACTCTTGCAAAGGCTTACAAAAGGAGTAAAGAAATTATTTGTAGTTTTGATGATTTGACAACTCAGGGACCTTATGAAGGGACCTGGTTCTTGGCTCAATATGCTTTTTGGCTGCCAGCTGGAGAAAGTACAAAAAGTTGGTGCACAGTCTCCAACAGTGGCAGAAGTGGCAGACGCGGCAGAAACCTCAGCCAATGGGATTGCTTTACGTTTTGTGACCTTTCTACATAAACAAAACATCCCTATATTCACAATTAGTTTTTGCAACTTGAAAAGGATCTCAAGAACTCTTGCAAAGGCTTACAAAAGGAGTAAAGAAACATCCTCAAGATCAACTCAAATCTGAAAGAGCTGGAAGCTTAGTTGTCTTAGGATTATTTCTTCTACGCGTAAATTGTAAATCTATTCCTCCATTTATAAAGGAATCAGATAGTTGTTTGATCTGAAATTCTAAATCATTAGTAGGTTAGTGATTTAGTGGGCAGTCTTTGAGATTGCTTAGAAAATCCTAAATTGTCTAGAGTGATAGCTTAGTAGGTAGAGTAACATCTACTTAGGCTCATCAAGCAATAGAGCTATTGCTTGTCTGTGAGATTAAAAACTTTTTCTCACATTTTGTGTAACCGGTTTACTTTTTCTTGTGAAGACTAGTGAAACGGTTTTGGAAATCCTGTGAGACAGGTCGTGGTTTTACTCCCTTGAGCAAGGAGGTTTCCACGTAAACTGCTGGTGTTGATATTCTGCTTTTATTTACAGTGGTTCATATTTTGAGTGAGTCAAGGGACCTGGTCCATTGACTGATAGTGGACACACAGATTCTAACAAGTGGTATCAGAGCGGGTTCTCTCTAGCTGGTTAACACCAAGAGAGTGGTTCCTGCATTAGAATGGCTGCTCCACTTAATCTAGAAGAAGGTCAATCTTCAACTCGACCACCTCGATTCAATGGCCAGTTCTATAGCTGGTGGAAAACCAAGAAGGATAAGTCTCTAATGCTGAAACTCAAGCCTAAAGAAGATTCCAGTGAAGATGATGATATGGCATACCTTACCAGGAGATTTCAAAAGATTGTAAGAAAAAACAAAGATTTCAGAAAGGGAGGAAATTCTCTTAGAGCTGCAGCAACCAGTGATACCTGTCACAAGTGTGAAAAAGCTGGACATTTTATAAGAGATTGTCCGTTACTCAAAACTGAAAACAAGGACTATCAAAGACCAAAAGGTGAGAAAGAAAAACGCAGGGACCTGGTACTTGATAAAAGTGATCGAAAAGCTGCAGCTGATCATGTGGTCAAGAAAACTCTTGCTGCATGGGGAGACTCTTCCAGTAAGTCAGAAGATCTTGATGAACCAAATAATGCATCAATGGTGGCAATTCATGATGAGAATAATATATTCGATGAAATGTTTGCTGTAATGGCTCAGTCAGATGATGAAGATGCTGAGGATCAGGTAACACTTCTTGATATTAAGCAAAATCTGGATACTTATTCTTTTAAAAGACTGAGAAAATTAACAAATGTGATGATTGATTCTGTGATTGAATTAACTTCTGAAAGAGACTCCATGAATGCTGAATTTGAAAGTCTAAGTGAAAACAGAGATAAAATTGGTGAGAAAATGGTTCAAATTGAATGCAAAATGATTGTTCTAGAATCTGAAAAACTAGAACTCAAAAATCAATTGTATCTGATGAATGAGAAGTCTGAAAAACTGAAAGAAAAGTCTGCCAGTCTACATGTTGAGCTGGAAGAAAAACTGAAAAACTCAGAGATTAACCTTGTTTTCACCTTGGAAAAGAACAAAAGCTTAGAGAAAGATATTGTCAAACTTAAGGATGACCTTGCAAATTCCCTTAAATGGACAAAATCTTCTAAGTTGCTTTCAAATGTGACAAATCAAAGCAACTACAACAAAAGGGGTCTGGGAAGTTTGAATATTACTCCTCCTTTTAATCCTCGCAGCAAATATGTCTTTGTTTCAGATAACTTGCTTTGTGTTCACTGTGGTAGAAATGGGCACTTAAAAAGTGAATGTACAGCCTGGAGAGAGTCGCATGAAAGATTCTCAAACTTCACAGAAAATAAAAGGAGTTCAAAAGGGGGACCTGGTCCTGTTCAAAAACCCTTGATCAAAAAGAGTTTAAATTTACCTCATTGGGCGAGAAACACCTTGATTACTCCTTTATCTGCCTTCTGGGAACTCAAATTGAAATGGGTTCCCAAGTCTACTAAGTGATTCTTGCTGCAGGTGAGTGAGAGGAGTAACAGTCAAATGTTGGTACATGGATAGTGGATGCTCCAAACATATGACTGAGATACAAAAAACTTCCTCTCGCTCAAGGCACTTCAAGGTGGAGTTTTTTTTTAAAAGTGTTGGTAAAGTTGAAAAACGCTTCAAGAATCCATGATAATGTGTATCATGTTAGTGCTTTGAAGTACAGTTTTCTGAGTATGTCTCAAATCTGTGTCAAGAGAAATGAAGAAAAGTTTACATCTGAGAAGTGTACTGTGGTTATTTTAACTACAAAGAAGGTGTTTCTCACTACTGAAAGATGTAAAAGCATGTATTTGGCAAACTTGGAAATATCTCATGGAGATGATCTAACATGTCTAAGTGCTCAGAATGAAAATGCTGATCTGTAGCATCGAAGACTAGGTCATGTGAGCTCATCTTTATTGATTAAGCTAGTTCCTAAGGACCTGGTACTAGGTCTGCCAAAACTGAGATTTTGTGAAAATAAAATGTGTGAAGTGTGTGTAAAAGGAAAACAGATCAGAATTTCCTTCAAGTCAAAGAGAAAGTGACCTCATCAAGAGTATTAGAGCTGCTGCATAGGGATCTGTGTGGACCTCTACAAGTTCAAAGCAAAGTGAAAGAAGTAATACTGAAATATGTGTTCATTTGAAGAGTAGAACAATGATCAGTTGCATCCGTTGACATCAAGGCCAGCATGGAAACACAGTTCATCTCATCCGCTTGATAATCTCATTTCACCTCTGAACTCTGGAATCCATACTAGAATCAAAAACAAGAAATCTAGTTGCATTTTTCAGCTTTTATCTCATCAATTGAGCATAAGAATGTAAAAGAGGCATTGTGTGATGCAGACTGGGTTAACTCAATGCAAGAAGCACTACATCAGCTTGAAAGAAGCAAGATTAAGCAAACCTCCAGTGGCATCTTAATCTGTCAAGGGAAGCATACAAAAGAGCTGTTAAAGAACCTTCATATGCAATCAGGTCGGACATGGTATTCAGCGTGGGAATGTATGCACAGTTCCGAACATGTCCCAGGGAATCTCCTCTAAAGGCAGCTAAGAGAATCCTGAGTATCCAAAGAAAACAGGGGACCTGGTCCTGTTTTATCCTGCAGCTGAGGATGTGTGTGTAGCTGCTGCCTCCAGATTGCCCAACTTTTTCAGATAAAGCAATAGCTTGGGAATATTGGAGTCATCATCAACACCATTCCTTTTATGTGTGCTAAATACAAGGGCTGTCAGTATGGGAAAGAATCCTGTGCTAACTTTCTAAGAGATAATGTTGAAAAAGGGAATTTTGTGCTAACTTATTGCCCAACAGAGGAACAAATTGCAGACATCTTTACCAAGGCTCTAAGCAAAGATCAGTCTGAGAGCAACAGGTTGAAGTTGGGTATGATGAACTTGAAGTAATCCCAAAATTATTCAAGCATGAAATTTCCTTAGTGGCAGAAATCTGTAGTGCAGGTATCCTTTCTATTAATAATAATATGTCTTGTAAGATCAATGTTGTACCTATTACAGGTATACATTCATAAATGATGTGCAAAAGCAAAAACATAGTCAGAACCATTCAGGAATGGTGCTTAAATTACAGTATGGGACTTGGTCTCTCCTAAGGTTAGCTTTCTTTACATTAATTTTAAACTAGTCTAAATAGACCGTTGATATTGCCACGTGCCAGTCTTTCGTCATTCTGACCGTTAGTCCCATCGCTTGAAACTCCAAGCGACGCGTCAAATCAAGGGACCTGGCACCGCTTCTCCTCTTTATATTCAACCTTCTCATTTCTAAATCTCTTCACTCTTTCTCTTTGTTCTGAAAAACCCTAAAATACCAAATCTTATCTCTTTCTCTTTGCTGTTGTTTTTTGTTAAAAAGAAAAATGTTGTAACCCTCATCGTCATCAAGAAAGATGCTTGCATCCTTGAGTGAAATCGATCCAGTTTCTTTCTATACCCCATCTCCTTCAGGATCGAAATCAATAGTTCCAACAACCTCTGAAGTCAGTCCTCCTTTAGATAACTCCATCATCCCCATTCAGTCTATAGATCTAAACAGTCCTAGTCTTCCCCTGGTACCTGGTCCTTCTATGGAAATTCTTTTAGATACCCTTTTTGAGGGTGACTTACCAGAGAGCAAAACATCTGAGTCCAATATCTTGGCTGCTAGTGAAGGACTGGTCATTGAGAGCCTCAGAATGATGAGAGAAGAAGCAAGATTGGAGGAATGTGAAAATCCCAGACGATATCAGAGACACACAACCTATTTTTGATAAAACTCCGGATTTTGGGAGATACCCTTCGTCTGATTCTTCTGATGAAGAAGATGTTAATCGTCCTATTCAGTGGTCACTGTAGAAGAGAAAGGAAAATGTCTCTAAAAAGGGGAAAGAAAAGGTTGTAGAGGGTAAACCTAAACGATGGCCAGTTACTAGATCTGACTCTAAGAAAATGCTAGCCGATGCTATGAAAGCCAGTGCCAAATCTATAGCCAGAAATCGAAGTGAAAGAACCTTCAAAGTGTCAAAATTCCAAATGCCTCCGACTGATGTGGTGGAAGTTTCTGGGGAAGAGTCTGATGGGGGGGTCTTGTAAGAAAAGTTCAAGAAAAGTGAAACAAAATGTCCAAAAGAAGTCCAACACAACAAAATCCACAAAGGCGATAGTGAAAAGAAAAATGAAGAGAAAAACTTCTGCAACACAAACTAAAAAGTCTGAGCAGGGACCTGGTCCTGAAGTGCACGTGGATGAAGATGTCATCAACAAATAAGAAATTGTTGATAACCTGAGGAAACAATCTGTTTTGGCTGGAAGGGAATTCGACATGAATATTGTTCATCAGCCAGGTATGGACTTTCTTCATGATATTGTAAAAATTCAATCATGGATGCATTTATTCGATTTTAAGTCTCCTGTCCTTCATGAGGAAGAGGTCCGTGAATTTTACTACAATATTACTTTTGGAGAAGATGGCAGTATAAATACCAGAGTGAAAAACATAGTTGTTCATCTTGATGAAGACTTGTTGGGAAAGATTCTTGGAGTACCTCGAGGAGGTATCAGGTCTGTGATTGGAAAAAGTTGTTCGATGGAATTTGTCACGACTTGTTCTAAACTCCCAACTACCAGGTGTGCAGGGTTATTTAAGAAACTGATGAAGAGTGAATTCCAGTTGGTTTTTGAGTTTGTTAACAAAATTCTCCTTCCAAGAACTGAAAAGAGAACTTCAGCAACTTCGGCTGATCTGTTTGTCATGGAGCTATTGTGCAAATTTGAACCTCTGGATCTTCCAGGTCTTATGCTTGAACACATGTACAAAATTGTCATCGAGAGAAAGAGAAAGCATGGTATGGGTTATGGGATACTTCTTAACTAAAGTATTCAAACACTTTAATATTCCTCTTGGTGTTGGAAAAGTAGGTACAGTGAAACAAACCATCTCAGAGTCCACTCTGGTTGAATGTGAGTGCATAGAAGGAAAAGCAAATCCCAAGAGCAAAGTGGCTCAACTTGTGGAGAACCAGGATCAATTGAAGCATGAGTTGGAAGAATTGACTATGAGGTTGAGTAGTAGAGATGCTGAAATTGCTATTCTTAAGGTAGAACTACTTAAGGCACAGACTATGGGACCTGGTACCTCGGTTATTCAAGAGCTGAAGCAAGAAAATGCAGAGCTGAGGGCCAAAATTGTTGCTTTACAAGAGAAAGCAATAAAAGACAATGATGATGCTAATGCTCGACTTACTCTTATCATTCAGTCCCTTTCCCATCAGCCTCCTCCTTCATAGTCGTTTTTTTTCTATCTTCTTCCCCTTTATGGTTCTTGTATGTGGCTTATCTACTTAGTCTGCTGTACTCTAGTTTAATTTTAATGTATTGAATGATGCCTCTGAACTGCTATTAATCCTATTCCTGTTTTGTTCTGGCAAATTGTTTATCGTATTTTGTACTCCTTTATGTCTGATTGCCAAAAGGCTATGATTTTACTTGATTGCATTATTGATAATATTGGTTTACTGTGTCTCTTTTTAATGATGCCAAAAGGGGGAATTTTTATGTAAGAATAGGAGATGTACTTTATGCATGAATGTTGTACTTCAGGGATGGAAGATGTAATTCAGGGAAACAGGAAATATTATTTCTGGGCTTGGTTTATGGTTCTTGTGAATTTCTTTTTCACTGCAGGTATATGGATAACTGATTCAGGGGGGAACAATAAACTTTGTAATATCTTGTGATCCTGTCTTGAAGTCTGATGTATGGTTTGTCATCATCAAAAAGGGGGAAAATGTTATTTGAAGTTTTGATGATTTGACAAAACCATAGGGACCTTGTAAAGGTACCTGGTCCATGGTGTAGGAAACTAAGGAGTGTGTTTACTCGACAGGGGGAAGAAATGCAGACATTGGTGTATGGTTTGTTATCATCAAAAAGGGGGAAAATGTTATTTGAAGTTTTGATGATTTGACAAACTCATAGACCTTGTGAAGAGACCAGATTCATTGTGCAAATGTATATGCAACTGTCAGGTCTTTATCGACAGGGGGAAGCAAACATGGAAGAACATGTAGACACTGGTGTATTGTTTGTCATCATCAAAAAGGGGGAAAATGTTATTTGAAGTTTTGATGATTTGACAAACTCATAGACCTTGTGAAGAGACCAGATTCATTGTGCAAATGTATATGAAACTGTCAGGTCTTTATCGACAGGGGGAAGGAAACATGGACGAACATGTAGACACTGGTGTATTGTTTGTCATCATCAAAAATGGGGAAAATGTTATTTGTAGTTTTGATGATTTGACAACTCAGGGACCTTATGAAGGGACCTGGTTCTTGGCTCAATATGCTTTTTGGCTGCCAGCTGGAGAAAGTACAAAAAGTTGGTGCACAGTCTCCAACAGTGGCAGAAGTGGCAGACGCGGCAGAAACCTCAGCCAATGGGATTGCTTTACGTTTTGTGACCTTTCTACATAAACAAAACATCCCTATATTCACAATTAGTTTTTGCAACTTGAAAAGGATCTCAAGAACTCTTGCAAAGGCTTACAAAAGGAGTAAAGAAACATCCTCAAGATCAACTCAAATCTGAAAGAGCTGGAAGCTTAGTTGTCTTAGGATTATTTCTTCTGCGCGTAAATAGTAAATCTGTTCCTCCATTTATAAAGAAATCAGATAGTTGTTTGATCTGAAATTCTAAATCATTAGTAGGTTAGTGATTTAGTGGGCAGTCTTTGAGATTGCTTAGAAAATTCTAAGTTGTCTAGAGTGATAGCTTAGTGGGTAGAGTAACATCTACTTAGGCTCATCAAGCAATAGAGCTATTGCTTGTCTGTGAGATTAAAAACTTTTTCTCACATTTTGTGTAACCGCTTTACTTTTGCTTGTGAAGACTAGTGAAACGGTTTTGGAAATCCTGTGAGACAGGTCGTGGTTTTACTCCCTTGAGCACGGAGGTTTCCACGTAAACTGCTGGTGTTGATATTCTGCTTTTATTTACAGTGGTTCATATTTTGAGTGAGTCAAGGGACCTGGTCCATTGACTGATAGTGGACGCACAGATTCTAACAGGGAGTATTAATTTGCTTGACTTTCGACCTGACTTCTGCATAGGATGAATTGTTTTCTTGATTTGTTTTATTTGACGCAATGTATACATGAGGCTCAAGTTCATAATCTTCTTCATCCTCTTCAGGAATTCCTTTCTGAGTATGACAAAAAAGAGCAATACATTAACTTGAATAAACACAATATCGCAAAATAATCACCAATTCATAATGCTACAAGATGTAGCAAAGATAAAGGCGAAAAAACTAACTACTGCATCCCAAGTTGTGGAGTCGGCCTCCTGATTATCGGACAATGAAGAAGTCATATTCAATTTGCTAAGATCCTAATGAATACATTACCCTCTATCTTTCAGCTCTTTGAATTGGATGCACGCTATGCAGTGGTTCTGCGATAATTAAAAGAAACTGAGCATACCAATCAAATTAATTGGTTGCTTCAATTATATATCTTTCATTACAAAAAGTATTTGATTTATTGAATGAAGATATATGTGGGAATACTCATGTTTCAGAAGTAATGTTCTCAATGTCTCCATCTATAAGTATCGACCATGAACTCACTGTTTCCCAGGAAGGAGTATTCTGCATTTAGTAGCAAAATCTTTAATCTTTTTATTTTGACGTATCCATTTTGTTGCGCCTGTATAAGTACTCGCTTATTTGGAGTATAAACAATATGGGGGAGTACTTAATACCCTGTTATTTTTGGCTTCATATTAAGGAGGAGGAAAAATCAAGAACTGAACTTGTTGTACTAATTTCTTTCGTTGAATGCTTGGATGCTACTATTTTATTGAGTTGATCAGCCTTACAACAAGGAAATGGAGATTTTGTTGTTGATAAAGTATATTTTCTCTCAAACCGCAACACTTATTATCTAATATCTAACCTTCGAAAATAATACTTATCTGCAAATTTTGAAGGTGTGAAACTTGATAAAAACTGGCGGATTATATAACAGAGAGGGAAGATATTGACTCGTCAAGGATATTATTCCTATTGAATCACATGGAGGTTAGGCAAGTCACTCTGCATGTAGTATGTAGCTGTTTCTTAAACATGTGGAGTTCATATATGTTTTTGTTGCAGGTATGCATGCATGGTTTGCTGCTAACTTTAATTGAATTGTAGTTTTACTAACATTTGTTATCAAACATGTTTTTATCTTTGATCATTGTATTCAGTGGCGGATTCAGAATTTTCATTAAGGGGTTCGAATAAAAAAAAATTAGTGGTTTGAACCCCTAAATCACTAAGTCAACCTCTAATCTTATATTCAGGGGGTTCAAAATCAATATATAAACATTAAATTCTTTAAAATATCTTAAATATACAACGTAATTGTTTGCTAAGGGAGTTCACTCTAGGTCCGCCCCTGAATGTACTAGGCGAAAGTACAAAAAGACATAAATCCTAGCATGCAAGCTAGGATCAATATTTGTTCATAAGTTTCAGTATGCTGATATTCCATCAGAGACAAAGCTTTAGAGAAAAAAAAATATTAGAAGTTTACCTCAACAAGCCAATTAATTAACTATAATTTCTTGGAGTAGCTTGCATGATGATCGCATCGTAAAAAACTACCTTCTGACCTATATTGCATATGTTTTCACCATGATCTTTACAATTTTTTCCTAGAGTGCTTTTCATATTCTTGTTTCCTCAAATATTACAAGCATATATGTATGGGAAATGAATAGTGCAGAAAATATGAGGAGATGCAGCTCAAGTAGAAGAGTCAGACAACACTTACTTCAAGGAGGAGATACATATCCTTGATTCACAGTACCTGCAATTGTTAAACATTCTAGTGGTATTAAGACTTACTTATTATGCAGGTGTTGCAAATGGAGTTGAGGCGGGGGCAGGGGCCTTGAAGAGGGTAGGGGCGGCGCCTCGAGGCGGGTGAGGTTTGGTGCCTCGAGGGTGGGGGGTGCTTCAAGGCATGGCGCCTGGAGGCGGGGGAGGGTGGGAAGGGGGATTCGAGGCACATTGCCTCGGGGTAGGGGGTGGGGTGCTCCAAGGCACGGCGCCTCAGGGCAAGGGGTGAGGGTGCTCCGAGGCACGATGCCACGAGGCAGGGGGAGGGTGGGTGGGGGAGCTCCGAGGCAGTGTGCCACATGTGGGTGAAAGGGTGGGTGGGGGCGCTCCAAGGCACGACTCCTCAAGGCGGAGGACTCCTCATAGATTTGAGTGGATAAGATGTTTTCATACTCATTAAGTGATTTTTTGTTTTAAAAAAGAGTAGCAAACACACTTAATGACCCAAAGTCTGAGTCATTTGCATTCAGACCTCTATTAAGTGCAAACAAATACGACCTTAGTTGGATTTATAGTATTGCATTAGTATGGCGTAGCTTATTAGTAGCCTATCGATCCAATAATGAGTTTGCGCATTGGACAAAAATTCAGTATTTTAAGATCAAAGCCTTTTAATTGTTTGGTTGGGAACAAGTTATCCATTATTGATATCCTAGACTAACTTATTCCATTACTATGATATAAATTATGGGATAAGTAATCCCAAACATAGCAATGCAACATGACACCAAAATTTTATTCCAAGACTATTTTTTAATTCCAAATTCTTATCCCTCACTAAAGTTATAACTAATATACACTAAAAAGTAAGTATAAAGTCAAATAAATAGTTCATAATTTACTCTCTTAATTCATAATCTACATTTCGTGAGAATGAGGGCAATGCACATGCATACTTGTAACTAAAAGCCAATTTGTTGAAAGTCAACTTTGTGTAGAATTGTCAGCTAAAGTCATTGTAACTAACACAAAGAACAAAGAGTGGAGGAAAGCTACTACACCTTTTATCTTCTTTTTTTTTGGTTATATAAAAGCTACTACACATAAACACTTGTGAGAGTGATAAATACCAACGGCAAGCGAATATTTGAAGTTCATAAAATTTTATAGTAACACTAAAAAAATTAATATTATATTAATAATTGCATTTACATTTAAATATTTATAAAATTTAATTGACTAATAAATTAATAGATTATAAGAAGGAAAAAAAGTATTGCTGGTTCCTATGAACCCTTATATACATGGTTCTAAATCCGCCTCTGTTGTTTCCAAAAGTCAATTAGTTTATAGCCCTTTACATATTACTCCTTATATTTCAATTTATCTTTCTTATTTTTTAAAATTAATTTTAAAAAGAATAATTTTTTTTCTAATTTGATAACTTTTTAATTTCAACATCTCTCATAACATGTGTAAAATCACAAAATTAAAATTCATTATAATACACCGTACACATTTTTAGTTTAAAAATTTTCTTAAATTTTATGTCAAGTTAAGCGTACATTATGAGTAATTTTGAGTTTTACATTAATTTTACACGTAAAAGAATAAAGAATAAAATATTTACAAGGTCATTTTTTTATATTTATACAAAAAAATCATAAAAGGCTATATATATTCACCCATTTTCCCATCTAACTACTTCAACCATATTCTACTAGTGATCTCATTATTAGCATCTGGTACATTCTTTCTGCAGAATACCCCACTTATTAATTCTTCATTTTTCTCATTCATAATACATATTGTGGTACACACAGATCATACTCCCAGTTTTTTTTTCCTTTTTATTAATTTTCATTTGTTATTTTTTTTCTTTTTCCAATATTCTGAATTGAATGTTTTCAGGCAGAAAATAAATTTATTTGGCTGAAAATGGGGAAGAAAGGAAGTGGTAATTGGTTTTCCACAGTGAAGAAAGTCTTCATTAAACCTTCTTCTAAGGATTATTTGCCAACAGATCATAAAAAGGTTAGTTTATTCACTTTTCTCATCGATAAATATTGCATAGAATTAAAACGAAATTATCGATAATTTTAGTTTAGTACATTTAATTTGCTTCTATTCCTTCCAAAAGGATAGTTAATTTGATAGATTGGCATTGTTAGTATCAGATTATACAAATGCAAGCAATACAAACTCAGATCTAATTAAGTTATACTTATTGACAGTATAATAGCAATCGTTTACTATATTTTTGCAATTACTTTTTAAGTGATCTAATTATAAAAATATTGTATACATGACGATCGATGTATTAAAATTTAGATTGGTATATGATTAAAAAAATTTGCAACATAATTTTGTATGTGATCATCTCTTTTTCTGGATCTCTGGTAAATCTACCAGCTTAGTTGCTACTGGTTTAGCCACCAAACGGCACTAACTAATAATCTTGAACATATATTGGTCCCCTCTAAAATAGGGCCCCTGTCGTAAGGCAACAACTTAGAATTTATGACTTATTGCTTTCATCCACCTCTCCTATCACTATCAAACAGTTTATGGTTCGATTTGGATTGATTTTCAATCTACATGAAATTAAAACTAAATATAATAAATATTTATTGATTTGATTGTTTGATTTTTAACTGTACATAAACAGTGGCGTAGCCACACTGTTGTCAGGGTGTCCAATTGGACATCCTTCGTTGGAATATTATACCGTATATACAAGTAAAATGATAAATTACGTGGTTAAATAACATATTTTGGACACCCTTGACACAACAATATGATGTAGCCTGGTGGTTTCAGGCGCCTTGAAAGAGTAACGATACACAAATTTGAAGTGTTTGTGTGTTCGAATTTCGCTAATAGCAAAAAAAAATCACTTTTTAAAAAGAGCAGATTCATTTTAGCACTTGGACACCTTTGTGAAAATCCTGGCTCCGCCACTGTACATAAATATATAAGATCCTATAATAGCACACATTATTGATTCTATTGTTAGTTTTTTATCCATACATAATTATACTCTTTGAGACTATATGATTAAAAAAGATGACATACTTAAATGATTTACTAAGTCGTCATATAATGGATGTTTGAGAACACGTCCAGACTCTTTCCAAAATTTTAAGTCCAAAAATTTAATATACAAACACTTCATCATATGTTTAATTATTCATCAAAATAATTAAACGTCTAAATGTAATTTACTTGACTAGTTTAAGAATTGAGAGCCTTCAATTGAAGTGATTTGTATGGTTATGAGAAGGAAAAATTAGAGAACCAATGGCAACATGAAGCTCCAGAAGTTGTCTCAGTTGAACAATTTCCAGCAGAGAGTTGTTCAGATCTTACCATTAATCGAGAGAGTAATGAAAATTCATCAACTTCATTGGCTGAAGATCGAAATCATGATATTCATGTCATTGAAGCCACTGTTGCAGCCGCTGAAGTAGCAACTTATACAGCCCCGAAAATCGTCAAATTAGATGGATACAACAATCAGTCTAAAGAGGAAATTGCTGCCACACTTATTCAATCCTATTACAGGGGATATCTGGTAAATTAATAGCCAATTATTATCATTCTAATTATATAAGTATTGTTCAAATACATGTACGTCTTGCTAATTTTGTAGGCAAGACGTGCTTTGCGTGCCCTAAGGGGATTGGTGAAGCTGCAAGCGCTAGTGAGGGGGCATAGCGTACGCAAACAAGCACAAATGACAATGAGATGTATGCAAGCGTTAGTACGGGTGCAGTCAAAAGTACGTGCACGAAGACTCCAGTTGGTTCAGGATAAATTGCAGAGCAAGGTGGAAGAAGTGAAATTGCGTTCGAATATTAGAGAAGAGAGCCTGTTAAACAAACAAGAGACACAGAGCATTGAAAACACTAGAAGAAAACAACAGGTCTATAATGCTCATCAGGTTAGCCATTCCTTTACCTAACAAAAGTTGTCATATAATATATATCTTACTTCCTCCGTCCCAGTTTGTTTGATTCGACACAGAATTTAAAAAATAAATAAATTTTGGTCTAAAATAAATGATAGACGATTATTTGGTTATAAATCATTTCATTAAGGATAAACAAATATTTTAAAATTAAATTGATATTTAATATAGAAATGTATCTTTTTTGGAAATATTAAAAAGGAAAATGAGTTGCATAAATCGGGAGAGAGTACTCATGTAGTGTAACTACGTACGTTCACATTAGATGCACTTATCAGTTAGGGTCGTTTGGTTCACCAAGACTAATTATGTATGACGCAAATATTGTTATACAAAGACTAATAATATTGCTGTATAACTAATTAATGGTGTATATAAGAAATAATAATCCGTAGCACTTCTCATTTAATCCTTGACATGAACCTTTTATCATCACACAAATGCTATGATATCTGATCTCAAGAGTTTTATAATCACATAAATATTATGACGTATCATTATAACAAAACAATTTTTAGTGATAATAATAACAAAGAGTAGTGTTAAAGTTTACCAACATTAATTATTTGTCAATGTCATTATATGCTTTTACAACATTTACAAAAAGTGCTAAAGTGTAATTGTTACTAGTAATCGCATCTAAAAAAAATATATATTAACAGTAATTAAGCTATTATTGTTAATTAATTGCCGCTAAAGAAAAATCTCACTTTCTCCCTTAAACTCTATGCTCCTAATTTATATTGGCTAATTATATGTTAGCAACAACAGAAATGGTTGCACTCTGATCTAGATGATGAAGAAGAGTGTTTTGAGAATGAGCATGAAAATCCACAACAAAGTTGGAATTGGCTTGATAGATGGATGGCTTCTCAACATGTTGTACGACAAGAAACCTCCTCTTATGTGTCATTATCCATCACAGATGACATATCAGAGAAGACATTAGAATTGAACCCATTGGGCCCTGAAGATGTCAACTTAACCCATCAAACTGAAAGAAGCCCATATTCATCCACTCAGTCCAACATGGATTCTGTCCCTAGCTACATGGCTCCAACTAAATCTGCAAAAGCAAAAATAAGAAGCCCAGGCCCAATAAAACCTAAAAGCCCACCAGGAGTGGCCCAATGGAATTCAACACCCAAGAAGGTGACAGCCCGTAGGTGGAGCTATGATTCATCTGCAACAAGCCCAAACCCGAAAACTTCTGCTAAATGGATGGCAACCTATAGCCCTCAAACACGTGTACACGACCGGACCTCACTAGTGGGACCCCCTGCTCGCAGATATGATTATAATTAGATTTTTTTAATTTTATTTTTTGCAGTAAATAAGAAGTTCAAATAAATGGTTGTTTTTTGAAAATGCAAATGTTATGAAATAATTATATTGAATTGTTCAGTACATGCACCAGAAATAAATCTTCATTTTCTTCTTGATTTCAAAGGCTTAAAGTCAGGTCCCAATGATCAACCTTCATAGTTAATGTCATCTTTACAACTATTTGTTTGTTGGATATCTCTATGTAATACTATATAAATTGTGGTATACGAGTTTATATTATACACACCTCCATTTCAAAAAGTTCTTTTTTAAGCTACTCCTAAGATCACAACATATTAAATAATGGCATTTTAGTATATATGTTATATTTTTAATTTAAGACTATAAGATTTAAAAGACTTGTTTGTTTTCTTTAACTCTATATCAAATGAAAATAGAACATACAAATTAAAACGGAGGAAGTGTTTTTTTCACATTTGCTACTGCAATGTTACTCTTTGGCCAAACATAAATTGAAATTCTTACCTTATAAGATGAGATGAGATTTGACATACATGAGAAGTCAAACAAGCCAAAAGATTAATCAGTCAGTTATCCGACATACATAAGTAATTACGCTATTAGATGGTTTGTCAGTTGTCCCACATCGATAAGAGAAGAAGAAGCATAGAGAAACGAGCCTTATAAAATGGAAAGCAGGTGGGGCTGGGAAAGGTATCTTTGCGCTTGGGGCAATGACGCAGCTAGTGAGGTTCAAACCGAGGCGCGTCTATTGCTGGTTGAAAACTATTTCCAAACCCCCTCTTAGGCCAGGGCTCTGCCTTAGGCCGTCGAGAATTTTTAGAAGGGCTTCCCCCTAGGGGTTTAGCCCTACAATACTTTAGTTCAATTTTTTGGCCACTGTGCTTGCTTCTTTTCCTTTTGTGTACACGCAAGGAAAAAGTATTCAAGGCACTGTGTGTATATACTTTTCTGTCCTTTTGTAGGCTAAAATTAATTCCGTTGGCGCCCATTGAGGGAAAAGACCAAATTTTGTGCAAAGTCTGCAGCTACTAATGGAAACTGAAAAATAAAAATTTTGATAAGTTCAGTCGGATCGCATGATTATAATTATTTATTACTAATGAAAAATGACATCCTTTTTTTTTTAGTGTTTCCTTTGCGGAACTTTTTTCGTGCAAGTACTTCCCAGCACCATTGCCTTCTCTCGAACTTGCAATGATAGCTGCGGATGTCCTCCTCGATCTCTTGTCGATCCTCTCGAGCTGCATGGCCGTCAGTCTGACCTGTCCCTCCGTCTTCGGTGCCTCAACCATGAGCAAGGATGCGTCGCGGTCGTCGCATCAATAGGTGGGTGAGAGTGAGACGTTCCGCCACGATGCCAACTGATTTTGCGTCCTTGTGTAGAATTCTCTAGAACCGGGACCAAAGTGTAAATACTTAGGAACTTGTAGAGTAAATATTAATTGTACTTAGTCCCTAGAGAGTAGTATAAGTAGGAGTGATTTCATTTGTAAATCATCCAATCATCCAACAATCCAACAAAGAAGTAATATAGACTTCTTCCTCCAAATCTCTCTCTTTCTCTTGAGGCCACAAGATCAAGTGGCAATGTTGTATATTAACCTAACTTAATTTAGGACCACAAGATTCAAATCAGATCATTCTTTATAAAACAGAGAGAGTTATAAAAAAAGTTTGCCTCAGCAATAAAATAAAGATAAAGGTTCCATTTGATATGAACCTTTATATCAATCTAGAAGATTATCTTGATATATGTGAATATAAATTCCATATATGGGATTGACATAGCATTCAGTGTTAAAAAATGACAAAAATTTCACATCGATGAATAATGAGATGGGTGAACTCCTTGTAAGGCTTGGACAATGCTCTTCAATTTGAGCTAGCTTTTGAGATGTGAGTTAGGCCTAAGACCTAATTTCACATCCAATTCTACATATTTGCTATATTTATTTGTTATGATCAATCTGAATTACTCCTATTTCTTATAGTTTGAATTATTATATTTTCGATTTCCAATATGAATGTTGGTATCTATTGAGAGAATCAAATAAATGAAGCAAAAGTGATACTACCAACTTCTAATCTTGCCAGTGTGACTGTATGAGTATACAATAATCTTCTCTTTCTGAGGTTCATAATCGGTGCTATAGAAAATATCGTCAGTTCTTTTCCACTCATGAATCTTTTTGAGGGAAGGTTAGCCTAGCCTTTTAGGTCCTATAAAAATGGGAGGTTAGTAGTGGCAATATTGGCATGATGAGTTGATGACTGGACATGCTACAACATAGGAAATTGTTAACTCATGCCACAACATAGAAATCACCATGTGGACCAAATTTGCTAAAACTTAAAAGCTTCATTTGGTACTGCCTGTATAGGCATGGTTTCAGATTGCTCAGATCTCTATACATAAAAAGCTCAAATGCCAACAAAAACATGCTAAGAAAGTGTATAGTTGTCTAGATCAAAACTGAATAATCTTTCTTAGAAATGGATTCAGATCCCTAGATGCTCGTAGATTGTAAAGACTGTTGAGGTTTTTTGGTGGTATGGTAATATTCACATTTTATTGCCAAAAAAGAAAGTGTACAGTTCTGTTGAGATAACTGTTTGCGTCGGCAAGTGACTTGTGAGTGAATTAACTGTTTCAGAAATTTGCTACTCCATTAGAGAGTTCTGTTGCTTGTAAAAGGTCCATTATCTCTACGCACTATTTTGTCAAATTCCATTTATTCAAATCATAAATGGCAATACCGAAAAGGTTCTGATGAGGACATGCATCAAACATCCATTGAATAACATCATGTAATTTCAGTTGGGACTACAGCATAAAATCGTGTACGTGCCTCATGTAGTGATTAGCAGTGGCGGAGTCAGAAATTTCTCAAAGGGTGTCCAGAAATAGCAACTTGTTATGTTAAGGGTGTCCAAAATAAGTTATTTAATCATTTCGTATATCATTTTACTTGTATATATGCTAATTGGATACCCTTAACAGTATGTGGCTACGCCACTGCTAATTAGTGGTCCACTTCTTCAGGATTTTGCTACAATTGAAGTTTCTCCAATAAAGTTGTAATTATCTTTTACTTGAATGAACTTTACCTGTTTGTAAACAGGGGATAAACTTTGTCTCTACTGCAACAAAACTTTTGTGCACGACCTGTAGAATATGGTTGTCAACCGTGCTATCCCCTTAGACAGTTCGATATCTCCGTCTCTTATTGACACCAGATGTGCGTGACTAAATTTATCTGGACTACAATTAATGCTCACTGCCCTTATTCATGGTTCATCAAGTGTTTTGCGTTGTCTGAATAATTGACATCTTCAAGTAGTATGTAACATTCAGTTAACTTGTTTCACCTCTCAGTCCTTTCAAATATTGACAACCAAAATTTATAGCTTTAATAACAGATGGCCACTAGCCGAACAAGTAAAAGAATTCACGAGCATCTCCTGTCATGTCAACAGTATCTCCTATCATTGGCAAGACAAAGATACTATAATATATTGGTAGTTCATCCCACATTGATAATAGATGAAGCTGAATATAAAAATGAGTCTAATAAACACAAATCTGGAAACAGTAATCAGTATCTTTGCGCTTGGGGCAATGACGCAGCTAGTGAGGTTCTAACCGAGGCGCGTCTATTGCTGGTTGAAAACTATTTCCAAACCCCCTCTTCGGCCTGGGCTATGCCTTGGCCGTCGAGAATTTTTGGAAGGGCTTCCCCTCGGGGTTAAGCCCTACAATTCTAGTTATAAAGGAATTATTTACTTTGCTTTTAGTCCTTTGCGCACAATGACTTGAGTGAAAATTTAACTAATTCAGAGAGAGCTACTTAATTCCTTTTTGGGGTCAAATTCCATAATATAACAATGTTTTTGTGCAACAACCACCAAATTTGTAATTATGGTTATCAGAGATTAAAAATAATACTAGTTGGTTGCCAGAATAACTTATCCTGGGATAACTTGTTCTCAACCAAACAACTCCGTGATTTCCTTGTCATTTATTGAAATCAGAAGTTCATGACTAAATTTATCAACTATACTATGATTGGCATCTTCCAATACTTTTAGTTAACTTTCATTTCACTTGGTTTCACCACATGCCAAGGGCAAAGATATTACAACAATATATATCAACATAAAAGAAATTCATATGAAGCTATGCTATGTCCTATCTCTCCACCATTGTTTGATCAAAATCTCCTCAGTCTAGAGCAGCCTACAAATCTTGTTTGATTATCGGAAAAGCATAGAAATCACGGGTGATTGCCACTGCTACCGCCTTTCTTTCCTCTTGGATCATGCTTGGTGTTAGGTCCTGCATTGTCATAATCTAACACAGTATCCAGCTGCAGCAACTTTCTTGGATTTTCTCGGATAACATGCTTCACACAATTTGCAACAAAGATCAATCAGTCACATCTAACTTTTCAATTGTTAAGATTTTCTAAGAAATCAAGAGTTCACATGACCCTAGAAAATTGATATTAATTTAGGGAGTCGTCTATAGACTTGGTATGCTGTATGTAAAAAAAATGGATGAAACTTAAAGAGGAAAACATAAGAAGCTGCAGAAAGTTAGTTATACGTCGTAGTATATCTCATTGCACACTATGTATCAACTGTTAGAATAGGTTAGAGTCCCATGTAGATTGGAGAATGGACTGATGGTCTGCTTATATGGACTTAGCTAATCCTTCCTGTGAGCTAACTTTTGAAATTGAGTAAGGACCAAACATCATATCTTTACATGGTATTGTAGTTAAGTCCATCTCTATTTGATTGGGGTGTTAGAGTGTGTTAAGAGTCCAATCATGATAAAAGGTCCCGGTCTCGGAAGAGTTGGGAATGGACTGGTGGTCTGCTTATGTGGACTTGTACAATCCTCCCTCATGAGCTAGCTTTTGGAATTGAGCTAGACCCAAATGTCATATCATTTTTCACCAAAAAAAATGAAGTTGCACTTTGTCTAGTAATCAAAACTAGTTGCATTTCATTAGTTAAAGCATGATATATGATATGATGAGCCAATCAAATAAATTCTTCCCTATCACTACCTTATGAAGCTTGTAAGCACGGTTCACGCCTTCAACATGACCTAGATGTGACACAGAAGAATGAGAAACAACAGTGTTAACATTATTATGTCATTTGCTAGTGTAAACCAGGCTAATTGAAATGTTGTTGTCATATTATATTGAAAGTAGCTTCTTACCAGAAGAAAAAAATATGAGAAACAAAAGGAGTAGAATGAGAGTTTTGATCCTCCTAGGCCTCATTGTAAGTAGAATAAATTGATTCTTGAGATGTGAAGGGGAAGAATGGAAGAGCTACCCCTTTTATTATGTCTGCGAAGAGGTAGTGGACGCTGAACAAATCTAGGATTTAAATATTATCGGATCGAGTTCAAGATTTACCAGGTTCAAAATCTATTATATTTACTTTTTAACTCATATACATGATTTTTAATAGGTTTGATGTACTTGTAACTAAAGCACTATATTGGCCTCTGTTAGTGGTAATGGTGCACCCACTCATTTACTGTATGTATAGGCAGAACTAGCAAGTCAAACCAGCACTGAAAAGAATATAGTGCACATATATCTATCTACATGTTACATCAAAGTAGAATAGAAAAAAAAAGTAGGTATGATTGTAGACTCATATTTTGATCAATCTCTCTTTTTTCTTTGAATTGCAATTTGCATGGCTTAAGCTTTGAAATACTATAATTGTCCATCTCTCTCTCTCTCTCTCATATGTTGCGTAAATGGTTTTCCGAGTTTATAATGTCCTAAACCACTCCATTCATTTTGGATGGTATTAAAGCAGATAGAGGTCCTTAACACGTGTTTGACCCATAAGTATAATCAAGCATATTGTGTCTGATGGAGTCTAATATAGTGTGATTTCTCAAATAATTTTACGTTTTTATATGAGATGGTCGTACAATTTAGCAGTTTTGAGATGATAAAGCGGTTATAAATGTTGATTGTGCACCCACCAAATATTTGTAGAATGATAAGTTGCAATAATCAACAAGTCAAACTAACACTTACATGAATTCAATGTATTAAAAACATAAGCAACAGTATATATGCTGTATGCATATGGACTAATTTCTTTCATCTCTATTTTGTCCTTATCAAGTTCTGCCATTATAATTTTCAGCTATTTTTTTTCTGTTTTTTCTGTGTGTGTACATCAACTTTTTGAGAACTAAATTTGTTTTCCACTTCCTTGGCCTATAATGAGATCAGTGACAAAAGCTCATATGGTGGATTCATCCATCTAGAAAAGGACGGGTATCCGACATAGGTATAACAAAATTTTTGAAGAGTTCGATCAATACAGTCCAAAAGTTTGGGTATGCTTAGTCAAATTGTAACGGGAGTATATTTCATGTGTTCATTACGAAGTGATAAGGGCCCTTGCTTGTGACAGGAGATGGGCAGTGACCTACAAATGAAATAAATAAATAGTAAACTTATTCTTTTCCTTTTGGGAGGGTTGAAATTAGGCAAGACACAAGTGAAGTGAAAGTCCACTATGAAACTATGGAGAGACAATCGACATAGAACACCATTATAAAACTTAAATTTGAGAATTTTGAATTAAGAAGAATTGAAAAGTATTTTTCTTACTCCCTTAATGTTGGATTACTAATTAAACAGAATTAATCACACTCATCATTCATATATATATTATTATAAGTGGGAAGATTTTAAGTTCAAAGTTGGATTACGAAAATATCCTTCATCAATTTTTTGAATTAAAAAATCTTTTATTAATTTTTAAAATTAAATCAATAATGACAAACTAGACCAAATACATGAATAGATGTTACAACTTATCATTATCCATTTCTTAATGAAATTGATTGTTAAACCTTTTAGCTTCCACCATTAAACACATTCATTCACAACCTTTCATGTACTTAATTTCTCCCTTTATAAATTGGAAAAAAAATATTAATCCACTAAACTTTGTGTTTCATCATCTAATAGTTCTTATGTAATATTTTTTTTATTGGTCACTATTTTTCTTATTGATTTTTACTTTCGTTCATTTTTATTTTAATGATGGAGAACCACATCATCTAATAATTCTCATGTAGTATTTTATTTTTTTATTGGTCACTATTTTTCTTGTTGGTTTGTGCCCTTCGCTCATTTTTTATTTTAACGATTGTTTGAGTATTTGAGTGATAATTCTAATTGGTAAAAATATTGTTCAAGCCTTACAAGTTGCTCATTGGCCCACCTAAAAAAATTATTGATATTTAAGTTCTAGGCAGAAAGTAAACACTATAAAGAGTTTATTTTATATGCACAAAAATACAGATATAAATACTTCAGACAAGAGTTGGGCCTATATAAAATATAACAGTAACAGAGGTCAAACGTGCAAGTCACGTTTCCAGAACTAGTCTTAATGATAAATGGGAAGATTGATACATTCTACTGTTATTTTATTATATGAAAAGCTAAACAACTTGTTTGACCATCATTTTTCAACTATATACTCAAAAGATTTTGTCATAAAATCTTGGTCAACTTCTTTAAGTTCAAAATCCAGTGGCAACAAAGAAAGAAGAAATGCCCAAGTAAGAAAACGGGTAAGACACCATTATATATTTTGACATATTTTTCTCATTTCACAAGTATAATATTTGTTAGTACTTGACTAGTATTTCAACATTGTAACACACTACTCATTGTTCATGAAGAGGTAACCATCTGCTAGTCCTTGTAGGTTGAACTCCCACCATAGAAATAAATAAAAAAGCGTAATAAATTTCTACAAATGTTTTACCCCAAGTAAAATCTAAAGATTTGGAATGATAAGTTGGTTTTTGATTGATTAATTATACCATGGTTGACAGGTATTTTTCCAATACTAGCTTTTCAAATATGCAAAATTCTGTAAGAGATTAAAAAAAGCATATGAAGGAAATCTTATGGAATGCCAAAGAGCTAAACCCACAATAAGTCATTCAAAAGAAATGAATGAGATGCAATGCAATTCAACTATAAAACAGATCCAGCTGATATGACAAAGACACGGACGACCGACCAAAAATATATATATCTATATATATATTTGTGAAGAAAAAATAATCAAAAGGAGCTATGCCTAAGTATCAAGACTACCAAAACTTGGGACATGTACATGCTGACCATGAAAACCCTTGAAGCAGACAGGATACATCAGGCCCTCGGTATTTCTTGTTAAGAGTACCAAGGTCAGATCCACAAGCAAAGACAAAAACCAGGAGCCTTGCTTTCTTCAGCTAGTTACAAAGAAAATTCCCTTCCAATCCCAATATACAGCACAGTAACATCGCGTCCACTCCTGGCAATCACCATGACCCATCCCCTCCACGGCAAAATAAAATAACCCCTCCAATGGTGCTGGCACATGTATCTGACAACTTGGATGAAAATTTCTTCCGTTGTCAGAAAATGGCAATGACTTGACACATGAATGCAATCTTGGATTCCAACTCAACACAACTACATGCATGCAGGGACATGAAAAAAAAAAGTATGTACCAAGTACCCACAACTTTAAACTGAAATGGCACGGCTAATAGCCATCTGGGCCCACTCAGCAGATTCCTTAATCAAATGGTCATCCGACGACAAGCATTCAATCAAAAAGTCTTTGCTTGATACTGATTGTTGAATCAAAGAACCAGCATTACTGCCCAGAGTATCTGCTAAATCTCCCAGAACTCCAATAGCAGTCTTCATTACCACATCATCCCTGTAATTGGAGAGAAGAAAGGGGGTAAATCTCAAAAATCAGAACATCGATGGCCTTCATAAATAGAGCAAAAGAGAAAAGTAGAAGCAACCAAGCAATACTTACATGTCTTTCTCCATATAAATACTATCCAGGAATTGGAGGATATGAGGTGCATAGGGTATCAGCAGCTGAGTCTTAGGTGAGTTCTTGAATCCCTGAAATATGCCGGAATAAGCCTCCAGGATTCCATTTCTCAGAAGATTTGTGTAATCTAATATCTCATCATCAGCACCAGTTGCACGTGCTGACAGTTCCGCAGCACTCTGAAGCATAGGCATGGCATACATCAAGTACTTCTCAAAATTCTCTCCTATCGCCAAGGCTATGTCACCAAAGCATGAAAATATTGGTGGCTTTACAGAACGATGTAGCTGATTACTTGATAGATCCTTGAGAAGCTGTGTCATTATACCATCACAATAAGGTAAGATCTTATCCTCCAAAGCTCTGCATAAATCACCCACAACACCTACGGTGACAGCACAGACTTGGTACTCCTCAAAATTCTGAAGACCCATTTCCAGGTACTTGTAAAATTCAGGCATGTACTTGGCAAAGTCGGGACCAGTTGCATAGGCAAGTGCTCCAATGGAAAGCATGGCTTCCTCATGCACAGTAGCACTTCTACATGCAAAAACCCTGAGGAAAAGGCTCATGATCTGATCAGCATACTGCGAAAAAGCGTACTTTGTTTGCTCTGAGGACCCTAACTTCTGAATAATAACCTGTAAGCATCCACACAAAAGACCTTGCAACTCGCTCTGCTTCTCACGTTCATCAGATGAAAGCTTCTGAGCCTCAAGAGTCTGGTGGAGCTCCATCATAATGACAGGAACTAGTTGCAAAACCATGGGAGCGGTTTCATCAGTCGAACACCTCACAACTTCATTGAGTGCCTCATACGCAGCAGTCCTAAGCCGTGACTCACCAGCATCTTCTCTGTGGGTCGCTGTGAGAAGCGATTGCACCATTTCCTGGAAAAAAGGGGTCAAGGGAGATGATGCAGCCACATCCCCATACCCTTGGGCAAGAAAATAAAGAGCACCACAGGCTTTTTCAGCAACATTTGGAGCATCCTTCATGCTCTGAAGTAGAACTGTAATGATCTGTTGGCAGTTTGCTGGAGTAATAATGGGTATCTCCACAGTTGAACCATGAAGAAATTCAAATATTCTTCCAAGGGTCCATGCAGTAGTGTCCTTCACATGGCTATTTGCATCCTTTGTCAATGCAGTAAGCATGAAGTTTAGAGCACCATTAACAATGGGCGTTAGCTTATCAGGTGAAGGACCTTCCAAAATGGATCCAAAGGCATATGTGGCGGCCTCTCTTTGCCTCCAATCAGGCTTTGTAATGTTCTCTTCAATGAATGGCATAACAAGAGGTACAATGTCATCTCCTACAGTCCTTGCAACCAAACCAAGGCAAGTGCCACCGGCCATAGCAAGATTCCAAGCAACTTCATCCTGATCCTGATCTTCTTCTTGCTTAAGAAGTGTCTCCAGTAGCATAGGGACAAGTGCAGGAAGAGCCTGCTTGATGAAATTATAGCAAGGAACATCAGAATCTGCAGTAAAATCACCCCCATAATCTTCTAAAATATCAATCTCCTCATCACAGATTGAGCTCCAAAATTCAATGGCTTGAAGAGCAACAGGCTCCTCATCCTCTCTAACAGCCTTTGCTGTTATGTTAAAGATGTCTTGAATATAAGGAGCTAATTTCTCATAGTATGTTGATGAAATCGACACTAAACATTCAAAAGCAGCCTGCCGAATTTTGACTTCAGGAGACAGAGTGGCCTGGCAGACAACTCTCATAATAAAGTCACGCTCCATATCATTGGTGAAATTCGCCTGAGCAAAACCAAGTGCATTGTACAATGCTCGGGTAGCAGCAAGCCTCACATCATTGTTCCTTTCTTCAGCATTCATACCCTGAATTACAGCTGTAAGGATTTTATTTACTTGATCCTGCTCCATGACATCAGGAGAAACTTCTTCGCATAAATATCCCAATGTCTCTAAAGTAGCTTGCTTGACGTGGGCAGGGAGCTGTTGATTTGACAAGAGTGACCCAATCAACTCAGGCCACTGCTTCTGTGGCAGCTCAATGCCAGCAACCTTGGCAATGACTTGCGAAGCAGTTGATCGAGCATCAAGTGCTTGAGAAGAGAGGGTTTGTAACAAGCATGCTTTAATCTGGGTCTTCACAGCCACATCAAGTGACAGCCATTTTTGGACGAGTTCATATTTCCTGTGTTGTTCCTTGGCATCCAAAGCATTTTTTAGTATTAGACCTGCCAACTTACGACTATCAACTGGCTTCTCCTCACTAGCCAACTCTCCTGACAGAGACAATAGGAAACCAGGAAGATTTTGCTCCTGAAACTGTTTCAATGTTTCTTCTGCATGTTTTCGCACCGTTGAATCAACTGATTGTGCATTTAGAAGGACCTGAGTGACTTCCATTGCAATATGGTTCCTGCCACACATGAGATATCCCGTAAGTAAGAATCACAGGATTATCATAAGATGATAAGAATGAACCTGAAGTAATGCTAATATTAAGAGATTGCTTGGTTTTAAGTGCTGAAAAAGTAAACACGAGACCCGAAGGTGTAGCCTAGTAGTGAATGCAGTTGTTTGAGAACCATGAGGTATCAAGTTAAGATCCAAGCGGAGACAAAATATGAGGTAATTTTTTTCTCATGCACTCAAGACTAGGTGAAAAAGTTATCCAGTATAAGTGTTGGTGGGAGGTAGCAGCTACCCATGGAAAAAATCGAGGTGCCCACAAGCTGGCCCGGACTCCAAAAAGAAACATGGTATAAAAACCTTATTCCACATTTGGTTGTCATTTTCATGTCTTACATAGAAAAGACTGTATAACTTATATGGTTTGGAAATAGTTCTCAACAAGCAATAGAAGCACCTTGGTTAGATCCTCACTACCTGCGAAGACCGCATAAATTGTATGGTAAGTTATGTATAATTTTATACCTACATAAGCACCCAAAAAAATAACACCATTGATTCTAACTTGGTGGTTGTTCTTATCCTCAAGTCCTCGAGAAACCTGTTGATGCTTTAGACATTTTTTATATTGCTAGAAAATCGCACCTCACTTTTAGGAACATCACAGTTAGGGTAATTAACTCTTCTAGATAAAGATACAAGCATCGGTCTAGGGATGTGCCATAGAACTGACAGACTTCAGACTCTTTCTTGGAAAATACCACAGAAAGCCACTACCTCTTGTCATAATATGTTGGAAAAATAATATTGACAATATCCTGTGTGCTTATCCATCTTAAATGAAAAACCATTTCTGCGTTCACTAGTCTAGGATTTGCAAGGAACTTTCATGGTTTCTATGCTTAAATAGATCATTGCATAGTGATGTAGAGAAGAGAGCCTTCTCTTCCCCTTTTTTTGGTAAGCAAATGTTGTTTTTTGAGAAGTAGATTATTATCAGAAGAAAGTCCCTTACTAAGTAAATAAAAATGCAAAAAAATCTTAATGAGAAGAAAAACATCTACCATTATATAGTTAAAAATGATCACATTCGACAAAAGGTGCAAGTAGCACACAAAATAAACTATGGTGAGTGGAGGTGTTAGCAAGGAGATGAGGTAGACCTAAAATCACATGGGAGAAAGTTGTCTCAAAAACCTACCATCTCTCTTGAAATCCTTGAAGACCTAGTGATTAATAGGGAACAACAAAAGAAATGTAGGCAAAGCCAATTGGTACGATTAATTTTTAGTCATGTTAGTAAATTAAATTTAGGGCCAATATTTTCTAGGGATCTTTATGTCAAAAATATATATTTCAGTAGAAAATATGAAGAACCTGTAGTACTTTTATTTTTATTTGTTTTAACTTCATGAAATATGGAATAAGATGATTTTTATCCATTGCACATGTAACCTTGCATAACTATATGTGAAACACAAAAAAAGTGGCAGTCATATGCTCTTAGCTCCCAACTATGTGCAGGGTCCGGGGAAGGGCGTACCACAATGGTCTATTGTACACAACCTTAACCTATATTTCTGCAAAAGCATGTTCTCATAGCTCATGGCAACTTTTCCAGTTACACCAAGACCCCCTTCAATGTGAACTACAGTACCCCATAAATCTAAAGCACAATGTAAAAAGGGATGAGGTCCACTATAAGCAAGAGAAAAAGGAACATAAAAGTTGAAGCAGCATCAACAGAGGCCTTACATATCAAATTAAGAAATATTGCATCAATTGAAAAACGGCACCAACCATTAGGGAATAGATTCATAATTAAAATAGAAATATATTAATCGTCTTGTTTAATTATTTTAAAGGAATTATTACTGCATTCTTGTTAATTATAATTCCATCAAAATATGAACATTACCTTAATTGAATAGGCAAGTAGAAGTTGAAATTTGCTATGAGGAAGGTTAACCTTGTTAATGAATAACACAGATAAATTAGTATGTCAAATTATTTGAAGAATGCAACATGATTGCTAGAATAAACCAAAAATCTAGAATATTTCTCTCATTAATAACCAATCGTTACAAGTGTGTTGATTACCTGTTTTAACTTGCCTGTGCATAGAAGGCAACAACCACAAAAAAAGTCCTCAGCTACAAGTAATTAATAAAATTCATGCACCCTGTTCAGTAAAAACAATCCTTTTCTGACTTTAAAAAGCACTCCAGAGCTCAATCAAACAGCAAAAGTAATGACTGCACACAAACCCCTCATATATTAAGGTTCACAAATAACAGCTTCAGAAGCCGCAATTACTGAAATTATGCATAGGATCACCAAACAGATCCACTAAAAAACCTAGTTCATGTAAAGTGCATCACCATATCACATGGAGAAGTTTCAACTTCAATAAAATAACAGAGCATATCATTGGTCATACTAGATCTCAGTCCTCAAAACAGAGTCACTAACAGGGATAGATGCAAATAAGTGAATCAAAAGATTGGACCACAAACAAATCTATTGAAGTTCAAACATTGAACATTAGATGAAGCTTCAATCACTTGTGCAGAAAACTAATCAATTTTTCTGATATGCAGAATTGTTGTTGAAAACAATGAGTGAAGTACCTGAAAGTTGTAGATGCGGCAAATGAGATGGTAACCAGCAAATTACACTGAGGGATCGAATAAACCAGAAACGGCGCCCAATTGAAACCCTAGAGAGAGAGAGAGAGAGATGGAGTGAAATTATGTTTTGTTATTTTGTTCCTTAAATAGAATACTTACATTTTTTGCCCTTATGTAATAGTAGTTGATTTAATTTCGGGTCAAATGGCCCACTAGTATATAAGGCCTTATGGGTCTTTCTAGAAAGACATTGAGTCATTTTGTGTAGTTCAGATTTATAATATACTGAAATTATAAATTAAGCGGATCCACTATAAACCTAGTTCATGTAAAGTGTATCACTATATCAATTGGAGAAGTTCCAATTTCAATAAAATAGCAGAGCATACCGTTGTTCATACTAGATCTCAGTCAACTCAAATATCAGAAATTAAAAAAATATATATAAGCTTCCAAACCAAAACTCAGTCAATAACAAGGATAGATGCAAATAAGTGAATCAAAAGATCGGACCACAAACAAATCAATCGAAGTTCAAGTATTGAAGATTAGATGAAGCTTAAAATCAGTTGTAAAGTAGTAATAGTGTTTTTTTTAATTAGTTACTTGTTTGTGTAGTAAGGATTTCTAATAAGTTTTAATCTAACTTTTTGAATGCTTTTTTTTACATCTATCAAGGGCACAAATTAGTTTGATTATGCGTTAAAAGTGGCAAAAATGTTTGCTAAAACATCACTAGTTATATGGCATTTTAGCCCAAACCTCAGTTCTTCAAAATGTCAGGAATGAAGCACATGTCAACACTCAACAGCATTATTCGAAATAATCTCTTTTCCAGATAAATTTATCTTTCAGATTATGAACCAAATGTGAATGTATGTGCACCAACTAATTATTATAATCATAATATTATAACCCTTGCATAACTATATGTGAACCACAAAAAAAGGCATCCACGCTCTTAGATACCAACTATGTGCAGGGTCAAGGCCATACAACAAGGGTCTATTATATTGCAAGAGCTTGTTTCCGGAGCTCGATGCAACTTTACCAGTTACACTAAGACACCCCTTCAATGTGAGCCACACTACCCCATAAATCTAAAGCACAATGTAAAAATAGATAAGGTCTACTATAAGCAAGAGAAAAGAGACACATGAAAGTTGAAGCAGCATCAACAGAGGCCTTATATATCAACTTAAGAAATATAGCACCAATTGAAAAACAACACCAACCACTAGGGAGTAGACTCATAGTTAAAATGGAAATATATTAATCCTCTTGTTTAATTATTTTAAAGGAATTATTAATGCATTCTTGTTAATTATAGTTCCATAAAAACATAAACATGACCTTAATTGAATATGCGAGTAGAAGTTTGAAAGTTTGCTATGAGGAAAGTTAACCTTGTTAATTAATAACTCAAATTAATTAATAAGTCGAATTATTTGAAGAATGCCACATGATTGTTAAAATAAGTCTAGGATATTTCTCTCATTGATATCCAATCCAATCATTATAAGTATGTTGATCGGCTTTTCACACACAAAAAAAAATCCTCGGCTGCAAGTAAATTAATAAAGTTCATGAACACTGTTCAGGAAAAACAAGCTTTTTGCCTCGTTAAAAAGCACTCCAGAGCTCAATCAAACAGCAGAAGTAATGACTTAACGCAAACCTCTCATTAAGGTTCACAAAAAGCAGCTTAAGAAGCCGCAATTTCTGAACTTATGCATATGAACATAGGATCATTATATCGATCCACAACAAAACCAACTTCATGTACAGTGCATCACTATATCAATTGGAGAAGTTCCAATTTCAATAAAACCAACAGAGCATATCATTTGGTCATACTAGATCTAAGTCCTCAAAAAGCAGTCAATAAGATGCAAATAAGTGAATCAAAAGACCGGAACCACAATCGGATCAATCAAAGTTCCAAGTATTGAACATCAGATGAAGCTTAAAATCAGTTCTACAGAAAACTAACCAATTTTATTAATCAGTTGAAGAAAAAAAATGAGTGAGTTACCTGAAATTGCAGATGCGTTGAATGAGATTGTAACCAGCAGATTACACTGTGGGATTGAGTGAATCAAAACGGCGCCCAACTGAAACCCTAGAGAGAGATAGAGTGAGAGTAGAGAGAGAAAGATCACGCGAATTTAAAGGGAACTTGAATTACTATTATGCAAATCTATTGTACTCATGTTGTGCTTACTTCTATTGTTTTTTCTGTTTCTATTTTAATTGGGTAAATTATCTGCTAAGATGCGACTGGTGGAGTAATTAATATCTATTTTTAATTTTTCTGTTTATTATATTACTCTTATCAAGTACTGCTAATATACTATTTTACTTTGGTCGATTTAATGAAATTAGTCAACCTAAATTACCATAGTTAAGGCTTGTAAAAAAAAAAAAAAACTATTACTAGAACACACCATTCTAACATCTCAAATTAGGGGGAGCGAGGATGTCATTAAATACATCTCTAATGATTAGTATACTCATAAATCATAATACTCTTGATGGTAGAGTTATCAATATGATTTGATTCTATTTGGGCTAACTTAAACATATTATGAAATTTGATGGTCAAATCGGATTGATTTAGCCCGACTCACAAGTATGTGAGTTGCAGGTTGTGCACCATTTTTTTAAAAGTATATTTTTTATAATATTTTAAATTAAACTATAATTTAAAAATATTATTACAAATATCGACAATATAATATTATATATGTTAGTGTTACTTGTTAATCAGATTCACAAATAAAATTATATTTATAATATTTATTAAGTTTGGTTTCAAGTAAAAGTATAAATATCAAAATAAAAATATTAATCTAATTTTATAGACGTTGTATTTAAATTTTAAATAGATTTTGAGTTTGGACTCTTGTTATTTTTTTAAAGGGAAAATGACAGTGATCTCACATTTATGTTCTCTTGTTACCATTATCCCCTATTAGTTTTACAAATCCCTCATTTTCACGCATCAGATTAATGTATCAGCACATCAAATTTATGTATCTCGCGCATCAAATTAATATGTCTCGCGCATCAAATTAGTGTATCATGTATAAAATGTATATCATATTAGTGTATCATATATAAAATGTAATGTATCTTACTTAACGATTAATGTATCTCGTGCATTAGATTAATGTATCAACGCTTATATTATTGCATCAGTTTGAGGGATTTATGTAATGAGAAAAGACATAAAGTCACCACTGAAGTTGTCTCGATTTTTCAAAAAGACACCTTAACTTTGTGGGTGTCCTATTTCCCCATTGAACAATTTAAGAGTGTTATAACTATCCCATTTTTCACCCAACCCCAATTGCAAGAAAATGGGTGCAATCACGCACCAATAGTTGTTTGACACGTATTAAGTTCTTTTAATTTTTAATTTTTAGTTTCATTTTCATTTTTCATTTTATTATTTCTATTTTTATTAACTTTATTTTCATTTTTCCCTCTTTCTTCTTGAATCTTCATTACTCAAATCATTTGTTCTTTGTTGTAATCTGCATGATGCTTCCATGTAACACTATTTTCTCACCAAAACATCACTAAATAAAATCAATTCAACTCTCAAGTTACTAAAATAAGGTAATGGACCTAAAAAAAGATGGAGTTTCATAGTATTCACTAATCAATGGACTTCTTTTTTTTAAAAAAAAAAAAAGATAAAAGAAGAAAAAGAAATAAGAAAAGCAAGAGACGAGAAAAAAAAAGTGATAAAAATGGATGAAGTAAATGGATCTTCTAAGTTGAAGAAGATGAAGAAAAAATTGGATTTTTGAATTTGGGTGAAGAAGATAATGGGGAAGATGATTTAAATTAATTAAATAATTAATATTAAAGAAATATTATGACACATGGCACTTTATAGCTGGTTATGGCAGTAAAAAGATTGGGTCACGCGCTCCATTTGCGTGTTAACAACCCAGACGAGAAAATGGGTCAAAATGGCCCATTTACAAAGATATTAAATAGTTTCATGGGGTGATAGGACACTTTGAAAGTTAGGATGTCTTTATGCAAATACAGGACAACTTTAAGGGTGACTTTATGTCTTTTCTCTTATGTAATTAAAAACTTATAAGGGACAAATGGTAATTTTACCTTAAAAGTATGTGATTTTTGTCCTTTGCCCTATTTTTAATACTCTGTTTTGTATATATAATTATTTTATTTTGCCCACGAACCGCACTAAACTTATTGTTCAAACTTATAGTTTGCTATAATTACCACTCGCGACTAACATTATACATTAATTATGTGGGCTGACTTCGAGTTTGTATAATTAGTTACGTTTGTATATGTATAATTCACCAGAATATACAAATACATGTGTATAATATACAATTATCTAACCGATATACATATACAATTTACCTTTCTCACACTCTTTGCCCTCTCTCTATCGCCTCTCTCCTCCCTCTCTCTATTTCGCTCGCCTCTCTCCCCCTATCTCGCTTGCAAATCCATATGTATAATATATAATTATCTAACATATATACATATACAATTCATCTCTCTCCCACTCTCTGCCCTCTCTCGCTCGCCTCTCTCCCAATCTCGCTCGCCGCTCTCCCCCCTCTCTCATTCTCTCTTGCCATATATACAAATACATATGTATAATATGCAATTATCTAACCAATATACATATACAATTCATCTCTCTCCCACTCTTTGCCCTCTCTCGCTCGCCTCTCTCTCTCTCTCTCGCCTCTCTCCTCTCTATAACATGTAGATGCAAATTGTAATTATCAAACTATAGTTATTGAGAGTAATTAAGCTATTTTTGAGTGACTATATGTGATATATTTATTTGGGTTGGGCTTCTTAAATGAGTTTCAAAAAGTTTGGTGTAATCATATTAAATCACGGGTTAAGTCAGGTCAACCTAACAAATCTAGTTCATATTGACCACTCTACTTGCATATAATTATTTAGATAAAGTGTCTAGTAAAATTTTGTGAAAAAATGGAAAAGTTTTATAAAATATGAATATTTCAACGTTTAATAAGATCGCTAACGACATTGACAATATATATTAAAAATGTCAATATTTGGTTTTGTTATATATATGATTACTTAATTTGAAAGAATACAATTATTTAATAATAGAATGGAGAAAATCAGAAGAGAGTATTTTTTAAAATGAACACATCACTTGAATTTCTTATCAATTATAATTTCAAAGAGAAAACCACAGTGGTTCCACCTTTCATTGTTTCTCAAATTTTCAATATCAAATTTTATCTCCATTGATTCTCAAATCTCATTTGGATTTTTTTCTATGTGGACAGAAGATATTGAAATAATCGAATAGGATTTTGTTGACAAATAACTTTAGAACGGAAATTCCGACTTGAACTTTGAAATAATTTGTGCAATACAAAATCGATCAGGTATTTGTTAATTGGTGAATTACTAATTTGTTTGGAAGTTTTTACATGAATTTTTTAAAAAAATTTCCTTGGTAATTATAATTTCGTTTTGGATGACGAGTCGGAGTTTTATCAATACACAAGTGAATACCGATTCATATTTGAATTTGGTGATTTTTTTTTATTTTATAAAATGAACATAGCAAACGATCAAACAAAGGATTGGGTTGGACCGACCTCACGGGCTAAGTTCGTTTTGACGGCAGTAGAAACTAGAGAAAGATTCTAACTATATTCTTATTCATCAAGATATATACAGATAAAATGTATTATATATACACTAAAAAAACGATTAGCTACCACTAATGCATGATAATTAAGTAGCTATTAGTATATAACTAGCTAGATTAATTGCCTCCCTTCAGCTAGCATTCAACTAACTTCAACGCTATTAATTAATTAACTGCTTCTTGTTGAACCATGATCAGCTGACTTGACCTCATGGCTCGAGTTGAAATAATTAACTGCCTCTTTGAATTAACACACACATTTATATAATCTCCTGTTGACAATAATAAAAATAAAAATTTAGCTAACATAATCTCCCTCACTCCACCTCATCCTCTCCCACGCATGACCCCATTTCACATCGATAGTATCGATCTAAGATTATATATTTATTTTTAAATATTTTTAAAATATGTGCACTTATCAAACACCATCATAAAATAAATAACAAAATAACTAATTTTTTAGGAGAGACGATTTTCAAAATATTTTCCTTCGTACGTGTCAAGCACGCCCTAATTATATTAAGTAAACAAAAAATATGGAATATGTACAAAAAATGCAAAGTGTCCGTCAGTAAAAATGTTAGAGGTTATTGGGGGATAATTTATATTATAATAAACAAGAGAAAAAGAAGGCCTATAAAGAAAAAACGAATTTAATTTTGGATCTGTTATATTAGTATCTGGATCAACCTAGCTTACAGTTACATCGAATACATGACGTACCATAAATCACAGTTCTTCGTGGAAAATATCTTCATTCCTACTGTTATCATAAACAGTACTATAAAAAATACTTTCATGGTTCAATATCTCATTCAATGTCAATTTATCATCTTTGTTATCATCCGCCTACACACAAAATAATACAAATATTAGTAATTATTTACTCAAACCCACAACCTCGTCACTCAAAAATAAATAATATATTGTTTCACAAACCGATCGAACTTACCTCTCGAATCAAATAAGTAGTGTACACTTTAGCATAGGAAAGTTCTCCGGGGGATAAATACTGTAGAATTGGTTTCAATTCTTCCACTGTCAGAAATCTAACATACAAAAAATAATAATTAATTAAACATAATTAAGTTATGTAATAAATAAAATTAACAAGTTACATGAATTTAAGAATAATTAATTACCCGTCACCATCGTAGTCAAGGTTGGCGAATGCTTGAAATGGTGTTGGAATATTAGTTCCTTGAGATTCATATTCAAGGTAAGTCTTATAAATATTATAAGCCCCGTTACTAAATTCCAATCGATTTAGCATATTATCCTTGTTTACGTCCATTTGCCTATTAACAAAAAATATAATTAAAATAAACCAATAACATATTTCATATATAAAATATAATTAATAAAACATTCTAACCTTATTTTTTCTCTCAACAACCACCTTTGTATTTGTTCGTTCCTGCTATCTTCAGGGTGCATAAAACTGCATCACGAAGATTTAAACTTCAATGACACAACGAAGGTTGATAATATTTTAATATTACAAACACATATACCCCAAAGAATATTATTTTTTTAAAAGAGAAAAAGGACAAATATACCCTCGGACTATGGTAAATAGCATGCAGATATCTTCCGTCATATTTTAGGGACATTGATACCTCTGTCATAAAAGAAACTAGAACAGATATACCCTTTATACTAACGAACATACACGCGTCATAATCTTATCCACCGAACCGACATCGGATCGATGGATAAGATTGCGCCACATGTTCCTATTTAGTCTTCCGTTAAAGTGAAGGGCACATACGCTCTAGTTTTTGGACGGCAGGGACACCAATGTACCAAAAGTATGACGGAGGGTTTCTGCATACCATTTATGATAGTTTGTGGATATATTTGTCATTTTTTCCTTTTTTTTTAAAAAAAAAAGAAAGAAAAGAATTATAGTATTAATTACTCTCTAAATTCATATAAGTTAAGAGTTCCACTTCGATCAGCATCAGCATTTCTGAATTGTGCCATCCACCATCCTGCATCTCCATGGCTTGTCTCATTTTTCTCTGTAAATTAAAGATGACCCAAATTTGGGTTCATTAGCAGGAATTCATAAAAAGGAAAAAGACAGTTCGATGCACTAAACTTTTATTATGTGTATGGTTTGGGTAATGGGATATAATCCGAAGAATCTATTATAGGTAATCTTTTCTTATATTTCTGCGAGAGACTGTGTTTCTGACAACTTAACTAATTACGTACGCTAGGGCTCGCATTGTCGTAACTAATTCATAGCTTAGTGAAAATATATCTTTGGGATCTTTTAGCCCAACAATATAATTAATTCATAAAAAAAAGCAAAGATATCCTTATGCACTAAATTTTCACTATGTGCGAAGTCTGAAGAAGAATCGAATCACATGGGTCTATATTATATTGTACACAATCTTATCTTATATTTCTATCAGAGAGGATGTTTCTATATCTCAAACTCGTGATCCTGATTACATGGAATCAACTTTATCATTTACGTTCAAGGCTCTTATTCTTGCAAATTACCTAAGTCTTCATTGGTAAATTGAGGTAGATATTCAAAGAAAGAAATAGCTCCATCTCCATCCTTATCTCTAAACTCCATTTCACTCCAACTCCTATAATGCAATCGATCAATAGCTTGTTGTGTATTCCAAATTTCAAGCTCTTTATACTCAATAAATCCATCTTTAGGTGCAACGTCCAAAATAGGAAACAAAACCATCAATCTCAAACTAGTTTTCAATCTCCCATCATTATCAAAATATTTTTCATCCTCCTTCTTACGCGATCTATCATTTGATTTTCCTTTACTCTTTTGTTCCAATTCAGCAACAAGAGGATCAAAAATTGGGTCACGAGTTTTGAGTCCTAATCGCCTGCTCAAGCCATTAGGTGTGTAATATCCGTCTCTGTGATTCAATTTGACGATTAATTGGGTGAATAGTACAACGAGAAAGATGAAGGCGGTGATTATGGTGGAAACCACCACCTTCGACATTTTTTCCTTTCTCGTCGTACTAATAAATTTCTTCTTCTTTTTCATCTAAAAACTTGCTGGGGCAGTTATAAGATAAGGGCCAACATGTAAGTAAGGAGTGCATCTTTGTGGTTAATACAATTTTAGTGGTTAAATAGATTTTTTCCAATTCATAATGTTAAGGATCACATATATTTACAAGTGTGTTTTTTCAATAATAATTAATTATCATTTAAACAAATCAAGAATATGACTTCCAAAATACTCCTTCTGACCTATAGTTTGACTTGACAGTGAATTTATGAAAGAAAGAAACTTTTGAAATTTATGTTCTAAAACAAGTGATAATAGATATCTATGTGACTATAAATCATTTCATTAAAAATAAAATAGATATTTTGAAATGAAGTAATTAGAAAAAAAAGTTAATCATATAAATTGAGACACAGAACAGTAGATAAACATTCACCAAATAGTTAAAAGTGTGTTCAACTAAAAGAATTTGTATTATTGAGTTCAAATATATTTATTGTGTTGAGAGTTTTTATTTTTTATTTTTTGAAGTTTGGATAAAAATAAAACTAGGGGTATTGGCGGTATTCGGATCCTTTTGAAGGTGACAATTGATTTATTATAGCTGGTAATATTTATTGGGGATCTCACTACAAATTATTCAGAAATTTTTATTAGTAACTTTGCCTCTATGGTTGATGTAGTTGGTATTAAGATCTTGTTGTAAATACAAATACTTTTTAAGTAAAAGAGCTGGTGCATCGGAATTTCTCAGAATTGTCCAATATTTGAGACTATTTTCTTGCTAAATTTGATGGTTGATGTTTTAGAAATCATAGCTGATTCTAATGTGTCGTTAAGGGAAGGGAGGGGAGGGGGGGGGGGGGGTTAAGGTAATGAAAAGAAGATCGCAAGCTTTAAGAGATAATTAATGAGATTTCTTAAAATATTTTTTTCGTTCACTTTTATTTGTCAGGTTACGTTTTTCAAAAGTCAATTTGATTAATTTTCAAAGTTAAATTAGATTACATTAATTTGATAATAAAAAAAAGATCACAAGCTTTAAAAGATAATTAATGAGATTTCTTAAAATGCTTCCTCCGTTCACTTTAATTTGTCAGGTTACACTTTTAGAAAGTCAATTTGACTAATTTCTAAAATTAAATTAGATTATATAAAGTTGATATTTTTTTTTAGAAAAAATAGATATTCAAAAATGTCACACCCCTTTTTCGCGCATGGCGGTGAGGTTTTTTTCCAATTTAAGTGACGTTATTGATTTAGGGATTATTTTATTTTTTTAGAGTCACCACTTGGAATTGAGTTGTGATGTTCCAAGTCACCCTTTTGGTTAATCCCTAATCAAAAGGAAATCTCTTTGTTTGGTCTGCGAACTAGAAATTCGGGTAAGAAATTCTGTTGACCGAGGGAAAAGTATTAGGCATCCCTCGAGTCCCGGGGTTCTAGTACGGTCGCTTTTATTGACTTGTACTTAAATTATGATTATTTTTTGGATATATGTTTATAGGCCACATCAATTTTATAGTTGAAGTTTTATTAGGTCTCAAGCTAGATGCGTAATCACATTCTTGGTCTTGACATTTAGAGACATAACTATATTCTTTCTATCACACTTAATAATTTTATTTTTTATAAATCTCTACTTTAAATAAATAAAAGTTAATCATATTATTGGACAAGGTGTGTCAACGCATCCTTCAGTTTATTTTAATGTTTCAAAAAAGATGTGTTATCACATTCTTAATTGAAACAAATATTTTTTAATGTGCCTAAATGTTTGTTTTAACATTATAAGAAGATATTTATTTCTTATAAAGAAAATAAAGTAAAATACTAAATTTCTAGAATAAAATTTTGGATCATTTCACTATCTTTTATTTTTTATTATTCTTAAAAGGGAAAATTTCATATATGGCAAACTTAATTGATATAATAACATTAAATGGGTATAGTTTACATAATTACATTATATGGGTATAGTTTAGATATTTAGGTATCTTTAATTTTGTATATAACGTTTTTTTTTGTTTTTTATTTATACAATTTTTTTAAAACAAAATGAATTGTAACTGAAGCATAAAATAAGGTAACAATAAATTTAGATAATTCCATAATTTAAGATAAACGTTCAAAATCACTTTTTTTCAAAATAAGAATTATACAGTAACTGAAAGACCAAAAAAACTTATTTTTGCGCATGAACGAAGCATCAGTTTAACCATTTTTTTTTCTTGGCATATTCAAAGACAGGTAATGTTTCATTAGAGGAAATTTCATGTTATTAATTGCAGTAATTATACAATTTTCGCTCGTATTTACAAATTTGGATGTATGTGCGGTCGTTTGTGTGTTGAGACTTGTATATGTCCATAGAGTAATTGTATAAACGGTATTGTGGAGTGTTTCAGAAAAACTGATTTTGATTATCTATCGTAAACGGTAGTATATGTATTTTAATATTTATAAACAAATTATTGCAGTAATTTCAATGTGCAATGTATATTAATTTTTTGTATAGAAAGGTCTTATGATAAATTGCATACATCTGGAATTATAGTTTTGTCTTTATTTTCGTTAGCTGTAATATAGTTGTGTAGGACACGTTTTGTGATTTCTAATATTCATATACAAATACAATAGTAATCTATATGTTGAAATATATATAAGTTTATAACATGAAAAGCCATAGGAGACAATTATATACATTTTTAGATGCAGTATTTGTATATGAGGACGAAGATCAAGGTAAACATAAGTTTGTTATTATTGATTAAATTGATAGTATAAAAAATGTTGTATCAATTGTATATATGATATTTGTGCATTATTTGAAATAAAATTTTATTTAAAAATTCTGCAGATAATGGCCTCACTGGCTATTTTGGTTATGCATTCTGAAAAATGAGACGATACAAATAGTTACATTGATTATACTATAGAGGGTATAGTGTTTAAGGAACAAGCAACGTTTCTTGAGTTTTATACAACGATTGCCACACAGATTGGTGTTGATATGAATAATAAGATATTGAAGATTGAGTATAAGATTGAAGAAAGCAATAAACCAATGGTTATACACAATGACATGGGTGTCAGGGGGTACGTAATCTTAAAAAGGCTAATATTGATTTAAACAAATTTCCAATTTGTATAACTATTTTAAATTTATGTGATAGACAGAATTCTCAGTGTCAAGGTATAGCACATGGAGAGATGGGGGTGTTGGCAACTATTGCAGAAAATGAGTCACATGGTATGATTGTTGCTGAATTGGAGGAATCAAATATTGCATTTGTATCGATTGATACAACTGGGGTGATTTCAGATAAATCTAACAAGCATGTTGAGGTTGATCAAGTATACAAGGACAAATCAATTTTGAAAGCAGTCATGAAAAGATATGCGATTGCAAAGAGGTTTCAGTATAAAACTGCTAGGTCAAATTCAATCAGGTAGTGCGTCTTTCAGATATCGTCTTTTAAAATGTATAAATAATTTTATTGCGTAATGTAGAATAAATTTGTGTACTATATAAACTGATTAAATGTGATGAAACTATCATGTAGTTATACATTGGAATGTTATTCTGAGGGATGTGAATGGTTAATGAAGACCTCTAATATCAACAAATCTGGAATGTTCAGAATTCGAGCATTCAACACAAAGCATACATATCCTTTAAAAGATAGAGTTCATTCGCAACGACATGCAACTAGCAATTTGATTGGAGGGATTGTGAAACATAAATTGGTAGACCATAAGCGTAAATATACGCCAGCTGATATTAAAAAGGATGTTAAGATTGATCTTGGTGTTGATGTTAACTATATGTTGGCTTGGAGGGCCAAAGAGAAAGCGTTGGAATCTTTGAGGGGTACACCAGCTGGATCATATGCAAAGTTACCTGCGTATTTGTATATGATGGATATCACTTACCCGGGATCTCATATACATATGAAAAGAGTATAAATAATGAGTTATTGTATCTATTTGTTGCATTGAATACATTTATACAGGGATTTATGCATTGTAGAGCAGTAGTCGTGATGGATGGTAGTCACCTGAGAGGACCATATAATGGGACATGTGTTGCAGCAAGCACGACAGATGGCGCAGGTATATATATAAATTAATGTATATGCATATACGTGAATCTTTGTATATATATAGTTAAGTATATGATACGTGAATCTTTGTATATATACAGTTAAGTATATGACTAGAAACCTTGACAACAATCTTGTCATCAACATACGAACAATATTCATAAAACTAAACGTGCATTAGAAGGGGGAAGCCCTGAATCCTATAGTACGGTCCAGTTGGCTTTATCTTGTTGTTGATCGATTTGGCAAGTTCATTAAAAGCCTTCCTATCCCACGGATAATCCATAAATCTACCTGTTTCAACCAAATCAAAGTCCATCCTATTTATTGTTGTTGTAGTAGGTTCGACGGACATGATAAATTCATGTATGTAATATAGAATCCCAAAGTTGTATGCATCCTCCTGATTGTCGCCCCATACCTTTGCTTTAAAAGATTCAACCAATTGACCTGTAGTGACAGGAGATTTTCCTGAAAAATACTCAGCGATGATTCTATTGGGTTGATCAGTATCAAAGCAGAATTCAGCAACAATATCAGAATAATTCAGACCAGAAATTATTGCAAACTCCCTGATTGTGAAGCGAAGCGTTGTGCCATTTACAAAAAAAGAAATGCATTGACAAAACTACCTTCCAACTCCCTCAACATAAAACATCTAAACAATTGTGCTTGTATATGACATTGTCTCATTGTTGTCAACTGAGCAAAACACGATGGTAGACATATACGATTATATTGATTTGGAGGCAGATTATTCTGAAGCTCATTCAATGTATTAATTTGCGTATAACATTGCATGTGGATTGTCCTTTTTTGACGGTTCTTGCAAATAAATCTAACTACCTATAAAAAAGATTGAAAATAGACATTATTTCAATTAAGGGCTACATATAATTGCATTTTTGTATACAGAACAAAAAAAGGTATAAATAAACTATAGTAATTCTTTTGTATATCTATACAACCTTTTTTTTTGTGTATTAGTATGTGTACATGAATATGGTACTTAAACATGCCAATATATACAACTGTCTAAACGACTTTGTATATACTACAATAATATACAAACTTAATATATACTTAACTTCAATAATTTGTATATAACTACTAAAATATACAAATTATAATATACAATTATAAATTAGGCATATCCCTATATCTAAATACAATTGATTTTTGTATATATATACAAAAACAAATATAATAGGGAGCCTTTAATATACAATTCACTACTACCCTATTAACTTAGTATACTAGTCATTATATACATAACTTAAGTAATATGTATAAACTAATCGAATATACAGATCCGTACAATAACTAAGTGAATATACATATAACTAAGGGACTAAAACATGTGTGTATTAAATATGCAATATACCATATACAATTATGTGAATATACAAAAATTACTTAAACAACCAATTTTTTGTATATTGACACATAAATAACAAAAAATTCTATCTAAAATTATGTTTAAAGTCACTATCTCATGATCCTGATGTTCTTCTGATCCGTCAATTTCAGATTCACTCTCCTCTGAATCACTGGTTACTGCTTTCCTCTTTCTTCCTCCTACAATTTTAATGCCTCTAGCTATCGCATTGTTAACAACTTTTTGAACTGCCACTGGGTTATTTTTTTTCTTGGATCTCAATTCTCCCATTGATTGTTCATCTTGAACTTGTTTGGATTTTACCAGAGACCCTACATCAACCCCAAAGTCTTGAGTTAAACCCATTGAAAACGAGGGTAAATTGTCAACAAAATTGGCATGCAATGGAATACCTCTGGTAATCCTCATAGATGAAGGTGATTCATCCATTCTGATTTTGAAGAATTTATAATCTAATAAGAACGATCGATTAATTCAACAAAATAATATGAAAAAAATAAGAAACACAATACATCTACAATTGTTGAATAAGGAAAAAATAAAAACAATTGATACACGACTAGATTTTAGGGGTTACCTGCGAAAGTTGAATTCAATTTCGAAGGGAGAAAGTGAATTTTTTGCCAATTTGAAATTTAAAATCGAATAGAATGAGTGATTATAGGAGAAAGAGGTGGAATAGATATAGGAGAGATAATAATGATTTGTATAAAATTATATACAAAATCAAAATAAATTTTTTTTACGATTGGTTATGAATAGGCGGTGGACCCCATTAATTATGGCAAAAAAAAAAAAAAAAACTATAATTATATAAAGTAAATAAATGGGAAACTTACATAAATATACTATAATAGAAATATATTTACCATTTATAGCAATAATATTTCTTTTTCACTTGATCACTTTAATTCATTTATAATACAAGTTTAATTCATATTAGAAAGAATAATTTTTTATTCACATATAATACAAATTTTAATGATAGATAATTCATTTATCACATATTTTAATACACTTATAATACAATGTGTCAAATTTTTACCAAACAAACATAATATATTTCAAAAAACAATTATAATTCATATATAATTCATATATATTGCATACATAATTCACTTTTAATACATAATGCAGATTTAACATACTATTGCTATAAATGGTAATAAATAAAAAGTATTGCTAAAATTAGTAATTATATATTAAAATATATCAATTTATGTAATGTTTTCTAAATAAATTAAACTATATCCTTATTATATAATTACTAAGGGATGTTCCATCCCATGTAATTTTCCTTTCTTAAAATTGATGTCAAAACTAGCATACACGTTCTAATACAACAAAACTATACCAAATTGTAAAAAACAAATCTCATTTTTTGAGTGATAAAATAAAATAACAACAAATTTTTACTTTATTTTTTAGCCTAACAATTTCTACTTTGTCAATATTATCTAAATAAAGACAAGAACAATTTCATGATCTTTTATTTTTAAGAGGTCACGTCTAAACAAATAAAAATAAATAAAGAGAAAACGAACACTTGATTCATTATTCATCCAATCAAAACAAAAGCGTAAGAGAATTTATCATAAAATTATATCAAACTCTCTAAATAAATTAAAAAGGTAAAGAAAAGTAAAACCTCAAATAAAAAAAATAAGTATCGTAAATTTTAACCAAAGTTCGATTGAAACTCCCAGAAATCATTTGTTGGTGTGCATGGGTATCGGAGTAATATAGTATGGATTGTGTTTTTCTTTTCTGTAGTCGTCTTTTTGTGTGTGTATATTATTTTTGAATGTTGCTTTGTAGGTTCTCTTTTTTTTTTTTTTGTGTGTGAGTCTGTATTTATAGTAGTGTAGTACGTAGTGTACGTATAGTGTTGTTGTTTGTAGTGTGTAGGAGTGGGGTAGTGGAAGTATTAGAGGTAGTGAGGTAGTGGGTAGTTTAGGTTTTTTATTTTTTGTTGTTAAATAAAATATAAAATAATATTATCTAACAAAAATTAAATAGCTAGATAAAAAATAAAAATATATTTAAGTCACTAATTTATTATTAAAATTTTAAGGAAAAACTACATAAAATGGCAAACTACATTTTTTATTAAAATAATATGGCTATACTATATTAAATTTATATTTAATGGCTATATTTACTTAATAAATAGCAAAATCATATTAAACAATCCTAAAAGATTTTTTCCCCTATTTTCACGTTTCTCTTTCTACCATATTAATTCTGTCCCTATTTTCACGTTTCTCTTTCTACCATATTAATTGTGCACGCATATTTTCACATTTCTCTCTCTATCATCTTAATTCAGCACGCCTATTTTCACTTTACTTTCTCTGTCACATTGAAATTGAACACTCCTATTTTTACGTTTATTGTCATTTTCCAAGAAACCCTTTCCAGCTTTAAAATTATTTCCCAAATCCTCCCAAAATCAGATCAATCATAAAATCCTTAATCAACTACATCTCTATCAAGCTCCCACAAAATTAGGTTTGTATTTTTCGACCATCAAATACGCAACATTGCTTGATTTCCGGCGAAATTTATGTTGTATACTTTATCTAATTTTTATGTCAAATTCTTTAATATTTATTTGTTTATAAATTTTTAGGATCTGGGTTGTTGAATACAATGTCTAAACCAAATACCCCAAGGAAAATCACAAGAGGTACAAACTATACCAGAAATTTCATGGTTGAAATACCATCTTTTGATCTATGTATAACTCAAATTCAATCACAAATTTCAGGCTATACCGCTGCGATGGAATTCCACCATGCAGCGGCCATCGCCTACCCTAATGCTCCTGCTCCGGACCTTACTGCTGGCTTTGCTTTGAGCTTTCTTGCTTGCTATGCGCCAGCTAGCGGAATGCTTTACCGAATGCGCCAACCAACCTCTGGTGTCGGGCCTACGTGTGCCAACTCCAACTAGGAAACTACTACCGCTTGGGCCTAAGCTCCTGAACCGGCAGGAAGAAGAAGCGCACCCGAACCCCCCTTCTTACTACCCTTTCAGAAGGTGAGGCAGAAGGATTGAGATTCTCGTAAGTAATGTTCGAAAGCACTGTTCCTTGATCAAGTAATTAAGAGATCTCCTTATTAAACCCTTATTCAATATTTTGCATACAAAGCAGAGGTGCGAAGCGAAGGTGCGGTAGAAGAAGTCGAATAATGAACTAGTAAGGTCTAGTTCTTCTAAAAGGAAAGTAGGGTCAACGGTGAATGCGATTGAAAAAAATTATTACAAGAGGAGGAAAGTAAAAAATATTGTCTCGGACATGATCGGAGAACAGGTAGTTAATGAATAACAAGACGAAGTGAGTGAAGAATTAAAGATATGTACATTTTTAATTTTTTTAATTTTTTCGGCATTTGGAATAATTTTTGCATATGTACATGTAGTGTATTGTAATTCCATTAAGAAAGATTATGTGGAGTATATATCTTTTAGATTTGTAAAATTTACTAAATGAATATAGTTTTCGATTATGATATACTTTTAATGTTGTTGAATGGTGGTTAACTGTAGTTAAGATATATATGCATTTAGTTTTGTAAAAAATACATAAATGAATACAGTTTGTTTGAGAGCTTTTGTGTGAATATAAGCAGTGATGTAATGTATGCAGGTTGCAGGTAAAATTGGTGTATATTGTAAGAAATATCAAGATAACGTACAATAAGTCGAAAAAGAACATTAAGGTATTTGTACATGTGATTGTTGTCTAGCATGCTAATAAATGGCTTTTCGTGTACGTTGTAACTTATAAGCATGATGATTATAATGTACTGTCAGTCGAACAACAAAGTTTACGTTGAGTACATACCAAGAAAGTTTATTATTAGTTTTTCCTTTTTTGAATGTGTTATCTTTTATAATTACAGGGTATCAAATTTCATGTATTGGCTCGCCCAATTAAACCCCGACGCATGCAGGTTTATGTGAACCATAACATAGTCACATATTTGAAGGGAAAGCTTACAGCGACCCAATTCAATCAATTTAAAGATACATGTTTTGGAGCATATATCAAAATGCATGTGTGTGGAGCGCAATCACAAATGTTTAGGTGTTTGATGGTATGTGAATTGGAGGACAGTTCCCCTGATGAATTGTTATTTCATATAAATCATACCACGCTTCGTTTTGGTATCAAAGAATTTGTCATCATTACTGGGTTGAACTGCTTTGCTAATAAAGATGATTTCTTGTTTATACAAGCAAGCCAAACAGATTAATCAATCAGTACTTTGAGGGTAAAAGTATTGTTAGAAAGGTAGATTTGTTCAGTAAGTATAAAAAAAAGGTTTGGAGTGGTGGCAATGATGACGATGTTATTAAATTTGCTATTCTGTATTTTATTTGTACGTTCATCTATTCCGGTGAGAAGAAGAGCTCATCAATTCCAAGGATACATTTTGATCTAGTTGAGAGCGGCCGGTACCATGAATACCCCTGGGGGAAAGATGTTTTTTACAAATTGCTCAAATGCGTAACATATTTTAATCATTCAATTCGTATAGATTTTGTTGTATTTCAATATATTTTTTAATTATAAATATTTTGTGCGCAGTTAAAATTCAAAAACATCGAACCTTCACTTAAGAAGATTGCATTTTATCAGCTTGAATCAAAAAGTGATGCAATTCCAGAGAATACCTTTCAAGATGTTGGTGACAAAGATGACGATGAAAATGATGATTTTACTTCAAAGCCTCCAAGTCATAAGCCACACAATATATGTCATTGTTTTCATTTCATTTCAGACAGCAGACGGTAATGTATTTCAGAACGATGGAATCCAACAACCTCAGTCACAATTTAAGTTGCTTGATGCTCTGTTATCTGATATTGACACAATCTATCCCAAAAAGAATGTTGTGGTTCATTAAGAGGTTGTGGTCCGTCCAGAGGGTGGCGTTTATGATACTACACGCGTGCCAGTTCAAAGTATCAGATATTCTGATCGATTGATTTGCTCTCCCTCCACAAATATTGGATCATCATTTGGTAAATAACAATGTTTAACCTCTTTAATGTCTTACCTGCCCCCTCCCAGTTTTATTTTTTTTAACATATACGATTTTATAACAATCGTAGTGCCTAATACATATATGTGATGTTTGGCAAACTGATATAGTTCATTAGGTACCAGAATTAATAGTACATAATATAGTTCATTAGGTACCAGAATTGCAAAGATCTTTTTATATTAGAGAACCTAAGTGGAGTAACATGAATGATGAGTATTCAACTAGTTTTGGATTTAGGAGTAGCTGTTGGTGGTTGTTGCAGAATTGTTTATCGAAGATGACGAGTAACAGTACTAGCTAGATTCATATGAATAGTATGCAGCTCAGAGATGATATTTGCGAAAATATGTTTGTTACAATTTGTGTGTCTGTATACTAAATATTTCAGGTAGCTCTTATGACGTGGTTAAAACTTATGAAAAGAAACATCCTTTTGTTTCTGACTTCATACAAGGGCCATATAATTATGATCTTTTTTACGATTACGAAATGTGGCTTTCTGAAGGGCTTCTTGCTAGCCATATGAATAAGTAAGTATATTTATATTCATATGATGATTTTGTAAACATAATATACTTAAATATTAATTAATTTTATTTGTTATCAAAAGGATGCACGGTGAAGATCGGTATAAGAATAAAAAAGCAAAATTGGCGATTGATATGGATTTGGACATTCATCGGATATCAAACAAGAATTGGTTCTACTCTCTGTCTTATGATAAACAACTTCTGAATGATGAGGTAAACATATGTATTTATACATAAAAAGTAGTATAAGTATTGTTCATGTTTATAAGATGTGCTAATTTCTACATTTATTTTTTTTAATTCTTGACAGCATATTGATGTGATCCTATATTATTTGCCTAAAAAAAGTAAATACAACATCAATAGTCGCTACAGATACACTACTGTTGATTGTATATTCAAGTCAAAAATTTCTGAAATTTATGCCGCATATGCTCAAGTTGGAAGCAACTTTTGTGTTGCAAATGTTGAAAGCGTCATACATGATTACATAAAAGGATATAGGTTGATGGCTGCCATTCCATGGAATACAATCGACAATGTGTTCATACCAGTGAACGTGGAGCATAAAAATCACTGGGTGTTGGCTGTTTTTTCATTAATTGAGAAACACATTTATGTATATGACTCATACAGAGCAGCAGATCATAACTATTATGTTGGTGAAGAATTTCATTAGCTTGCTCAGGTTCTGCCAATGTATGTTTCAATGGAGATTGGAAATGATTCGAATGATACAGAAGATAATCACATCGCATACGACGTGACGTATGTGGAGGATATACCTCAACAAGGATCAGATTTTTTGTAAGTATAAAACAAGTCTCTTCATTCAATTTTTAGATAAAAAGTATCAGATTTTAACAAGTAAGGTATATTTCAGGGATTGCGGGATATACTTGCTAGCATTTGCCGAGTACCTAAGTGAGGGTGAAAATATTCCAGTTCAATACCTTGATTCTAAGTTACACCGCATCAGATACGGTGCACTCTTGTGGGAATATGAAATGAAAAAGATGAAAGACGGGCTGATAGCGAGAATGAGGCACCGCCAAGAAGAATGAGGACACCCGCAAGGATCGATAATAGTCAACTTGTTCTGATTGATTAGTATTTTGTACTAGTTGTCTTTTTGAACTTATATTTATGCTTATGTTTAAAACTAATATTTTGGTTTTTTGTCAAACATTATCAACTTTTCTTTCTATTCATATATGATCACGTTATTTGGTTAAATTTGTTTATTTGTGTGTTATTTCATAATTAATGAGATGATTATGACTTGCCAGGCTTAGGCTTTGACTTCGGTGAATTATTCAATGGCTTATCAGCTGCAACATGAGGGGATGAACGAGCTATTTACCATGGAAACCAACTTTCTGTAAAAGAAGTTGTTATATTTTCGTATCACAGCTTTGTGACACAACTTACACTCATGTTTATACAATTTTTTGGTGATAATTGAGAATGAGAATATCTTCTGATAAACAATATCAATTGATCTTTGCGAAAAAATTATCTCACCAAAACGGCAAAATCATGTCCGTGTACAAGAACAATGTTGAAGTCATACTATAAATTTGAATCTCTGAATTTCAACTGTGCCACATAAATCGGATGAATCTATGGAATACTCGCTGATAGAAGCAAGTTAAAGGAAACATAACACACATTTTTTTCACCTCAAAAGTAAAAAATTAAGTGACGCCACTTTTAAATGGCATCCATGCACATAATGACTTGAGCCTACAAACAGTTCCAACAGTCTACCTTTTGAGACTCAATGTAAGAATACATATACACTTCTATCAAAGAAAATCAATGACTACAAACATCCGATGCTACTACTGTTGGATCTGAACACAGTGACACAATCTAATTTTGGATGAGAAATTTATGGATTCATATGTTAGTATTTATGACATAATATTAAACGTATTGATTGCAAAATTTGTATCATGTTTAAGATTGACATAATATTCAAGTATATCTAATTTAAAACAAATATTTCAAAAGGCAAATAAGTGATCATTCCTTTATTCAACATAACAAAACTTAACTAAAAGAACAATTTAATAGTGTCATGTAACAGTTCCTATGCATTTCGTGTTGCAGTTCGACATAAAAACCTATTATAACCTTGTTGTCCACATGTACTACAAGAATTGGTACCCTTCCTTTTGCTCAACTCGCTAAATGACTTTTCACATTGCTTTTTTGGCCTTCCTGGAGGTCGCTTGAATTTTGGTGGCAACACAACTTCGGTAGCAATGTGTTCAGGTATGTTCCATTTACTTTTATCAGGGAGAGGATACACAGGGACTTCATATGTTTTCAATATTGTTCCTCGCTTATAAAAATCTAAACAATATTCTTCTGAAAGCATGCGATTTTTGTTCAACACACTCCACGCATGTGAGCACGGTATACCGTCAATTTAAAACATGTTGCAACTGTAAGTCTTCTTTTCAAGCATACAATATAACTCTTTCCTTCATCACTTACGGAATAAACGTAATCAGTTGACGGGACAATCTGTAATCAATACAGAAATTCAATTATACACTTTAATATCAAAGCAAATATCTTTAATTACTAAAATAAATGAATACACAATCCATTGAACAAGACAATTTTTTTCTCATTTACATTTTCTTCAATATACATATCATCATACGCCCAGATTTTGATTCATTAAGCAAAAGCATCTCCTGAAACTTCTTCTCAAGTAGTGTGAATGTGTATGATGCATTTTTCCGATTTGTGCAATTCCATCTAGCAAACATCAAGCGCACTTGTTCAAGAAAGTCAAATATCGGTAATTCTCTTGCTGCTACTAACGTCGAATTGATGCACTCTGCAATATTCGATGTCATCACCCAACCACGAGGAACTGGTGCATACAACCTTGCCCACTTCTCATATCCAACCATCTCCAATTAATTCTTAATCCTCACATCAAACTGCTCAACCCTTTTCATTAGCTTATCAAAATAACTTTGAGTATAGTCCTTTGCCATAGTGTAGAATACTTCACTCAATTGATCATTTGCTTTTCGGAAATTCTTGCATACATTAGCCCACAAGTGCCATATGCAGGCGTAATGTTGGACATTGTTGTATACAATAGATACAGCCTTAATTATGCTATTATGTCGGTCAGATACTACACACATATTCTCTCTTTCCCCATATGCTTCTTTGAATTGTTCAAAGAATCATGTCCAAGAAGCATCATTTTTCGAATCGATAACTCCGTATGCCAAAGGTAATATATTCCCTATTATAATGTACAAAAATAGATGAATAACAAAAAAATAAAATTAAAATTATAATGTATGTATGTATCCAAATACATGCTCTATCCATAGTGCTGGCTGATACGAATGCATTAGTATATGCTGATTTGAGGTGGCTGGCGTCTACAACAACAATTGGCCTGCAATGATCAAAACCCTTTATAAAAGCATCCAACGCTATAAAAACATACAAAAATTCGTTATCAGGTGTTTTCTTCATTCGTATATGTGAACCAGGATACGTCTTATCCAAGGTATACAAGTATCCCGGTAGCTTCCCATAAGACGCAGCTGGTTGCCCCATGATAGATTCTAATGCCTTCTCCTTTGATCGCCATGCCAACATGTAATTAATATCAATACCCAAGTCCAACTTAATGTCATACTTAATATCATTTGGAGTGTACTTCCTCTTATGATTCCTCAATTTAGGTGCTATTATTCCTCCAATCAACGCACTTGTTGCACGACAATCTGAATGCACCCCATCCTTTAAAGGACATGTATGTTCAGAGTTAAAAACTCTAATTCTGAACATCTTTGACTTGTTAATACTTGACGCTTTCATTAATCACGTGCATTCTTTAGATTGACATACAAGAGTATAGCTGTGAATACAATTTATATTTTGCTTTTAGTTTTGAGTTGCCTTTGCAAAACATATATCAATAAACGTAAAATGGATAAATTTAACAGCAATTTACCTAATAGAGTTTGACCTCTCCACCAAGAATTTAAACCTTTTTTCGATTGAATATTTTTTCATCACATCTTTCAATGTTGACTTATCTATGTATATCTGATCCACCATTATCTCCTTTTGCGATTTGTTCGTGATTATTAAATCATTTTCACCATCAAATGCATCTACTGTTTGATCGCCAAATGCTGGGACAATTGCTAATGGATCATTCTCACTATTTAATTCTTTATTGTATTCAAGTTGCAACACATCACCTTCAATAGAAGTTTCTCCAGAATCAGAATATACAATATCAATATCATAAATACTAACACACAGGGAATATACTCCAATTTGAGTATTCATTTTTTTCAACTGAACATATAGGCGCACACCCATGTCGTTACGTATTTCCATAGGCGTATCGTCACCTTCGATAGTGTATTTAATCTTCATACACTTCTTTGTAAGATCAATGTTCAATTGTACCGAAATCACATTAACTATATCAGAATATGAAGCATATTCCTTCAAACAATCCCGTCAATGTTGTATTCGATATAACAATTCTCATCGCTCCATTTTCCAGAATGGTGAATCAAAACGCAGATGGTTGCCATGATTTTTTTTTTGTTTCGGTAGTCAAACGAATAAGAACAGATTGAACATATTCCCTTTTTTATATATTGATAAGAATCCTATAAGGATAGGTCAGTTACAATTTGAAAGTGCCAGATTAGTGGGCTTGAAAATAGCATTTCAGTTACATTTAAATTTCAATGTATTTTTGTATTTTAAAAAAAAAATCAGCTATTTTTTAAAACAAAGTGTAGCTATTTTTTTTTAAAATATGATAAATATAGTCATCTCAATCTAATAACCCTCAAACTATAGCTATTTATGTAAGTTATACAAATTTTAAATAGATTAAAAACAAAATGTAATAATTCTATTTTGGCAGTTTTCATATATTTTTAAAAATAAAATAAGATAAAGTCAAAATATTTAAAAGATTTTAAAAATATTTAAATACTAAAATGGTGTAAAATTTTAGATTGGGTCAAAAATTACGTGTCTACAAAAATAATACGAAATGTACTATAAATTTAATTTTTGTACATAAATATGATGAAAAAAAAATCATAAAATGTCAAAAATTTTATAGTTTGACACTGGAATGGAAACTATAACGACTAGAAATGGATGAATATAGTATTGGATGACTGATGAGATTCACTTAAAGAAAAGGTAGATATATTTTGTATCAATCATAAAATTCTATTACCCCATTATAACGATGCATATGCAATTTTTGAGAAATTCACTAAAAAAATTTAATTAAAATTGCGATGGTTTGAAAACCGTCAAACGGTCACAATTTAATTTATTTTTGGGGTTGTATTCTGGAGGTTATCAAAACCTACAATATTACTTTATGTTTGCTGAAATATCTAATTTTTGCAATAATTTATTTGATTTGTTTTTTTTTTTAAATTTTATTTTCCAATTTTGCACGAAAAAGAACATGACAATTCTCCTTCATTTTTTCTTTTAAGTAAATTTCCTTCCTCTATCAATTTCAATCTCTAGATGTTCACATTTTGTTGGAATTCTCACCCCCAAATTCGCCTTAAGAACAGGTTTGTTCTATATGTTTCTTTGCAGAATTACAGCAGTTACGTTTTGTGAAGCAAATAAAATAATGACACAATATTTTATCGCGGAAAACCCCAACTCACAAGGGTAAAAACCACGACCTACACCTCTGTAGGATTTAACTCCACTTTATTAAACTTCAAGTCTCAACAAAAGATTACAAAGCTATGTAACCTAAGGAATTATAAACTCTAATCCCTAGAGGAATTATAAACTCTAATTCCTAGCTAAGAAATTATAAACTCTAATTTCTAGCTACCCAAAGACACAAAACCCCCCGGTTTTATATCTTCTAATGTTCTTCAAGTTCTACAACTTGTCGAACAACTTCTACTCACAAAACTCAGATTGTAACCAAGACTCTTGAATACAATCTTACAATTTTTCTTCACAAATTGCAACACCCCCAATAAATCTTCAAAACTCTCTCAAACCTCTTGATTGTGTTTTGATCTTCTCTCTGTGTAAGTGCGCAATTTTTTCTGATGCAAATAGCTCCCTATTTATAGATCAGAACTTCACCAACTCCTTGTATAATTCAACTTGTATTTGCCTTCTACAAATCCTTGTTGACTTCTACTTGGACTCCTTTTCTACAGAATTTCCTTAAATAAATAAGAAAGCAAAATTTCCTTAAATAAATAAGAAAAAACAATTTCCTTAAATAAATAAGAAAACACAATTTCCTTAAATAGATTTCCTTAAATAGGAATTAATTTTCCTTCTTTCACTTGGCTTTGAACTCCTTTATAAAAGGAAACTTTTTGTACTGGTTGCTTGTCGAAAAAATAATAATTCCATAGCTTTATAACTTCTAATTCACGTGGTTGACGTTCTCCTTATCCAAGTCAGATTCGTTCTGTAAGGAACACGTCTGTACAACCTATTTCTTTCATCTGTTCCTGTATTTGTCAATTATCAAAATCTTTCTCATTCTAACAAATTCCCCCTTTTTGATGATGACAATTATACATTTCGAACTCAGCAAATAAGACACACATCTTCCTTCTTTTGCCATGTTACTACTACAACTCCTTAACTTTGCCATACTTCAAAACAACAACACTTTAACAAATTCCCCCCTTTTGACTATGGCAAATTTTATCTGCTTGCATTGAATAGGTACACATAACTCATATGCAGCTGCTTCCCCCTTTTGACATTAGGCAAATTCGATACTCATGGCCACTGAGGCTATCACTTACACAAACACTTAAAAATGAAGAACTCAATTAGCTATAGCAAAGCATTTGCATAAACATAGGAGATAGACATTAACTTGAAACTCAAACCCAGCATTAGCATTAATCAAAAGCATATACACCACAACTATAATCAAAATTAAAGATAGAATCAAGCACTTGTGATGAGAAAAAAAATTGGAAAGTCAAAGGCTAGAGTGGCTAGGTAATATCAAAAGATCGGGCTTGAGAAGGTAAGTCATTTTTCAGCAGCAAAACATATCTTTTGGGTTAACAAAAATAGCAGCCTTCTCAATTTCAAAGGTCGCCTTGGCCTATGCAAGCTCAAATTTTTTTTTTATATCACTTTTAAGGAACTTGTTCGATCAGTCGTGTACCCTCTACAGAAACAATAGTTCACTCATCTTTAATTTCAATAGAGACAGTAAGAGGAACACATTTTCTTGAACATCATTTGTAGAGGAACATGTTCTCTCAATCTGTTCCCTGGACGTGGTACTATCAGGTGCAGCACCAATTATAACCTTTTTTTTTTTTTTGATATCAATCTGAAATTTCAGTTTATATGATTCCCAATAGAAGAACTAGGTTCCACAGATGTGTCTCCCATCGATTCCCCCTCACTAGATGCATCAAAGTTGAGCCTAACAAGTGAACTTTGTTCAAGTGTAGGATCCCCAAAATATTCCCCCTCACAATCTAAATCTTTCAAGACTTTACTCAATACAAAAGATTCCCCCTAAGAACCAGCACACTCTACTTTCTTAATCTATATTTATAAGGCACCAAAGTAGAGGTTTCCTCCATCAATTTCATCTCAAGCATAGACCATCACATTGGGATAAGCTTTTTAAGAAGATATTTGTTTTGGTAGTATTTAGGGCATGAATATCTTTTGGGACAAGTGGAAGAAATAGGTTCAAGTGCATTGACTTTATATTTAATCATGAATAATTGTAGTGCACATACCTTAGATCTCTGGATAATGCTGAATTTTGCTTCAATTTTACTAAGCCTCTCTCCCGTGCTAGATGCAACTACAACGTTATAGTGCATGAGTAGCATGACCTTAATCATCCCCAAGTTCCAATTTTTTCCTTTTGAAAGTGTTTTCCTTGGCTGATCATATTTTTGATTGATTGATCATCTAAGAGCACATAAATGTTACATACTGCATAGGTTGGACCTGTTCCTTTCACATGCTTCTTCAGTCTTTTTCTTCTTTTTTTTTTTTTTTTCAAACTCTTTTTTTTTTCAATTTTTTTTTTCAGTCAATGTTATTCATCCATTCTTTTTTTTTCTCAAGTGAGAGGAATTTTTTCTAGTTACAATCATGCATCTGAAACAACATGTTCAATTGGTGAATGTTGTCTGCTTCCTCTCACTTTTCCTGCAAATTCAAAGGTTAGATTTAGGAACCCAGACTAGCTTGGGTCCTTTGTATTGATAAAAAGGATGAATAAGATCTCTATAAGCCCACTTGGGCAGATTATTTTTCCTTTGAGTATACCTGTTCCTTTGAACAGTTTTATAAGTTCCTCTTGCATTATTTTCTGCACTAGCTTTGTGTTTAGGACAATATTGTTTAGAGTGACCTGAGATACCACAAATAATACAAAACATAGGATTCTCATTTATGGGTTGTTCATACCCTATTCCAGTTTTAATGTTCCTATTATTGTTACCTAGATGGGTTACTATCATGGAGGATTTTGTCCACTTATTTGCTCTTTCCAGATCACTTCTCATCCTAGTTAATTCAAGATTTATTCTCCTAGAGTTTTCCTTTTCTAGTTTTAAGTTATTTTTGAGTTTTTCGACCTCAAGTTTTTGGTCCGGCAGTTCACCCTCTTTTTCTTTATCAAGAATTTTTAGTTTTAGATTCTCACTTCTTAGTTCCAGATTGTGAGATTCAAGTTGCTTGATTCTCCCTTGAAGGTCATGTTTGTTCTTATTAAGATCAATGTGCTCAAACTTTAGGCTAGACAAGGAAGAAAGTAGTTGGCTCTTGGTGTTAACAAGTTCTTGAATTGTGTCTATGGAAGCAAGCAATAGGAATGAAAGTTTTTTCTTAGAGAACTTTACTAGTTTATCTTTTAGGTTAAGAAGATTTACCTCAGTTTCTTCAGAGTCTGAATCAGGTTCAGCATCTGATTCTTCTATCGCCATCAAAGCAATGTCCTCATCATCTTCTTCATACATGTCCGAAGAACCTGTTCCCCAAGCTGCATACATTGCTTGTTCTTTTTCTTTGTTTTTCTTTTTGTTGAGAAGTTCCTTCTTCTTTTTTTTCGTCTCTTCCCTTTTTCCATTCTACTTCCCACATTGGACAATCCTTGATCTGATGATCTATTTTACCATATTTGAAACAACCTCCGTCTTGTGGTCTCTCAAGATTTCTTTCTTTTTGGGGTGGTGATTTCTTGCTAGCGTTTAATCCCCTTTTTAAAAGTTTCTTGAAGTTCTTACTTATCAGCGCAAGATCATCATCATCTATGTCAGATTCATCACTTTCAGTTGCTTTAAATCCAAGATTTTTCTCTTTGTTTCCTTGACCTCTTTTGTCAACATTCATCTCATAAGTTTTGAGATTTCCTACTAATTCATCCAAAGTCATATTGGTTAGATCCTTGGCTTCTCTGATTGCAGTAACTTTTATTTCCCATGATCTAGGCAGAGTCCTTAGTACTTTGTCTACCTGTTCCTCAGTGGTGTATACTTTGCCCAAGGATATTAACTCGTTTACAACAGTTGTAAATCTGGTGATCATATCTTGAAGTGATTCTCCGGATTTCATCTTGAAGGCCTCATATTCAGAACAAAGTGTGGCAATTCTGAATTTACGAACTTGAGTTGTACCTTCGTGAGCGTTTTTTAAAGTGTCCCATATTTGTTTTGCAGAGGTACAACTAGAGATGCGGTTAAACTCATCAGGTCCTAATCCACATACAAGAATGCACTTAGCTTTTGCATTCTTTCCTAACATCTTGTAATCGGCTTCCCCGTATTTATCTGTAGGTTTAGGTACCTTATTCCCTTCACTATCAGTAATAGTAGGAATTAATGGTCCATTAGTAATTCTAACCCATAGTTCGTAATCTTCAGCTTGAATGAAGTCTTTCATTCTTGTCTTCCACCAAGAGTAGTATTCTCCATTAAATAATGGTTGTCTGTTGATGTGTTGCCCTTGACCATGCCCAAGAGGAGGTGCAGAATTCATTATGATCTTATCTTGAGTTGTTAGACTCTTCAAAGATAACCTGCTCTGATACCATTTGTTGGAATTCTGACCCCCAAATTCGCCTTAGGAACAGGTTTGTTCTATATGTTCCTTTGCAGAATTACAACAGTTACGTTTTGTGAAGCAAATAAAATAATGACACAATAATTTATTGCGGAAAACCCCAACTCACAAGGGTAAAAACCACGACCTACACCTCTGTAGGATTTAACTCCACTTTATTAAACTTCAAGTCTCAACAAAAGATTACAAAGCTATGTAACCTAAGGAATTATAAACTCTAATCCCTAGAGGAATTATAAACTATAATTCCTAGCTAAGAAATTATAAACTCTAATTTCTAGCTACCCAAAGACACAAAACCCCCCGGTTTTATATCTTCTAATGTTCTTCAAGTTCTACAACTTGTCGAACAACTTCTACTCACAAAACTCAGATTGTAACCAAGACTCTTGAATACAATCTTACAATTTTTCTTCACAAATTGCAACACCCCCAATAAATCTTCAAAACTCTCTCAAACCTTTTGATTGTGTTTTGATCTTCTCTCTGTGTAAGTGCGCAATCTTTTCTGATGCAAATAGCTCCCTATTTATAGATCAGAACTTCACCAACTCCTTGTATAATTCAACTTGTATTTGCCTTCTACAAATCCTTGTTGACTTCTACTTGGACTCCTTTTCTACAGAATTTCCTTAAATAAATAAGAAAGCAAAATTTCCTTAAATAAATAAGAAAAAACAATTTCCTTAAATAAATAAGAAAACACAATTTCCTTAAATAGATTTCCTTAAATAGGAATTAATTTTCCTTCTTTCACTTGGCTTTGAACTCCTTTATAAAAGGAAACTTTTTGTACTGGTTGCTTGTCGAAAAAATAATAATTCCATAGCTTTATAACTTCTAATTCACGTGGTTGACGTTCTCCTTATCCAAGTCAGATTCGTTCTGTAAGGAACACGTCTGTACAACCTATTTCTTTCATCTGTTCCTGTATTTGTCAATTATCAAAATCTTTCTCATTCTAACAAATTCCCCCTTTTTGATGATGACAATTATACATTTCGAACTCAGCAAATAAGACACACATCTTCCTTCTTTTGCCATGTTACTACTACAACTCTTTAACTTTGCCATACTTCAAAACAACAACACTTTAACACATTTCACTGTAGCTAATGACACTGTCTTCTCTTGACTCACAAGACTTGAAATTTATAAGCCTTTTGCCATCCCTTACCCTCTAATCTCAGTCATCTCAATTGTCATTTATTTTTAGTTCATAAGACCATTTTCAATTGTTTGATTATGACTTTAAATGAGGTCCTAATGAGAATCAATGCTCTCCAAATGACTTTATTTTTCTGCATTAATCATCTATACATTAATTCAATTGATAATTTTTTCATATGCACTCACTTATTAAATCAAGAGAAAACTAAGCAAACACCCATAAAAGCAAAATAATTACAAACATATACCCTTTATATTAGTACCCCACTAAATAATAATACTATATATCCACCAAATAATTTCACTTAATTAGCTGATGCTAAATTAATATTATAGTACTATATTGATATCATGAATGCTGATAATTTCGCTGAATTGAAACTAAATCAGTATCATATACTGTATTGATATCATTAAGACTGATAATTTCGCTAAGTTGATACCAAATCACTGTATATACATTGTATTGGTATCAGTTTAAGTTTCTTGTTCTAAAATTACTTCTTAATCAATGATATTATAAGAGTATGTATATGCTGATTTGCTATATACTGAAATGGACCATTGATCATAAGTGGTAGATTTTCTATTTGATCTCCTTATTGCATTGCGCCTCCTCCCGGAAGATGTTTAAACATCATCTAACCTTTTTTCTTTCTTAGTGGTATTCTGTTGTATATGTAGTGGTTGCCAATGTGGTCGATCTTGACCAAATGTCAAGTCCTATTTGTTGTTGTTGTAGCTCTATGTGAGTATCTCCTTCTTTTCTCCTACTTTTTTATTTTTCTCTCGTTCCGACCCTAAACTTCCTCCTTTCAGCGGAAGTAGAAAAGCATTTCTCGGAATGCTTGCATTCTTTCTGCCAAGATCTCTCCAGCAACTCCAGATTTTTATTTTGTGTTGTCTTTGGATTTGAGTATGAAGTTGTAAGTATTTTAGTTTTATAGCCTATTTATGTAGTTTCCTCTTAAATCAACTATAATACTTAAAACTATCAAAATGGACTTAGCCTATGCGGCCGATCCAACCCAACCTGTTATTGGGATAGGATTGAGATAAGAATTTCAAACCCACATAACTTATGACTTATAAGTCCGACCTAAATAAGTCCTCGATCCTTGGGGCTTGACCGAGGCCGGATCAAGGTGACCCATGGACCAATACTATTTATTCAAGGGAACCTTATAGAAATTTCTCTAGTTTAGAAGCTAATTACTTGGATACACACTAATTTACAATATTACAAATCTTACCGGATTTTAGTGTGTTCAAATATATTTAGATATATGTATCTCGGGATACATAAGCTCAAAAATAGATGTAATTTATTCTAGATGGACTGTATACAAGTGAATTCACATGTAACTAGGATAGATAGACAAAATCTCCCTCGCCCGCTCACCTCCTTCCCATCTCGCTTACCCCCTCGCCTCTCTCCCATCCTGTTCGCTACTCTTCTATCTTTATCGTGTATATGATATTCTAGACACATGTTAACCACATTAGATAAATGTATCTAATGTATATCTAGTGTGATTATCATGTACATGATGAACGTAGAAAAATCTCGCTCGCCTCCCTCCTGTTCTCTCGCGTCTCTCCCCCTAATTCAATGTACATATCTGATAGTTAAAACCATATATCTAAATCTAATTTCAAATTGTTAATTAGTGAGATAAAATGTAATTATTTCAAACTATAATGAGAATTAGTAAATATGATCAGAGTGTTTGTGTAATTAGGAGATTTCTCTTGAGTAAATAGCTAAAGTTGTAAGGTGTAATTGTTCTTTAATTTACAAATTTATTTTTTCAAAATTCCTTTATTTATTTATGGGAAAAGAGTCAAAAATAACCCTCAACTTTATTTTATTGGTTGATTATGTCCTTACCGTTAAAATAAAGTTATTTTTATCCCTACCGTTACTATTTTCACCAATTTTACCCCTCAATTGGATGGAAAACCCAAATCAATTAAAATTACCCAATATCAATAAAATGATCCGATTTTATTTTTGATCCGAACCCGACCCATTATATCAAATTAAAACCCCAAACCATTTCTCTAATTTCTCCATCTCCTTTCTCCTTGAAACACATGCTACTAAAATAGACATCAAATGTTCTATAGTTAAATTATCCAAAATGTAGCAATGATCACACAATAAGTCAAAATTAGTACACTAGTGTGATCGGATCTTAGAGCTCGTTCAATCATCCAATTTGCTTTCCTCCGGGCAGATCTGAAACTATGATATTGCTTGCTTTTTAAGCCTAGACGGATATGAAGTTGTGACTATTGTTTTCGAGCCTTGATGCTCGCTTGATTATGTTGTAAGTTTGATTTGTTAGCCGTCCTTCAGTTGTTTTCCGGTGAGGTTCTTTGGTTGGTTGTTTGGAGGTCGGAGAACTGGTGGTCTGGTGGTCATTTGCTGGTTGTTTTAGCTTGGGTGATGGAGGTCGGGGTTCTGGTGGGCTCAAAGTGTGGTTTTACCACCAGATTTTGGTGTGGAGAGGGTGGTGTTTGAGAGTTGTTTCAGAGCGGTTTCGCAGCTTTTTGAATGATTCCGGCGGTGGGTGGTTTGTTTAATGTTGTTCCAGCTTGGAACTGGCCGTAAATGGAGAAGAAAGGTGTTGTTTTGGTCACCGAAAAGTAGAGGAAAATGGGTTTGTTGTTAATGTTTTGTGATTGGTGTCGTTTCTGATTTTTGGGGCGTTTGAGTGGTGATTTCAAGTGGTCGTATAAATGGGTCGGGTTCGAATTAAAAAGAGAAAATTGGGTCATTCACTTGAAATTGGTAATTTTAGTTGATTTGGATTTTTCATTCAATTGAGGATAAAAATGGTAAAAATAGTAACGGTAGGGTAAAAATAACTCTATTTTAATGGTAAGGGCATAATCAACCAATAAAATAAAGTTGAGGGGCAATTTTGACTCTTTTTCCTTTATTTATTCGTCAAAAAAGATTATTATCTTTTCTTTAATAGCTTTACTAGAATTATTAAAACGACATCATTGTATGCCACATTTAATTTGAAATCGTTTCATTTTCATGATGTTATATATTTGGATATGAGATTGTAATTGAAAGCACCACTAATCATATGTATAATGTATGTTATGATTGTAATTATTATGTATTTTCATATAATTTTGTTAGACGTGTTAAAAACATAATATATTGATAAAATTTTATGTTTTAAAAGACAAACAAGGCTAGCCCGCCCCAATTCGTGGCCCTTCTAGGATTGGGTTGGATTAACCATTTGTAGGCCCTTTCAAATGAAGGGTCGATCCACACTAGCCCATCAAATTTCTTAGCCCGCTAGGTTAGGTCAGGTGGGACTGGGCTGACCATTTTGACAACTCTAATAACACTCGTGAATATCATATATGATGGTCAAATATCTAATTTATGTAGTGTCTTTTTTTTAATTATTCTTTTCCAGTTTCGCACAAAAAGAACACGGATATTCCCCCTTCATTTTTTGTATTTAATTTTCTCCCTCTTTTAGTTTCAACATCTAGGTTTTCTTATTTCACAGTGGCTCGACGGCGCACACATCCTCTACCCCTCATTTTTTTCTGTTTAAGTAAATTTCCTTTCTCTTTTAGTTTCAACATTTAGATTTTGTCATTTTACAGTGGGTTAGCGGCGCATCTTCTCTCGACCAAAGGATTGAAATCGTAAGCTCTTTGCCTTCTCTTCCTCTATAATCTCATTCATCTGGATTGCAAATTTTTAGTTTATAAGATCTCTTTTGATTGTTTGATTATGGTTTCAAATTAGGTTCTGATAAGAATTGATGCTTTCTTTGAAAAAACATGTCTTGGCTTTTTTTTATTCCGCTTTTAGTTTCAACATCTAGGTTTTCTCATTTTACTGTGACTCAACAATACATCCTCTCTCGACAAAAGACTTGAAATTGTAAGCTCTTTGATTTCTCTTCCTCTTTAATCTCAGGGGTACGTCTTCTCTGGACTCCAAAAGACTTAAAATTGTAAGCCTTTTACTTTCACTTCCCCTCTAATCTCATCCATCTTGCTTGTCATTCATTTTTAGTTTATAATATCTCTTCCAGTTTTTCGATTATGGTTTTGAATTAAATCCTGATGAGAGTAAGGGTCTCTAAAAATAGATTTTGAAATTCTAGTTATTGTAGGAATAAAACTCTTTAGCTAAATAAATTCATATGTTAGTCAACATAAGTATTAATGAATCATTAATTTTCTAAATCATAAATTAGTATATATATAGCGTATGTCTGTGGTGATATAGTTTAGAACTTTTTTTGAATGACAAAAAAATTACTTTATAATTTTATGATAGACATCATTTTTCTATTTTCTTCTGACAATGCAACAATGCCAAATGCTAAAAACATTTCCATAATTCATTAAAATCAACAAATAGTGCTCAACGACATGACATAGGGCCTTAATATCATTACAGAAATAAAAACAAGCATCAACTCAACTTTTTTGTTCAAATGCAACATTTAAATTTCACTATATTGACAAGTCGAGTTAATTGGTATTTGCCTTATGTGTACTTTAATCTTCCTTTTCCCCCCTTAAAAATCAGGAGTGGAGAAAGGTGGATGGAGAGTGGAATATAAGATGGAGAACTGAACTCTTGTCGACAAGAAAAAATTTAAGGTAGCAATTAACTGTGCTACTAAGATTCCCCTACTTATTCTTCTAGTTTCTTTTTGAAGATTTTTTTACTTATAATAATTATTTGATATGAGCAGGAAGAATAAACACTGCATACGAGAATGAGTTGTAATTTCTTTACTGGATCATCTTCTCATAGTGAGTCTTCTCACTTCATCCACAAATTCTTTTTTAGATTTGAAGAGATTAGTTTTATTTATGTGCTACTTTATTTATTTTTTTCATTTTTCACACCTCTATCCTAAAAGTATGAACAATCTTATATATGAAATTTTTACTCTAGCTCTAATTTAATTAGTTCTCAAAGAACATTTTTCTCAAAAATATATTCATTTACATAGAATTATGAGAAATATTAACTAATAGAAACTTATAAACTATTAACTTACACATATTATTTTAACGAGTCCGTAGACAGAAAGGTAAAAAATATTGCCAAAAACTAAAGATTGCCCCTTCTCCTTTTCTTTATTCTCTGACCTTAGCACCCCTCTCTTCTTTCACAGAGAAATTAGAAGTGTTCGGCGCCTAAAGGGCAAGAAATTATTATCAAAATTTTAAAACGATAAATAAATTTCAAAAAGAAGCAAAGGAAAGGCGCATGGACCCTTATTGCTAGTCATAATTTATGTTTTTTACTAATTTTCCCGTCATTTTCTAGCTTAAGCTCCGCTGCATAAGAAGGTTACCAAGAAAGGTGAGCCCCATTTTCTTTGTTATTCTGTGGGCCAGAAACTCCATTTTTAAATTTTCATTATGAATAAGTTTCAATAAGAATCCAATATCGATGGATATTGAAAGTATCAACCAGTTGTGCCCTACTGCAAGTAGCACAACCTGGTTTTTCACTCTCTTAGCACAAGCAATTCTTGAAGCCATTTTTCTACAACAAAGATGCATATGAAAACTAGAGTTCTTAGTTTCATTTTATTTGTAAAATACATCTTTGTTGGTAAAAAAATGTCTTCTTGAATTGTTTTTGCTAAGAAAGTTAAACACCAGGTTCTGTTATAGGGAACTTATTGATGCTTTCAATAACGATCAACATTGACTTCTTATTAGAGCTTAGTCATGATGAAAATTTACAAATGGGCCGATCTGACCTTTAGAATGGTAAAGAAAATGAAGCTATCTTTAATTCTTCTTTATCTTCGTCTACAACGGAGTGTAAGCGAAAAATTGACAAATAAATTCAAAGAATAAACATAATTAAACTAGTAAATTTTTTTTCTTCAAAAATAGAGTAAGGTGCATGCACCATGTGCTTGGTAACGCGTAGAGGCCTTGTGCCTTTCTTTTAACGTTTTGTTCACGTTCATTAAGAGACAATAGGCAATAATGCATTTTCTTTACCATAATTTACAATACTAGGCTTGTCATTCATACTACTTTTTGAAAGTATGATTATTTATTTGTCTTCTCGAATTACTATATATTGTGATTTAGTTTAAATTCACATAATACTCAACACTTATTCTTGGTCTACAAACAATCAGTACAATATAAGAATCATTACATACTAATTATCCAAATTTCCAACAATTTCATAAACCCTAGATCATACCCATGATTCAACGTACCCAAATTAGGGTTGTTTCCGTCATAGAATCTATAACAAAACCCTTCCCCATCAATATTTTGTTCATTCTATCACGTTCTACGGATCGAAAAATGAATTCGGGAATAGAAAAACTTATCTTTAGCCTTAAAAATGGTGAAAAATGAGTAGGAGTCGCATGAGATTCATTCATTAGTTATAAAAATTGAAAAGTGCCAAATAAGGTAGTTTAGGGGTATATTAACGACATTAAATCGCGTTCCACCCGCCACAGCGACACCCATCCCGCCACAACGGCAGAAATGCCGGCCAAGGTGGGATTCCCGAGACAGAGAGCTATCTCAAGAATTTCAAATTTTCCATTTCATAACACACGTCTAAACAATGACAATCAGAAAATATCTTCCACGCCAAGATCAATTTCTGAAATTCTACTCGCCCGAATTCAATTCTGTAAAGTCGTACGAATTCTTTAACGAGTTATCTAACTACTTATGCAATCAAAATGATAAATGCTTCACCTTCTTGTTATCAGATTTCTCCACACCTTTAAGAGTATGATTTCATCCAAATCTGAACTAAATTGGGAAAAATTCAAATACTATCAAAAAAAAAATTGATCTAAATTTTTTTCTCGTTGGCTTTTCTATAACGATGAAACCCGGCCGTTACATTTGTTCTTTAAAAAAATTCAGGAAAAAAGTATACTTAAATAATTTCTCTTTCCTCATTATTAGTACACTATTATATCTTCCTAAAATTCCTCTTTTACCTTCTTATTTTCCATTCTCCCTCTCCCCCCCTAAAATTAGCATATATCTTTTTATGATTCTTCCTTTTAAAATTATCCACCCACATTCATGACCTTAATGGTAATTAAAGTCTAATAGTAATTTCTAATTATTCTACCGTTTCTTATCATTTCAATTTACTTTTTTTCCCCGACTATATATATATATATATATATATATATATATATATATATATATATATATATATGCGCGCGCGCAATCGAACATAGGCACGAGGAGAAAATGAGTAAATATCAATTTACTAGTAAAATCATAGTCGTAGAAACTGCAAATAAAATAAAATAGGAATGTTAAATTTGACAATATTTAACCGTCAACGCAATATGTTACTCTAATGTCTATTTGTTTGTATTTGATTTATGCAGACTAATTTTGAGAAGCACATGCTCATGAGAGTATCGGAAGTTCACTTTTAGAAAACATCAAAGTGATTCATAGTTGCAATAAAGGTATGATTATTTCTACATATATGAGACATCACTATATAAATATATTTTTGTATTAATTTGGATCAAGTTTTTCTTCATCTTCTCTTTCATTTTTTGTGTCTCAATTTATTTTTAGATTCTGAATATTTACTATCCTCAAAATAATACTGCTACAAATACATAATCATATCAACTGATTGACATAAAATATGAGCATCTATCATGAATGTGGTGATTCATATCGGTAATTATTAAATCTGATTTCTGAATTAAAGGCCCTGAATTTTGAAATGTAATTTGTTAAATTTTAATTACCTTAATTTTATTAATATTAAACTTATTAATAGCAATTGACAGTAAAAAGCATATACCTTCACTTCTTACTAATTTGTTGTCATCAGTTAATTTTTTAATTTTTCTAGAGTAATTACTCATATTAATTCTACATATATTAAATAAAAATCTTCTTCAAATATGCTTTATTATTATATGTTAAAGGCACCACTTTCACCTCCCTACACCGAGGAAAGTAAAAAGAAAACAGAAAATACTTTTTTTTAATCTTTTATTTCTTAATAATTTATCATATGCCTAATAATTTAATCTTAAATGTCTTTATTATATATTAATATTTTTTTTTATTAATGCAGGAGAATGTCACGAGTAGAGGTGGCAAAATGGGTAAAATAATATGGATATCCATTCATATTACCCATATTAAATGAATTGGGTATCCAACTCATCTGAAAATGGGTTAAAAAACAAGTAATACTCATATTATCCATTTAAAATGGATAGTTAAATGAATAAAATGGGTAAAAACAAACCAAAAAGTGAGTAAGAAAGTTTTTTTTTTTTAAAAAAAATCTATAAAAAGACATGAACTTTTTTTACAATTAATTTGGGATAGGGGGTGATAATTTTTTTTTTCAAAAAAATTAAAAATATTAATGAAAAAATTAAAAGGTTTGTTAATTTTTTTTGGGATGGGGTGTTGAGGGGGGGGGGGGTAGGGGGGGGTAATTTTTTTTAAAGAGATTTAATAATTTTGTTTGGAAGGGGAGGGGGGGGGGGGTGGTGGTAGGGGTAGGGGGTGGGGGTCGGGGGGGGTAGGGGGGTAGGGTGGGTGGTAAATTTTTTATTTTTTACATTTTTTTGGAGGTAGGTGGGGGGGGGGGGGGGGGGTAGGGGTGGAGTTAAGTGATAAAAAAATTATTTTTGTTTTTATTTTAAAAGCTTTTAACAAGATCTCTAATATAATATGGTAAACTCGTTTTACCCATTTAAAATATGAGTCGAGTCAGGTAACTTATCCATTTTTTGTTATCACCTATATTAAGGTTAGTTAAAAATTACAGAAACAGAAATAAGATGAAATAGACAGAAAATTTTAATCTGAGTCCACAGAAACAACTGTGTTTCCTTAAAAAATTTAATCCCCTCACTGTACTTGAGGTTGCAGATTAATTTCTCCCAAGATAAAACAGATTAACCTGTTAAAGAAGTAGCGGTACCTCAAACTTCAATAACCTCAGCGAGCGTAAGAACAGTAACAAAGTACACACAGACTCAATCGATCGAATTTTGTTTTTGAGAGAATACCAAAAATAATCATTTATTTATAGTCACTTGCAGCAAAGGAACGTGTTTGTTCGACAATGGCGTGAACGCTTCTGTTCAAACATGTCGTTTCAGACCGTTGTGTCTTTTTGAGAAAAATAACGATTTTCTGGAAAGAACATGTCCCTCCAGGAAAAACGTTACCGTTACACGCGAATTTTAAAAAAAAATCAATTATATTAAATTAATTCTGTTAATTAACTAACTGACTAACATCCTGAATTAATTTATGATAGAAAGGTAATTAGGAAAAAAGTCCAAATTCGAAGCCGAAACCGAAGCCGAAGCCGAAGCCGAGGCCAAGACCGAAGGAGCGACGACAACGGCGCAAGGGGCATAAGGACAAAAATTTTCTTTTTTCTACCAATATGGGAGAAATGATTTTTCATTTTCCCTCCAAAATTGGTTCCCTCACTTTTCCATTTTCTCTTTCTTGTCCCATTCACACTTTGCTAAAACCCAACAATCCCCCACATGAATGGGGAATGACTATTGTTAAAACATATGCATGAAAAACTTGTGTCTCGTAAGTAAGGGCTAATCGCATCTGGATAAGTAGGTTTTCCTTTACACTTTCCGTAGTGAACATATATCAGATATACTCGGTCAATCGGTAGATTTGATATCTTTAACCAGTCGATCTTTGGTGTATACCTAGACAACATAAGTCACACAATCAACCCTTGAACTGTTCTTAGTTCTCATTGTTTTGTTTATTTCAGCCATGAACATATCTCGGTTAGTAAGTGCTTAGAGAACTGACCTTACCGGATTCTCCTTGAAACGACTTACACTTCACACTTACATAGGTGGTTTCTAAATATGTTATCCCGTGATACACTATTTGATATACACTATATCAAACTTAGAAACCATTAAAAAGTCCTTATGTCTTTATCCTGGTTACTGAACATTGTCTCATCATGAGAATAGATCATAAAATAATTTGACAATGTTTAACCATCATCAATGACTTTGTTTTATCTCCTTGAACCTAGATCTTGGGATCTCCAGTCTTCTAGGTAGAGTTACCGTCATAATGACTTGTTCTCGGTCATACTCCCATTCTCGTTGATGATTTCTCATCTCCGTCTCTAGTTAGACCTTTTGTAAGTGGATTTGACACATTATCCTTTGACTTTACATAGTCAATTATGATAATTCCACTAGAGAGTACTTGTCTAACAGAGTTATTTCTTCGTCTTATGTGAGTAGACTTGTCGTTATACATAACGCTTCCAGCCCTTCCTATTACAACTTGGCTATCACAGTGTATGCATATAGGGGCTATTGGTTTGGGCCAAAATGGAATATCTTCTAAGAAATTTTAGAGCCATTCAGCTTCTTCACCTTTCATGTCTAAGGTGATGAATTCGGACTTCATTGTAGAGCGAGCTATACATGTTTGTTTGGATGATTTCCAGATTATTTCTCCTTCACCAACAGTGAAAACGTATCCACTTATGGATTTTGTTTCAGTTGACCCAGTAATTCAATTTGCATCACTATATCATTCAAGAATTGCTGGATATTTGTTGTAATGCAAAGCATAATTTTGAGTGTCATCTAAGTATCCCAAAACTCTCTTCATTGACAACCAATGGTTTTGATTGGGATTACTTGTGTATCTACTCAGTTTAGTGATAGCACAAGCTATGTCTGGTCATGTATAATTCATGACATATATCAAACTTCCCAACACTCTGGACTATGACTGACTTTCACCTTTATTCTTTGCAAGATGTAGGTTCACATCAATTGGGGTCTTTGCCCTTTTGAAATTCAAATACTTGAACTTTTCACGTACCTTTTGAATATAATGAGTTTGAGATAATGCTAGACCGTTAGGAGTTTTAAGAATCTTAATTTTCAATATTACATCAGCAAATCCTAGATCTTTCATATCAAACTTACTAGCGAGCATACATCTAGTAGATTTTACATTGGCACTGTCCTTGCTCATTATCAGCATGTAATATATATATAGGCATGCAATGACTTCCTGATTAGGAGTATCTTTAAACACATTTATCACATTCATTGATCTTAAAATCATTTGACAACATGGTTTGATCAAAATTTGCATGCCATTATTTCGATGCTTGTTTTAGTCCATAAAGTGTCTTAATAAATTTGTATACTTTCTTTGCTTTACCAGGAACTACAAAACTCTCAGGTGTTATATGTAAATTTCTTCCTCCAACTCTCCATTTAAGATTGTGGTTTTCACATCCATTTGATGGATTTCAAGACCGTATACTGCATCTAGGGCAATTAATATCCAAATTGATGTAATCCTAGTCACTGGCGAGTATGTGTCAAAATAATCAAGACCTTCTTTTTGTATAAAATCTTTGACAACAAGTCTTGCTTTATATTTGTCAATAGTTCCATTATCTTTCATCTTCCTTTTAAAGGTCCATTTTGAACCCAAGGGTTTGTTCCTTGGAGGAAGATCAACCAGCTTCCAGATATGATTGCTTAGGATTGATTCAATCTCACTATTGACAGCCTCCTTCCAAAAGGTTGAGTCGCTAGACAATATTGCTTCCTTGAATGTTTGAGGCTCATCTTCAAGAAGGAATGTTACAAAATCAGATTCAAATAAAGTAGTTGTCCTTTGACGTTTACTTCGCCTTGGACTCTCTCCATTGTTTTCATTCTTTTTTGTTCTTCTTAGCGTTGTTTAGACCCCCCACTAGATGACTCAAGTCTAGTTTTATATGGATATATATGTTCAAAAAATAAAGCATTATCTGATTTCATTACCGTTATCATGAATATCTGGATGTTCGGACTTATGAACCAAAAATCGACATGCCTTACTATTTGTGGCATATCCAATGAATACACAATCCACAGTCTTAGACCCTATTTTCACCCTTTTAGGTATAGGAACCTGGACTTTGGCTAGACACCCCCACACTTTAAAATATTTCAAGTTGGGTTTTCTACTTTTTCATTTCTTATAAGGAATAACATGTGTGAGGCACTCTATTGAGTATTCGATTTTCTGTAAGAATAGATTTCCCCCACAAGTTCTGTGGTAAACCTGAACTTATAAGTAAGACATTCATCATTTCCTTTAAAGTTCGGTTTTGCCTTTCTTCAATCCCATTAGATTGAGGAGAGTAAGGAGCAGTAGTTTGATGGATTATTCTATTTTTCAAACATATTTCTGCAAATGGAGATTCATGTTCTCCACTTCTATCACTTCTGATCATTTTGATCTTTCTATCCAACTGATTTTCAACTTCAGTTTTATATTGCCTAAATGCATCTATTGCTTCATCCTTTCCATTTAGCAAATAGACATAACAATATTTAGTGCAATCATCAATGAAAGTTATGAAATACTTTTTCTCACTACGCGATGGTGTTGACTTCATGTCACAAATATCAGTGTGAATCAGTTCTAAGGGATTTGAATTCCTTTCAACAATTTATAAGGATGCTTAGCATACTTAGATTCAACGCAAATTTGACATTTTGATTTATTGCACTCAAATTTAGGCAAAACCTTTAAGTTAATCAGTTTTTGCAATATTTTGTTATTAACGTGTCAAAACGTTCATGCCACAAACATTTAGACTCAAGCAAGTAAGAAGAAGAAGAATCTTTATTCATATCAACTGCAACTATATTGAGTTTGAAAATGCCATGACTGAGGTAACCTTTTCCTACATACATTTCATTCTTACTCACTACTACTTTATCAGAAACAAATACACATTTGAATCAATTCTTAGTCAGAACTGGAATAGAAACTAAGTTCTTGCGCAGTTTCGGAACATACGAGATCCTATTCAAAGTCACCACCTTGCCTAATGTCATCTTTAATAGGATCTTGCCAGTTCCTTCCAGCTTTGCAACAATTGAGTTTGCCATAAACAACTTCTCGTTTGTAGGTGCTGGAGTATATGATGAAAATAATTCTTTGTTGGCACAAACATGGCATGAGGCACCAAAATCTATCCACCATTCTCTTGAATTTCGAACCAAGTTATAATCTGAAAGCATTGCACATAGATCGTCCATTTCTCCGTTGGATTCAACCAAATTTGCTTGATCCTTCTCTTTTTGTCCTTCTTGGGACCCCGGCATTCTTTAGCCTTATGACCACGTTTACCGCAATTGAAGCAACTTTCATTGAATTTCTCCTAAGGAGGATTGCTTTTTGGACCAGATGTTTTCTTTCTTTTCTTTAATTTTGTGGATCTTTTTCAATAATATTTACTCCAGATATTGCTGAATTACCACGTGACCTCTTTTTTGCAGCTTTGTTATCCTCTTCAATCCTCAACCTTACTATGAGATTTTCAACAGTCATCTCCTTGCGTTTATGTTTCATGTAGATTTTGAAGTCCTTTCACAATGGAGCGAATTTCTCAATTATGGTAGCCACTTGAAAAGCATCATTCACACCCAATCTTACATTAAAGATTATGTGAGTATTAAAAATAAACTTAATATTTCCAACATAGGCATTACATAAATTTATACCCTTCAGCAAGAAAATCAAAGATTAAGACCTGCAGTTCTTGAACTTGGGTGACGACGGTCTTACTGTCTATCATCTTATAATCCAGAAACTTTGCCATAATGAAATTCTTCATTCTGACATCCTCTATTTTGTACTTCTTTTCAAAAGCATACCAGAGTTCTTTTGAGGTTTTGACATTACTGTACACATTGTACATATCATCTTGCAGGCTACTCAGAATATAATTTTTATACAAAAAATTTGAATGTGTACATACTAGCTTCTGTTACCAAGAATCGTTTTTTGGGCGAAGTTTCATCCGACAAAGCAGGAACATTCTCATTAATGAACCTCTGCAAACTCAACGTAGTGAGATAGAAGAACACCTTCTGTTGCCATCTCTTGAAGTCGACTCCAGAAAACTTTGCAGGTGTCTCAGCAAGTGCTAGGGCAACAGTTGAACGATTGTGTGCAATCGATTTGTTGCAGCACTTACTGTTGCAACACTCACTGTTTCAGCATTTACTAGACTTGAATTAGTCATTTTTCTGTCACAAATAACAGACAACTTTAGTTTGTGAAATACTAACAGTAAAGAATAAATCCTTACACAACTTGTTTCTGATTTAACGATAAATTTTTTATGTTCTTTTAATCGTTAATCGAATGAATTTTAAAAATTCAAACAGAGTAGAAACCATAAAGGTTTTAATCTTCACAAACCTCAAATACAGAAACTATAAAATTTCTTAAGATTGTTATCACCTTTATTAAGGTTAGTCAAATATTACAGAAACAGAAATAAGATGAAATAGACAGAAACTTTTAATCTGAGTCCAGAAAAACCACTGTTTTCCTTAAGAAATTTAATCCCCTCACTGTACCCGAGGTTGCAGATTAGTTTCTCCCAAGATAAAATGGGTTAACCTGTTAAAGAAGTTGCGTTACCTCAACTTCAATAACTTCAGCGAACGTAAGAACAGTAACAAAGTGCACACAGATTCAGTCGATCGAATTTTATTTTTTAGAAAAAATGTATGCAGAGAGTAAAAAATTTTCTGTGTTTTGAAAAACAAAAATAATCCCTTATTGATAGCCACTTGCAGCAAAGGAGCGCATCTGCTTGACAATGGTGTGAACGCTTTTGTTCAAACATATCATTTCAGACAGTTGTGTCTTTTTGGGAAAAATAATGATTTTCTGGAAATAACATGCCCCCTTCAGGAAAAACGTTACCGTTACACACGAATTTTTAAAAAATTTCGTTATATTAAATTAATTCTGTTAATTAACTAATTACCTAACATCCTGAATTAATTTATAAGAGAAAGGTAATTACGAAAAAGAATTTAATTAATGAGATTGATGAAATAAATTTTGTCCAAAAAAATCTAAATTCAAATCCGAGCGAAAACGGCGCGAGGGGGCACCTTCTTCTTAACCTTTAAGAAGTATACGATATGTTTCGTAATATAATGACAACAATTTCCTTTCTTCTACCTATATGGGAGAAATGACTTTTCATTTGCACTTTGCAAATGACTTTTCATTTTTCCTCCAAAATTGGTTCTCTCACTTTTCCATTTTCTCTTCTCTTTTCCCATTCACACTTTGCTAAAACTCAACATTTTTATTTAACTCGTTTTTTGATCGACTCATATTCGATGCGACTCGCTCGTTTGACACTCCTAGTCACGAGTCTGATTTATTATAATTATTATCAATAAATTATCTTAATTGCTTTACTTTGTTTTATTTTTCAATAATTTTCATATACCTAAAAATTTAATCTTAAATGTCTGATAATTAGTATCAATAAATTATCTTAATTGTTTTACTTTGGGTGTATGAGATCGTAACATTTTTTCCCTTTATTTTTTTGCTGCATGTGTCTTATGTGGAGATTCATAATCTCTTTCATTGTTTTATCTGTTAGTAGTATTTATAAAAGCATATAATATTTTCTTAATACAAACAAGTCATTTGTTCCTAATAGACGAAATGACATATATATAATCAATAAAAAAACATGATTCAAAAGAATTGTATATATACGGAAAAGAAGAGAAAAAAATCACTTTCCAATAAAAAAAGGACACCATGCTACCACCTCTTAAAATTATTAATAATTTAAAAAAAATACTTCTCAATACGTGGGCTACTAATTGCAAAATTTGATTTTTAAAAACCTTTTTTTGTCAAGAAAATAAAAGATGGCTATATTCGGTTTGATTTAGTTTGATTTTTCGGTATAATCCATCAAGTATACAATTGTGGTGGTTTTTTGTGTTATATTCCGGAGGTTATCAAAACCTATAAATATTATTATGTTTGCTAAAATATCTAATTTTTTCAATTATTTATTTGATTTATTGTCTTTTAAAAAAAATATTTTCCAAATTTGCACGAAAAAAAACATGACAATTCTCCTTCATTTTTTCTTTTTAGTAAATTTCATTCCCTTATTAATTTCAAAATCTAGATGTTCACATTTCACGGTAGCTAGTGGCACGTCTTCTCTTGACTCAAAAGACTCGAAATTTAAAGCATTTTGCCTTTCCTTACCCTTTAATCTCAGTCATCTCAATTGTCATTTATTTTTAGTTCATAAGATCACTTTCAATTGTTTGATTATGACTTCGAATGACGTCCTACTATCCTAATGAGAATCAATGCTCTTTAAATGACTTTATTTTCCTGCATTAATCGTCCATTCACTAATTCAGTTGCTAAATTTTCATATGCTCTCACTTATTAAATCAAGGGGAAACTAAGCAAATATCTCATAAAAGCAAAATAATTACAAACATATATCTTTTTACATTCATACCCACTAAATAATAACACTATATACCCAGCAACTAATTTCGCTTAGATGATGCTAAATTGGTATATATTGATATCATTAAGGCTGATAATTTCGCTTACCTAATACTAAATCAATATCATATATTGTATTGATATCATTAAAGCTGATAATTTCGCTTAGTTGATATCAAATCAGTATCTATACACTGTTATAATATATATATATATATATATATATATATATATATATATATATATATATATACGAAAAAGGACCATTGATTCTAAGTGATAGGTTTCCTATTTGATCTCTTTATTGCACTGTGCCTCTTTCAACTTGTTTCCTCCTGGAAGATGTCTAAACATCATCTAACCTCTTTTCTTTCTTAGTGGTATTTTGATTTATATGCAGTGGTTGCAATGTGGTCTCGACCAAATGTCAAGTCCTATTTGTTGTTGTTGTAGCTCTATGTGACTATCGATCTCTTTCTTTTCCCCTGTTCCTTTTTTAATTTTTCTCCCCTTCCGACCCTAACCTTCCTCCTTTAAGCTGAAGTAGAAAAGGATGTCCCGAAATGCTCACATTCTCTCCAGCAACTCAGGATTCTGATTTTGGGTTGTTTTTGGATTTAGGTATGAACTTGTAATTTTTTTAGATTTTATAGCCTATTTATATAGTTTCCTCTTAAATCAACTATAATACTTAAAACTATCAAAATGGGTTTAGCCTATGGGGTCGGTCCAACCCAACCTGTTATTGGGATAGGGAAGAATTTCAAACCCATTTAAACTTAGGACTTATAAGTCCGCCCAAATAAGTCCTCAATCCTTGAGGCTTGACGGTGATCCATGGACCAAAACTATATTCAAGGGCAATTTATAGTTTAGGAGCAAATTACTTAGATACACACTAATTTACAATACTTCAAATCATACCGGATTTTAGTGCATTTAAATATGTTTAGATATATGTATCTCGAAATACATGAGCTCAAAATCAGGTGGAATTTATTCTAGATGCACTGTATACAAGTGAATTCGCATGTACGTAGGATAGATAGACAAATATCCCTCGCCCGCTCACCTCCTTCCCATCTCGCTTGCCCCTTGCCTCCTCCCATCTTGTTCGCTACTCTTCTATCTTGCTCGCGCATATGATATTCTAGATACATGTGAACCACACTAGATAAATGTATCTAATGTGTATCTAGTGTGATTGACATGTATATATATATGAGATACATAGACAAATCTCGCTCGCCACCCTCCTGTTCTCTCTCACCTCTCTCTCTATTTCAATGTATAATCTGATAGTAAAAACATGTATCTAGATGTATCTGACTTGAAATCTAATTTGAATTTATTAGTTAGTGAGATATCCAAACTATAGAGAGAGTCAGTAAATATGATCGGAGTGTTTGTGTAATTTGGTAGTTTCTCCTTTATTTTATTTGAATTAAAATAACTAAAGTTATAAGGCGTAATTGCTCTTTAATCTACAAATTTATTTTTTCAAAATTAATTATTTATTTATTCGTCAAAAAAGATTATTATCTTTTCTTTTATAGTTTTACTAGAATTATTGAAACGACATCATTATATATATGCTACATTTAATTTGAAATCGTTTCATTTCCTTGATGTTATGATTTTAGATGAGATTGTAATTGAAAGCACCACTAATCATATGTATAATGTATGTTATGATTGTAATTATTATGTATTTTCATATAATTTTGTTCGGCGTGTTAAATTAATATATTGACAAAATTTTATGTTTAAAAAGATTTTTAAAAAAAGGCTAGCCCACCCCAACCGTGATCCTTCTAGGGTTGGGTTGGATTGACTCATGCTCTTTCAAATGAAGGTTCGGTCAACACTAGCCCATCAAATTTCTTAGCCCGCTAGGCTTAGGTTGGATGGGACTGGGCTGACCATTTTGATAACTCTAATAATACTCGTGAGTATCTTCTTTGATGATCAAAATATCTCAATTCTTTTCTTAATTATTTTATTTAGTGTCTTTTTTTTTATTCTTTTTCCAATTTCGCACAAAACGAACACGGATATTCCCCCCTTCATTTTTCTATTAAAGTAAATTTCCTCCCTCTTTTAGTTTCAATATCTAGGTTTTCTTATTTCACAGTGACTCAACGGCGCATCCTCTCCCCCTCATTTTTCTATTCAAGTAAATTTTCTTTCTCTTTTAGTTTCAACATTTAGGTTTTGTCATTTTACAGTAGCTCAGCGGCGCATCTCCCCTCGACCAAAGGATTGAAATCGTAAGCTCTTTGCCTTCTCTTCATCTCTAATCTCATTCATCTAGATTGTCAATTTTTAATTTATAAGGTTTCTTTTGACTGTTTGATTATGGTTTCAAATTAGGATATGATGAGAATCAATGTATTTTTTTCAAAAAGCATGTCTTGACTTTATTTTTCTTCATTCCGCTTTTAGTTTCAACATCTAGATTTCCTTGTGACTCAACAATACATCCTCTCTCGACAAAAGGCTTGAACTGTAAGCTCTTTGCTGTCTCTTCCTCTTTAGTCTCAGGGGTATGTCTTCTCAGGACTCAAAAGACTTAAAATTGTAAGCAGTTTACCTTCACTTTCCCTCTAGTCTCATTCATCTAGCTTGTCATTCATTTTTAGTATATAATAACTCTTCCAATTGTTCGATTATGGTTTCGAATCAAATCTTGATGAGAGTAAGTGTCTCTAAAAAAATAGGTCTTGAAATTTTAGTTATTGTAAGAGTAAAACACTTTTAGCTAAATAAATTCTTATGTTATCTACATAAGTATTAATGAATCATTATTTTTCTTAATCATATTTTTTGTGTGTGCACGCGCGTGCGTGTGTGTGCACGTGCATGTGCATGTGTATGCGTGTGTGCTCGTGTGTGTGACGTAGTTTAAAACCTTTTTTATAAATGACATTTTTTTTTTTATAATTTTATGATAGGTTCATCCTTTTTCTATTTTCTTGTGACAATGCAACCATGCCAAATGCTATATTTTCATAATTCATTAAAATAAAGGCTAAGTACTGCTCAATCACATGGCATAGGGCCTTAACATCAGTACAACAATAAAAACAAGCATCATCTGAACTTTTTAGTTCAAATGCAACATTTAAATTCTACTATATATATTGACAAGTAGAATTAATTGGTATATGGCTTATGTGTACATTAATCTTCCTTTTTTCCCCTTGAAAATTAGGGCGGGGAAAGGTGAATGGAGAGCGGAATATAAGATGGAGAATCGAACTCTTATCAACAAGGAAAAAATTCAGGTAGCAATTAAGTATGCTACTCAGATTCTCCTATTTTACTTTACTCTGAGAACTTTAAAATATATTCTCTTGTTATTGAGTAACTTATTTTATAATTAAAGACTTGAAAAAGATTATCTTGAAGCTCAAATACCATGTCAACAACTTATTTTAAGGAACTATTTAATTGTGAAGTACAATGAATATGACACAAAGCATAGCTAGCTTGAAATAGGGGAACCATTTTCTTACTTTGTATCAAATTTATTTTTGTCATGTATTTACAAATTTATCATGTTTGTCTTATTCATTTTCTTCACTTTATCCATTAATGTTCTGCTAATTTCTTTTTAAGGATTTTTTAACTTATAATAGTTGGTTGATTTGATATGAGCAGGAAGAATAAACACGGCATATGAGAATGAGTTATGATTTCTCTATTGGATCATCTTCTTATAGTGAGTCTTCTCATTTCATCCACAAATTCTTCTTTAGATTTGAAGAGATTAGTTTTATTTATCTTCTATTTTAATTTTTTTTTTTCATTTCTCACACCTCTATCCTAGAAGTATAAGAGTCAAAAGGGCAAAATATTTTGTCAAATATCTTAATAACAAACCAATTTGGGATGAAACCAAAGGGACAAAGGCGCTTTTGCCCTTGCGCCTTGCCCTTTTCCCCTTAACGGACATCATAAAAAATGTTAAAGACAAGACACACGGCCCCACACGCCTTATAAGGTGCAGAGACCATGTGTCTTGCTTCATTTGTAGTCTCTTGACTCTCTTCCCCTTTTCTCCATTCTCTTACCCTAGCCACCCCCTCCCCCCCCCCCCGCACTTTATTTCTCCTGCACCCTCTTTCCTCTCCTTTCACAGAGAAATTATAAGACTTCGAAGTCAAAAAGGTAAGAAAATGTTGTCAAAATTTCAAAATGGCAAATAAATTTTAGAATGAAACCAACACTTTGTTTGGATCATTGTTATCCATTATTTCATAATATATTGTATTATATTGTATTATACTGTATTATTTGATAGATACAATATTTTACTAGACTGTATTGTTTGTTGTTGTTTCATAACATTTTAATTGTTTGGTTGATTGTATCGTACTGTATTGTAATTTATAAATTTACTAAAATATCCTTAATTATTCTAGGGTGGGAGGTTTGACTAGATTTAAATAATTAAGGTTAATGGTAAAATAGTATTTTGAAATACTATATAAAGATATAATTAGAAAAGAAATTAAATTACAATGGGAACACACCAAATTGGTTGTTATATAAAATAGAAGTTTTCATTATTATGTAACAACGGAATTTAACAATACAATATAATACATTTTAAATAACAATTAAAACAAACATTATAAATAAAGAAATGATACAATACAATATAATAAATAACAATGATTCAAACATAGTGCAAAGGAACAAAGGCGCATGAACCCTTGTGCCCTTGCCTTTTGTCACTAAAGGGAGGATGCATGGGTCCCATGACTTACAAGATGCAGGAGCTCATGTGCCTGCATTTTTTGAAAAAATTATTTAATACTTTCTTTGTCTCTATTTGTGTTTACTTTAAAAATGACACATATTAAAATAGTAATAATTAACATATTAAAATTATAATTTTATCCTTATTAATTATAATTTCAAAAATGATAAATTAAAACTGGGAAATTTTCAAAAGAGAAAATATGGACAAGTAAATAAAAACAGAGAAAGTATTTACTAGTCTAAATTTACATTTTTCTCTCAATTTGTTCGTTATTTTCTGGCTTAGGTTCCACTGCATAAGAAGATTACAAAGAGTGATGAGCCCCATTTTCTTTGTCCTTCTGCGGGTCAGACCACTCCATCCTTAAATTTCGATCATGAATAAGCTTCAATAAGAATCCAATATTGATAGCTACTGAAAGCATCAATCAGTAGTGCTCCACTGCAAATAGCACAACCTTGTCTTTTATTTTATTTTTTTAACACCAGTAACTCTTGAAGTCATCTTTTTCCCAACAAAGATGTATAACAAACTAGAGTGAAATTATCTCTTTAATTTCATTTTAAATGCCTTCTAGAGTTGTTTGTGTTAAGAAAGTTAAAGACTAGGTTGTGCTGCTTATCCTTAGGCCACTGATTAATGTTTTCAATAACTATTGAAATTGACTTTTGATTAGAGCTTATTCATGATAAATTAATTTACGTATGGGGTGGTCTGGATTGCAGAATGATAAAGAAAGTGGGGTTTATCTTTTTTTGTACGCGGCTAAGTCAAAGCTGAAAAATAAAAGAATAAATTCAAAGGTTAAAACATAAATTTAAATCAGTACGTATTAATTAGGACAAGGCTCCTCTCCATTACTTTTCTCTCCATTTCCCCAAGTTCCCATTAGGATGAAAGCCATATGTCATAATTAAAAATTAAAGGTGGAGATTTAAAATAACAAATAAATCTCCACCTTTTATTTTTAATTAGTTATGATAGATGGCTTTCATCGAAATGAGAACTTGAAAAAATGGAGAGAGAAAAAGTAATGGAGAGAAGCTTCAACCTATTAATTTCACATAATACTAAGACCAATTTTTGCACTTTATTATTACTTGAAACATATTTAAATATCTGAAATTGAATAAAAATATCATAGTCGTTGGTATATTTGCATGAGTTTATATAGTTACGTGAGTGGTTGATACTTTTTTTCAATACATATTTGAATCTGATTGGTCCACGTCATAACTTATGACATGGTCGATTATTTAATTATAGTGTTCGAGTCCTAAAACAAAAGTGATATCTTTTTCATTGATTCTCACCTTCATAATGATTGGTCCACGTCATTGAATATGCCGCCTCAACGATACCCCACCCTTATATATATTGATTGCTGTATGATATTTGAAGAGTCCATAGCAAAGAGAAGTAAGAGGAGAATTGTTTAGCTAGTATTTGAAATAAGAAAATTGATAAGTTGAAAATAGACCAGCGAGCAATGGCTGGTGGTGCGTGGAAGCGAAGCGCATCCTTGATCGTCTTGTTCGGTAAGCTTTTTTTTTAACTCAAATTAGGTTAGAAGATTTACATCTGTTTGTTAACTTTGTGATGTATATAGATTGTGGGAATTCTCGTGTTTGGCATGAAATTGATTAGTCAATTTCGATATATGTATGCACATTGTTCAATTGAAAATTGCTAAAGTAGCTGACAGTTTGGTTTGAATATTAACTCTATGTGTAGAGTAGAGTATAGTTAGTTTGGTTAAAATATTAATGTCTAATTGTTCGGAGGGTAGAAGTTTGAATGGCTTTAGACAGAAAAACTTTGATGATGATAAAGTAGTGATTGATTGCTTGATTTGAAACGGCATCCTTGTATACAAGTTGTTGCAACAGAGCGTGAAGTTTGACAAGTCTGTCTCCTTTGCCTTCTTTTCTGATATATCCTAAAAATAATTCTATCCTCTCTGGCAAACACGAGACGCCTAGATTTGAAGGAAAACTAAAGTGAAGCAGCTAAGAAGAAAATAATTGTTTTGTTTGGTTCTAACGTTGGAGTTTTGCCACTTAGAATGGGAAAAGTGATATTTATAGTTATAACAATGCTGATCGTTGTGTTTCTCTACACATGCAGGGTGCTTGTTCGCATATTCTGTAGCCAACGAAGAAGCTTCCAAGTTGGGAACAGTTATTGGAATTGATCTTGGAACAACTTACTCATGTCTTGGTGTTTACAAGAATGGTCATGTTGAAATTATAGCAAATGACCAAGGTAATCGTATCACCCCTTCATGGGTTTCATTCACAGATGGTGAGAGGTTGATTGGTGAGGCAGCAAAAAATCTAGCCGCTGTTAACCCAGAAAGGACCATCTTTGATGTCAAGAGGCTTATCGGAAGAAAGTAATATACATTGCCTTCCTTTTTTTTCAAAAAATTATGTCTGAATGTTTGTGTGATATAATAGCAATGACTCAAAACTAATCTATTTGATAGGTTTGAAGACAAAGAAGTTCAAAGGGACATGAAACTTGTTCCGTACAAGATTGTCAACACAGATGGTAAACCATATATCCAAGTTAAGATTAAAGACGGGGAGAACAAGGTCTTCAGTCCTGAGGAGATCAGTGCCATGATTTTGACCAAGATGAAGGAAACAGCTGAGGCTTTCCTTGGAAAGAAAATCAATGATGCTGTTGTCACTGTTCCAGGTAATGTTAAAGTTAGGTAAAGTTCCAATAATCGTATCATATGATTGCTGATCTTTTTATGTGATCTCCGCTGCAGCTTACTTTAATGATACCCAGAGGCAGGCCACTAAGGATGCAGGTGTAATCGCTGGACTAAATGTGGCAAGAATCATTAATGAACCGACTGCAGCAGCAATTGCCTATGGATTAGATAAGAAAGGTGGTGAAAAGAACATCCTTGTCTTTGACCTTGGTGGTGGAACATTTGATGTTAGCATCCTCACCATCAATAATGGCGTTTTTGAAGTTCTTGCAACAAATGGAGACACTCACCTGAGAGGTTAGCACCTCTTTGTTAACTGCATCAGTTGCTCTATTTGTTTTTATTAGTTTTCCCATATATTGATATAATACTAAAAATTTACACCAGATAATCAAGTTTGATATCTGATTTAGTTGATGAAAATAAATGCTAGTTGTAAAAGCTATTAGTTTCAAATCAGCCTTGTTCACAAGTCACACTACACATTGATAGTTTCTTCATTGCAGGAGAGGATTTTGACCAGAGGATTATGGAGTACTTCATTACATTGATTAAGAAGAAGCACGGGAAGGACATAAGCAAGGACAACAGAGCTTTGGGTAAGCTTAGAAGAGAAGCTGAGCGTGCCAAGAGATCTCTGAGCAGTCAGCACCAAGTTAGGGTAGAGATCGAATCTCTCTTTGATGGCGTGGATTTCTCTGAACCACTTACTCGGGCACGTTTTGAGGAGCTAAACAATGATTTATTTAGAAAGACAATGGGCCTGTTAAGAAGGCTATGGAGGACGCCGGGCTAGGGAAGAACCAGATTGATGAAATTGTTCTTGTTGGTGGAAGTACCAGGATTCCTAAAGTTCAACAACTTTTGAAGGATTATTTTGACGGCAAGGAACCTAGCAAAGGAGTCAACCCTGACGAAGCAGTTGCTTATGGTGCAGCTGTACAAGGAGGAATTTTGAGTGGCGAGGGTGGAGAAGACACTAAAAGTATTTCTTCTTCTGTCTATCTTTTATCCATTTGATGGAGATTTGATTCTTTTAAAAACCATATATTTGACAATTAACTTTGGAATTTAACCAGATATTCTTCTTCTGGATGTGGCTCCACTCACTCTTGGTATTGAAACTGTTGGTGGAGTGATGACTAAGTTGATCCCAAGAAACACTGTTATCCCTACTAAAAAGTCTCAAGTCTTCACCACTTATAAGGATCAACAGACTACAGTGACAATTCAGGTATCTCTTCGAAACTATATTTTCTTAGGGAGCTCAACGTGTTTTGCTTAAAGTCTCAAGAGAAGGAACATGTCTGGACCTGTGGCTCTTCTGACATGAAAATTCTTACCTTCAGGTCTTTGAAGGTGAACGTAGTCTCACAAAGGACTGCAGACAGCTTGGAAAATTTGATTTAACTGGAGTAGCTCCAGCTCCAAGGTACTTACTTGTCTTCTGCACCTGGTTGATCAGTTTCTTATTGCCTGCTTGACTAAAATAATCTTGGCTTCCTGACTAAATTCTTTCATATTTCAACAGAGGAACTCCACAGATCGAGGTGACATTTGCAGTTGACGCAAATGGTATTCTGGACGTCAAAGCTGAAGACAAAGCCTCTGGAAAATCAGAGAAGATTACAATCACCAATGATAAGGTCGCTTGAGTCAAGAAGAAATTGACCGTATGGTCAAGGAAGCAGAGGAGTTTGCAGAGGAGGATAAGAAAGTAAAAGAAGAATTGACTCTAGAAACAGCCTGGAGACATATGTATAATAACATGAGGAACCAAATCAATGACCAGGATAAGCTTGCAGACAAGCTAGAGTCTGATGAGAAAGAGAAGATTGAAACGGCAACAAAAGAAGCACTTGAATGGTTGGATGACAACCAGAGTGGTGAGAAGGAGGATTACGATGAAAAACTTAAGGAAGTGGAAGCTGTGTGCAACCCAATAATCACTGCGGTATATCAGAGGTCTGGTGGAGCACCGGGAGGAGAATCAGGTGCTGGTGACGATGATGACCATGATGAGCTGTAAATGATTGCTAGTTTTTAGTTTACTTTACAAGTGATAGGATACGCATGATTGTCATCAGATATATATTTCTTGTTGACGGTGACAATCAGAAATAGATTTAGATTAGGCATTGATCAATTTACCGTTCAATCTAGTTCCATGTGGAAGACATGTATGATAGAAGCATTCATCAATATAGATTGGATTTTGTATTCTTTCAGATGTAAGTTTTGAAGTTAAACTTTGAATTTGAGTATTAAACTATGATGTTAGTTGATGTAACTTTGTTACAAAGCTAAACCTTTAAAGAAAGAGCCAAATGACAACTTAGGAATGAGTTCTCTGTTCTGGCATTTTAATACTTGCTTTACGCAGAAATTGTGGATGTAAACATCATTAGTCAAAAATAAAAATAACATGCTGCGCATCCGGGGAATCGAACCCCGGTCAGTACCGTGGGAGGGTACTATGATACCACTACACCAGATGCGCCTTCATGTTTTCTTTTCTGTGTAGTTTTTATAAGGATAGTGTTCATCCAACCTTACGAGTTCCAACTTATAAGGCTATTCAAAATCGAACTGAAATCAATAACCTAAATCGAAAATATGTTATTAGTTTAGCTATCTTAGTAATGTTTTTAATCTTGGGTTATTGGTTCTTTAAATGTTTGAGGTGTTCTCTTAATGGGTTAACTGATAACTCGATAGTAAATTAATAAAAATATTTATATATTCGGTATATAAAGTTCTTGATTTAGGGCTTCGTTTCATATTTTATTTCTAAATGTCTCAAACACTCGATTATTCTACAATGTGTCAGTGTTACTTTTAGGTTATATCAATCTGTCAACTCTTTTGCGTGGTTCATTTGATTTTTTACCTTATTTTTAAGCGATTTTAAATGAAAATAATCGTGTCAAATCGTAATAGTTAAACCCAGTGGTGGAGCCAGAAATTTTATCAAGGATGTCCAAGAATAACGGTGTGTGACTGTCAAAGTAAAACAAAAAAAATATAGTTTTATTTGGGGTTCATACTCCAAACCCCTCATGCAAATGGACACACATTTCCATTGTATCAAAGACATACTTTTGTTAAGGGTGTCCAACTTTTAATATAGAATTTGACATATATACACAACGTAATTAATCAACAAATGTGGCTATAGCTCCGCCGTTGGTTAAATCGATAATCGAATCAATAACAATCCATAGTTGATAACCAATAATTCGATAGCCGATAAGTCAATATCTTAATGGTTTTATAGCGGTTTAACATATCTACAAATCGATAACGAATAAGTAAAATTGATAAATTTCAAAATCGAACCGAACCGGTCGATATGCAACCCTAGTCACTTGATAGTTAGTGTGGAAATGAGTAATACAAGATTATGTGACACCACTTTTAGTAGCTAGTTAGGCGATAAGTTATTTATATATAAAATTACTATAGTGTTTGATTTTTACAATTAAAAAAATCATATAATAATAATGAATACATATGCAAGTTTATAAGTAATGAGACTGTCTATATTATTTTATATACAAAAATAAAAAATTTAATAATAAAACATAAATACCTAAACCAATGCAATAAAGTTAATTTGGAGTGAAGGTCCTAGCAATGAGTATGACAGGGTAAGCCAACATTGAAGGCAAAGTTGGAGGGGTATTAGAATAATGAGGAAAAAATGTATGTCAGGTGAGATAATGAATTATTGACCATTCTCCTCACTCCTCGCCTATCTCTCCTCCATTTGTTTCTTTTTCCCTGAAACCGGACAAAGAAAGACCCTCTTCTCCTCGCTCGACTGGAGATCGAGCTAGGAGAACGAAAACCAAAAATAAATAAATAAATCAAAAGAAAATGTCGTGCGAAAAGATTGACGGCCTGGCGAGGTGGTTCGGCACCAGTGTCGCATCGGCATTCTTCGCCTCATTGGAACGATGTGCTTGTGTCAATCTCACAACTTATGCCTCTGATGATGAGGAAGAAGAAGAAGCTAAAGATCGCCCTCTTTTTATGAACAATTTGCCTTCTCATGTTGATCCTTGCCCTAGGACCAACAATTCTCATTCCGTTGACAACCTCCCTGTTTAAATCTTCTGGTAATTTTTCTGATTCTAGATCACTTGCTTGCCTTTTGCATTCCCCAATTTAGAAAAAAAAAATTAGGAGTAATGATGAATATATTGTTTTTTTTGTTGTTGTTGTTAGTTCAATGTATGGTGATGATTTGGATCTCTTGCCTTTATGGAGTTAATTCTATATATATATATATATATATATATATATATATATTGCTTTGGTAGGTGATATGTGTGTGTTTGTATGAATACATGTTAATTGAATTTAGTATTGTTCTTAAACAATTAAACATTGAGTTCTACGATTGGTTGGGGTCGTATATATAAATCCTCTATGTCCATTCAATTATGGTGTTCAAATGATTCATTATAATTGGACTATGGAAAGGTATTACTCCGTTTAAGGAGTTCTCTTTAGTTTGTACTAGACAAGGGAAGGAAGAGAGTGGATGCGTATTGTACGCGTACATTTCTGTAGAAGGCTGTTTCAATGCCTCGAAGCGATGATCTACAGGTTATCAGAAGAACAACTCTATTCGTATGAGCTGGAAATTGATGGCTTTTGCACAACAATGATTTCAAAGTTAGAGATGCTAATAGAGTTGTTTTCTTGGTCCTTTTCTGACAGATGGATGGATTCTTAAGGGTTCTAGGTAGGAAAGAGAGGGAAAAGGTTATTTACTTCATCAACTGAAAACCTATCGTGAATGGAGGTTTTCTTTTGTACTCTTGCAGGAAAAAAGTTTAAGGAACAAATGAAGAGAATGGAGTTAAAAGGCTAGCTGACTTTTGGTTCTAAGTGGATCTATAAAGGAGCTATCTCGTGTTGTTTTTTCATAGTTTTATCCTACTAATGGAGAACTGTAGAGGTGGAATTAAGTTAATAGCTGCTACTCTTGGTATTGGTACAATATTGACACATGCATTGCCATAGGTTGTCTTACACTTCATGGTTATTTGTTGGACATAGGATTTATCAACAAATGGAACGATGATTTCTTGGAAAACTAACTTGGGCTGGCTGTTAGAGAATTGGCAGGGGTTGGCTTGTGTCATTTTTAGTGCCTAATCGCATAATGCGTCCTGTTACTTCCAAATGTTTCCTTTAGGAACTCCATTCCTAAGATCGTTGAACAGGATTGTCAATTATGACATTGTAACACATGGAGCTTGCACAATGAATTGTAAAAGAGTTCAAGTCACATAGATGATAGAGATCCATCTGATTTCTTAGTTTAAGTATAAGATCATTGGCAATGTATAGCACATGAACTACATCCTTATTATTTTGTTTATCAGAGAACTTGTGCGGCTTCCGGCTACAATTACCCTGGATTTATGATCTCAGCAGAGAAAGAACTGATTTGGACTAGGATTCTGTTTACTCTTGCAAATAAGGTTTTGCCACGGGATCTTCTGCAGGGATTACTTTGAAATTTCTATCGTTTGGTGAGTTAGATTTATGCCTGTTAAGCGCAAATTTGGAAACCCTTAGTCTCAAAGTCAATAACTTTTACACAGTTGGCTTTCTGTTAAGACTTAAGTGCTTTGATGTGTGGAATCCTTATGGTTGGAATGTCTAAATACCAAACTTGAAGAAGATTAACAAATCTTTTCTTTTTATAAGTGACTCACAGATTTCTATGTATGTGCTAGAGAAAACCTGGGGCATACGGTTGCTGACATCCAGATATCTTGTCACCTAACTACTGTTTGAATGTTCATAGGTAATAGGAAGAGCTTGTTCGAAAAGACATATGGTTATTATCTGTAAAAGACTTGTTAAAAATGCTAAATTTTCTTGATCGAGAATCAAACTAACATATTTGATATAGGGACATCTGCCTGATAAATTATATCAGGTGCAAGACTGCAACTTAAGTGGTGTTTTCCATGTTTCTAACATTCAAAAAACAAGTGGTGCTTTCCATGTCTAGAAGTTGTCTTCATTTGGCCCATATTATATTGTGACACCAAAAAAGAAAAAGTTAATATCCTGATCTGATAATGTTTGCTTCTTTGCATTTGGTCATTGTCAATCTTTTGCAGCCCCATCTCTACTGGACAGCTTATGATGCAACCTTTCTTTCCGTTTTTTTTCCTAGAACTGGCATCACCAACTTGGTCATATTAATCCCCTGGCTCCAAACAGAGGAAATGGAAATGTAATTCTGGTATCAACTGTAATATTTTTTTTTTTCCCCTTATAGACTGATTTTTCCCTTGAAGTGTTGTATGAGATGTTTGTCCGTTGGCATTTTTGTTACAAGGTCAAACATTTAAGCACGAAAGACGCCTTTTATTGTTCCTTTACCTTGACATTATTTACCAAGTGTCTTGCTTGCTCTAGGAAAATAGCAAATGCCAGTGAGAGGCTATTGTACTTTATGTTTCTGAAGCTAACAGTGCAAAATTGGCCCTCAGAAGCATTGGCAACACGATTTTGTCAAGTTTTCGGGCACTAAATCTTCTATGTTCCTGGGGTTATTTTAAAAATAAATTTAGCTTTCATTACTTTATTTAGGAAAACTTCATCATGAACCAGATAAAACTCAACAGGTAATGAGTTATGCTAAGTATATGTGCTTTTACTCTACTAATTCAGGCATTAAAACTTCTGCGACTGCAAGGGGGTGTTTTGGCGATGAAAATTGTGTGTATTTGAAAATAAAATTAAAAAAAATTCTAATTTCAAAGTAAAAATGAGTTTTGGAAATTAGTTACTTCTGTAAGTTTGATTTTAAAATGTTGATCTATTCTTATATTAGAATAACTAAATTCTTAAATTTTTACAAAAATTATTACAAATTTAGAAGGAACCTTATAAATTAGACAGAAACGGCATATACAGAGTGAAGAGGTAGTTGGGAGTTTTGGTTTGGAATTTTTTTTTAAGATAAAACAATAAAATACTCAAACGAAAAGTTTCTGATGAACTGAAAAATTACAAGTTGAAGATGATTATCTAATGACTTTTGGCTGATTTTGACTTATGAACACTTGATTATAAATACTTTATTGTTTAACAAAACACATAAATAAGCTAAAACATGACTATAAATTGGTTAACCATAACCAATTTATTAGCTTAGCTGAACGCCCTTTACATATAAGATTCATAGTGTGTATTAGCTCCAACATGCATGCAAATTGGCTCATAGTCACCAAAATTTATCAAGGAATTAACCAATATCTCATAATTCAAAGACTACAATAATGATACTTGGAAGCAAAATCGTTGAATCTCAAAGCAAGGGGGTCAGCTGCTATTAACAATTTTGAAGGAAGATCAGTCAGTTCTATACATTTACATACACTAATAAGTAATAACTACTGAATTTTATACAGAAGAACTAATCAATGAAATCACATTTGTTGTTTCACGTGTGTTGTACCAACACTGTGATGCTACTAAATACAATTTCGGAGCCGTAAATTTGAAAATCCCATCTATGTTAGTGTAACTATGTCACCAGCAGCCTTGCCCCCCAAACTTTGATCTAGTGGTAAGAGCATAACATGTGACGTGTTGGATTATGCACATGTCACAAAAGTTCAGTATTTAAGTGGAGAAGGGTAGAGGAGTGGACGAGTTTAGAACCGTGCCACCCAAAAAACCCATGGTACCAGCACCCTCTCTGTAATGAACCTCCCTCTTTTACCAGAAAAGGCGCTGTTCCAACCAGAGGTAGAGCAGAGCACCAGCCCTGAAGCATTCTTACTTTATTAGTAACTGAGATCTCATGCACGTACAGCTGCTACGACACTCCAATGCAGCAGGAAGCGGCCCCCACCTTCCTCACAATCAACCTGTGGTTACTCCTATCTTCAATGGACTGACTGTATGGCAGACAACAATTCAATCATTTAGAACAGCCAGCATGCCATAAAAGATGAAGTTCCCCACCATTCCTCCTTGAGAAAATTATAGCCACTAGCTCCTTCCCTGATCTCATTAAGATAACAAGGAAGTAGAATAATGAAAGGCCCCGCCCCGCAGGCAACTCATATGGATAAGCATGTTTTGTTGACCTCTCATAAAATATTCATTTCCTTCCAGAGTTGGTGGATGATTGGCGCTAATAAACTAAAATTAGGTGCCAACTAGTGGCAAGATCAGGTATATTCAAGCAAACTCTGACATGACTTGCAAGTACCTAAAGGGGCCGGTCAAACATCCTTTCTCATATGGAGATCTCATTGCAGCAGTGAACTCTGTCGAGTAGTTCCATGACAAAGGATATACACGTAGTTGCAGTTTCTGCAATCCAGAAAGGAAGTGTCAAAAGAGGATATAACTTTCACTTCCTTGAAAATCCTTAAATAACTTCTCAAAGTGGTGAAGGCAGTCCATAATTATGATATGACCTTATTCGCCCATCATAGCCTGCAGTAACAATAACTAAACCCCAGGCATGAGAACTGGATGAACTCTGGCAAGAGCTTTTGAGAAACTTGTATTGAGATTTACACATTGCAGAAGGCACAGACTGAGGACTTGACAGTGGAAGCTTCTCTTCAGGCCAGGTCGCAGATCCCTTCGGAATTGCCTCTAAAAACAAGCCTTGTCCTAAAGAGAAACAAGGTGAAGCCCCCAAAGGAAAATTGTTTAAGCTTTGACTCAGTACTTGTGAGTGACACTGATTCTCGTGGTTGACATTTTTCAGGCCAGACCAAGGTATTGCAATGGATGCATCACTATAGAAGAACTCAAATGATCTCACCGCTTCAGGTTGAGACACAGAAGTCTCTTCTGGAATGTGACAGTTCCACAGATAGACATTAGAATCTTCAGATGCAGAGATGATATGCTTCCCATCTGAGGAGAAAGCAGCAGAGAGATGGCTTCCTGCATTTCTTAGTCCTAGAGAATAAAGTAGCAGAAAGTTAAAACAGAAGAGAAACAAGAAAAAAGAATTCCACTGGCTATCCAATTAACTACATATAAAAAAGATTAAGTCGACTGCAGGTCCCATATTTGTAGACAGCTGCATTATCAACTAGTAGGGAAAATAGGTCATCATCTAAAACTCGAGAAGGGAGCATACCTCTGTATTTGCCTATGACGTTGATCCCACTAAGGATTCTTACTAGCGAGTCCGCACAAGTAACAATCACTTTACTTGGGTCTTGTGGTAGAAACTGCATTGGCGTAATATGATTGATCAGCATCTTATTACATTGCTATCCAGAACTAATAAAGCAGTAATTAGTATCTGGGTGATGTCTACTAACCTGAAAGCCAGTAATTCTTTTGCAAAGTGACTTCTTCTTACTGACCAAACAAATCTGTTCCTCCAGTTGAATCTCATCATCTGTGATGGTCCAAAAATGTCAAAACACATTTCTAATTTGATATGAAATCAGTATAACACACTATCCTTTCATTAACTGCAAAAATATGGACCACAAATTCTATGTCACTGTAAACTATATCCGCATTCTTTCATTTGCTATATCATATGAATTTATATAATGTGCATCAGAAATTGGTATGTGACTAACATATGATGCTCATACAAACTAAAACTACTATCAGGTAATGGAAATACTACTCTGTTAAAGCTTGGAGAAAGGAAGGAAACAGAGCATGGCTAGAACAACTCTGGAAAATCTAAAGACAGAAATGAAAATGGGAAACCCTCCAACCAGACCCACCCATAACAAAAGAAAGTATAATAAGTTCATGACATGGTGCATGGTTATCTACCTAAAATCAGCTTGATGGTTAATCAACTGAAACAAAGCAACAAATGGGCTAAAAGCTCTTAAATAAAAATATAAATCCTAACTGCAGGTGATCAATGCTATTTTGATATACGTAAGGAAAAGAGGCAACATTACCAATTAAACTAAAGAAGCAACATGCGCCTTCTATAGAGCCAATAATTCCACCCTGCATGAGAAGTAGATAACTTATTTAATGAACTGCTTGGATTTCTGAATCTATGAGGTAAGTTTGTAAAAAGGAAACAAGATATGAAATAACGACCTTCCCATCAGGACGATAGGATATAGCAGTCACAATGTCTTTTATGTCCGTCCAAGTCACAACTTGACCGCTGTTAATCGCCCAAATGCGAACTTTTCCGTCAATTGAACCACTGATGAAGTAATTATCATTTACTGGGTTGAATTGTACGCAAGTCACTGAAAAACAAAAAGAAAGAAAATAGTGAGTAATGCAGTCCGGAACTAAAATGTCAGAAACTTATAAGAGAATGATCTAACAAAAGGTTTGGTGCATACCATAATTACTGTGCGAAAAGACTTTGACGCATTTATCATATCCAACTTGCCACAGACGAACAGTTTTGTCCGTTGATGATGAAAGCAAATACTGCAAGAATAATAAATCATAAAAGAGAACTTGATTAGATCCAGAATTATTCAGAAAGCTTTAATCAAGTATAGAGCAGCAATAAACATACATTGTTCCCTGCCCACGAAACATCCAATATATCGCCACTATGTCCTCGGAACACATGTAGTGGTTCTTCCAAAATTCGAAAGACCTTAGGCGGGAAAATGACACAGGAAGACCCTGTTGTTTTCTTTAGACCCCTCAATTTATTGATTCTCTCTTTCTCTGTCACCAAAGGAGCAAGTTGTGAAAGATGGCTCACTGTGAAGTACATGCAAGATGGATCTAAGTCTGGAATATCGACTTCATCGGATCTCTCGTCTTCCACCACTTGCCATACACGGACAATCTTATCTTCACCTGCACTGGCTAGGTATTGCCCATCAAGGCTGAATTTCATAGTTAATATTGAACCTTCATGAGCCTGTATATCTTGCCCCACAAAAAGTCCAGAGAGTTCATTTAATCGCTTCTTTCGGTGGTGAACCTTAGTCCTCTGAACCCTAGACCTTTGGACAGCACTAGAGCTGTCAACCTTTGAATTGTTACTTCTCCCTCTGTCATTTACAATGCACGTCAGTGATCGCAATCTACTTATTAAACTCCGCTTGACCACATTCAGTTTCCTCCCAGCATCTCCATTGGCCTCAAATTCTTGTTGTCCAAGTTGCTGGCGTTCCAATTTCATAGTTTTGTGATTACTCTCAGCCTGATCATGTACATCGCACTCACTTCCACCATCTGGATTGCCACTCCAACACACAAATGTCTCGTTTGAATCCAACTCTTTATATGAACCCAAAACACCAACAGACAAACCAGGTAGATGAACTTGCTGAGAAGGAAATTCATCTTCAAGAATTGAGGTTCGCACCACAGCCTCACTACTCTCCATAATCCTTTCAATTTCACAACTAGAATCAGAACTTCCATATACATCAACTAGATCTTCCCCCATCCAACTAAAGAATTCCCTACGACGCTCTCTAACACTGCTGGGACTTCTACTCCACACATCATACTGGTAGCTACTAGTGACACAATTATCAATCCTGGAGCTGGATTTGAGCACCTGGGGTTCATTAGAACCCAAATCAGGTACTTGGCCAATATTCTCAGAGGCATCAAAAAATACACATTCTTCATCATCACTAATGCTACCCATTATACCTTTGAGTTCACCCCATGAAACCCCACCACAACAAATCACCTTTTACAATGTGCTGAATTATTCTCTCCTCGAAAAGCCTAAGAAATTTAAAAAAAAAGAAAAAAAAAACTACTACAAGTTAGTAAAACAACAAACACAACTACCAAGTAAACAGCAATTTTATCTGTACTTTTAACATTACAATAACCAAAAAAAACACAAATAGATCCAGCAAGGATCCCAACCAGACACAATATAAATTACACAAAGTATAATTTCAAGAAAAGAACTTTCTTTTTTTTTAAAACTTATAGTTCTCCACTATAGCTATATCCAAATAGAACCCTGAAGCTACCAAACCAAATGAAACCAACAAACACCCATAAGTTATTTTCACGGAAACATGAAAACCCACATAAGCAAAATTAATAGGGAAGCAATAAATCAGAGGGAAAAAACCGACAAAGAAAGAAAAACAAAAATACGAAATTGAAAGGCGTGAAAAGGATAATTTGCTCACATGGGTCCGGCTTGTTTCTACAGAATTGAATGGATGAGATAAGAAAATAATCAAAGGCGATTTCCCTAGACACAAACACACACTTCTCTCTCTGTTGTTTAAACAGGGGAAGGGAAAATTCCTTGATAGACGTGATTATGAATGGAGCGAGAAACAGAGTAAAAGAAAGTATGCTGTGTATATATGTGTAGTCTTGTTTGCTGCTTCCTTTGTGCGCCACCCTATTTTGCCCACATTGCAGGACTCTCTCTTACAACATTACAACATTACAACAACTCTCTCTCTCTCTCTCCCCTGTTATATTTAGCTTTTCTCCGATATAATATATAAACATATTCTTTAACTTGAACTTAGTTGTTCTTCGAAACAATTGACCTTATCCCACTAAAATTTTGATTTGATTATTTAAGGAGTTAAATATTTAATTTTTTCAAGTGAAAGAATCTTCTTTTAAGGAAGACATTCTCGATCCTTCTTCAAAACTGATTTAAAAACAAAACATTCATTTCGTGACGTGAGGCTCTAGCTTCACACATGTTTTATATAGCAAAATATGCGTAGGACACTCATCTGTAAACAAAACATTTGTTTCGTGACGGTGAGGCTCTAACTTCACACATGTTTTGTATAGCAAAATATATGTATGACATTATGTAGAATGCAATTATCATGTAAGACGTGTGTTTTCTTGTTAAGTTATATACAAATTTATATATCTATTTATGTATAACTAAAGTTATTTAAATATCTATTTATATATAATTAAAATCGAATTATATATGTATCAATTACAGAAAAAGAAAAACATCTTTATATATATATATATATATATATATATATATATATATATATATATATATATATATATATTTATTTATTATTATTTATTTATTTTGCTATGTAACCAACCATACAATAATTAGCATTACCCACTAAATGTATTGGAATTTACTTTGACATAATTTGACTCAAACGTAATCTTCTTTTTAGATATTGATTATTGACTACCGAGGAAACAAGGTTGAGAGTATCAAAGTAGTAAGTCCATCCTATATAAGTAGATTTATATATTAAATATATCATAATTTTTGTGTGATAAAAAATATATTTAGATATTTACATGATTATAAAAGTTTTTTACTAACAATATATGTCATTTTATTAATAAACAGTTTAATAAAGAGATAGTATCAAATAAAGTGAAACATATGAATTAATTGACCAGAGATCCATAGTGACAATTAGAGTTATTCACGATTTGATTAAAATCGATTGAAATCAAAAATCAACTAAACAGATTATATAATATAAAATCGGTTTTTATTTGTTTTAGATTTATATTTTTAAAAAATCAATAATATTTGATTTGATTTTATTAAAAACAAGATGAATAAAAACAATATATTGAAATAATAAATGATATACCCAACATATTTTATATATAAACTTTTCAAACTTCATATACTTTGTTCATGGAAATTCTATTATATGATATATTATTTTATATATAAATAATTTTAACTATTTTGTATGATTTTCATGAAAATTCTATTATACAATTTATTATTATAGATAATTTTAACTAATTTCTATAATTTTTTCATGGAAACGTTACTTTCTTTAATAGAGAAAAAATTATCCGTGCATCAAATATTTACATCAAGCCAATATAATCTTTAATAGAATAATGAATTTACCATCTATTAAGCTCACTTATTTTTTTAAAAAAGTTATACATTCTAGCTCATTTATTCAAAGAAAATAATTATTAGTTTACCCATATATAATTTTTGTATTTCTTATCAACTTGATTAAGAGCATGTTTGGAATTACTGCTAAAAATTATTTATTTTCAGAAGCGCTTTTTTAAAATAACTTTTAAAAAGTGCTTTTGAAAAGAAAAAAAAATAATTATTTTTTGGCTAATTCATTTGAAAGTGTTTTTCATAAGCAATTTGTGTTTGACAAATACTTGATAAATACTTTTGAGAGTCAAATTACGAAAAATGACAAGTATCAATGTACTATTAGTATTAAAGTTATTTTCTAAAGAGAATTTTAATATCTATTACAAAAAATTTAATTTAATTTTTGTTTTTATTAAATTAAAATGAAATATTCAAATTTTCAATCAATATTATACCTTTTTTGGAGAACTGAAACTTTGAGTTATTTTTTTTCTTTTTATAATCTTGTAAAAATAGTTGTTATTTTTTTTCTAATTGTGCAAAACAATACGTAATATAATAAATAAAGTAATAATTCATAATCGTAAAATAACATACAAAAATTTAATATATAAAAATAACATATAAAAATTTTAAATGAAACGTAACTAAATTTTTGAGATATGCTAATTAATTAATAAGAGATATATTAATAGATATGTATATACGGAAAAGACATTTTAGCCTTGTAAAAAAAGAATTATGTTTCTACTTTTTGTTAAAAGCAGAAATTTTTAGTTTCTTTCCAACGGTAGAAAATTTATTTCTACTTTCATTTAATAGCAATTTTACTGATTTGTCAAACACCTATGTTATTTTTAAAAAAAAGTGTTTCTGAACTCCTAAAATCAATGTAAAACAGGCCTTAAAACTTATTGATATTAAGATTGTTTTTCTCCATAATCTAAAAAATTATTACAACCACAATAAAAGGTTAACAATGATATTGTAAGTTAAAAAAATTCTTATCTAATTGTAGGAGAGAAATACCATTATTTCTTAAAACCCGAAAAACTCAAACTAAACCAATGACAATCAAATCGTTAAATATAAAATAGATTTAATTTAATTTAATTTTAATAAATAAAAAATTAATCAAATTAATTTTTACTTTAAAATCTATTCAGATCGAACCATAAACACTTTCACCAACAGTCATTCTTAGCTAATAAAAAAGAAGTTGGTGCTGATATTTTTTTATTTTAGAAAAAAGAAAGGCATGGCGACTAATAATATGCTAATCATTATTAAGGATTAAATGATTTTTTTTCTTTTATCTTTTTGTTACAACAAAGAAGTCAAATGTCTTTGTCGAGTCAAATCTGAATAAACAAGTAGGGTGTTTAAAAATTGGTCTCAATTTGACCCAAGAAAAAGTCCATATAAAAAATTAAAATTAATAAAAACAGTGCACAGATGTTTTATAATTAAAATAATATTGGAACAATTTGAATTCTCTTAAAGAAATCCACCAATTACTCCCTCCGTTTCAAAAAGATTGACCCTCATTCCTTTTTAGTCTGTTTCAAAAAGAACAACCCCATTCTTTTTTTGACAACACTTTAACTTTAACTTTTCACGTGGCATGTTTAAGACCACAAAATTAAAGGGCATTTTGGTATATTTGACATAACTTTAATTTAGAATCACAAGATTAAAAAGTCTTCTTTCTTTTCTTAAACTTCGTTCCAAGTCAAACTAGATCAATCTTTTTAAAACGGAGGGAGTAATAATTATGGATTACTATTGACTTGATCATTATAAGCACTACAGTTAACCTTAATTGAAAATTAATTATTTTGGTCAGTATCTTAATTGAAAATAGAATAACCTTTTTTCACGAAAAATAAATTTCAAGAGTATAAAAAAAGGAAAAATTAAAAATTGTAAGCCAACGAGCACCATCAATGTTTCGGAGATAAAAATGGATTTGGAAGTCAAAGTGATGCATTTTATTAATGTTCTATTTAAAAAATTAAACATGATGACACTAAATTTTTGAATCAAACTACACAATTTTAATAAGATTTGTTTATTTGCAAAATTAAATTAGAAAAAAGAAGTTAACGACACGGAATTCGTAATGAATTTCTAAAGATTGGATATACTTTTAGAAATAAAAATAGGCCCATATAAACTTTAAAAACATTAAAACTGCTCTAAAATGATAGCATTTTTACTAATCTAAAATCAAAACACTATCACAATAGTGTTCAAACCTTTTAGATATTCATATAATCTATAAAAATAGGGTTTTACCTATGAAATATAAATTTTTTTATGAAGGGTGTTTGCTTAATCGACCTCTGAGATACAATAACTTTTTCGTGGGTAAGTTGATTGACTTATAATTTTAGCGCTTATTCAAATTTTAAACTCTTTTGATAGAACCTCGATTCAAGTAAAATATAATAAAATTAAATAAAAAAAATATAATAGTGAAAGAATCATATTGAACATAACGAAAAACAATACAACATAAGAACAATATATAATATGATACAACTAAAAGAAAACAACATGTGATAATTTTTATTGCTACTCGTCAGAAAAATATATTTTTAATTTAATTAAAAAGGGGGTTGGTTGCACGGATTTCTTGCAGGACAAATCGAAGATCATAAAGAAATACTAACAAATTCAAGATTGGCAGCTATATAAAGGCAATGGGAATCTTCAAAAGAAGCATATATAACCTCAATAATGTATTCATTGGTCCATCTTAATTTATCATGATTTTCTTTTTTAGAATCAAACAATAAAATTTTTTATTAATATTTTATGTTGTTACTTTTCATCATATTGATGTATAAAAAATTGCAATTTATAGTACTCTTTCTATAGTTTTTGAATATCTAAATTTTTTGTTTAAAATGTCAAATTAATATAATCTAATTTAACTCTAAAAATTAGTCAAATTGACTTTCGAAAGACGCAATATGACAAATAAAAGTGAAGAGGGAGTAAGTAACAAGAACTAACAATGAAATTGCGTATCAAAATTTAATTATGAGAACCAAAAAATGTAATATTTCAGATAAGTTATATTTATTCTTTTATTCAATTTTAGGATATTTATTTTATATTCTCAAAAAAATCATTTTTATTCTTATGTTTTAAATTTTCATGTCCCACTTTAATGTCGGTTCAATCGTTTGTACTTTCGATTAAGTACCGAAACATAATAAATTATTTCAATTAGACACTCAATTTAATACTCAATTTAATGTTTGTTTTCAGTTAGTGTCTATTATATGGAAATAAACTAATCACTTGAAACATGTCACCTACTTTAACTATATGTATTAGTCTTAATAATTAGAACCCGTTTGGATGGGCTTAAAAAAAGTAGCTTTTAAAAAGTGTTTTTCAAAGTGCTGAAACTTATTTTTAAAATAAGTAGTTATGTGTTTGGATAAAAGTGCTGAATTTAAAAAAAAAATTATTGATGTGTTTGGCAAATAAGTGCTGATAAACATTTTTTTAATCAAAATGTCTGAAATACTCTTAAAAACTGTTAACATGATAAAAGTTAATAATAATAATAATAAAAAAATAATATGCAAAGAATAATAATAATAATAATAATAATATATAATATATAATATATAATATATAATAATAATAATATATAATAATACTAAAGAATAATAAAATAAATTATAATAATAATAAAGAATAATAAAATAAATAATAATATAATATAAAATATTAATAATAATATATAATAATAATAATAATAATCAAATAATATGAAAATAATAATAATAATATATAATAATATAATATATAATAATAATAATAATAATAAAGAATAATAAAATAAATAATAATAATAATAATAATATTAATAATAATAATAATAATAGAAATAAAAGAAATAAAGGCAAAAAGGTAAAAATTTGGTCAACATAAAAGAGCTTATAAGCTAAAAAAAAAAAGCACCCCTACCCCAGCTTTTAACTTTTGGCTAAAATAAGTTATTTTTAACTTAAAATAAGTTATTTTGAGTATTGTCAAACAGCTAAATAAGTCAAAAACCAGCTTTTAAGTCAGTTTGACCAGCTTTTAAGCTGAGCCAAACAGGCTCTTAGTCGTAAAACCTCATATATGTTTCAGTTAAAACTGATATGTATATAATTAATTAGTTAATAAATATGACATATTTTTATGTAAAACTTATTTACGTATATAATATATATTTGAGAACATATACAAAAAAAAAAAAATTAAAACTAAAAATATCTAATCTAAACTTTTATTATATCATAGATTGGATATTTAAGTAAAATTTAGAGACAGTTTAAAAGGTTATACATACATAAATATATATAAAAAAAAAATAAAAAAAAAAAAGGTAGGAGACAGTGGGGATATATCCAACATCTCCTTATCTCCAACATCATATTTCCTTGATTGTCCTATTTTTCACCCATTCGATTTTAAGATCATACTTTTCACTTATATTTATTTAAAAGTCATATTTATTTTTATATTGTTAAATTTTTATTTCGCACTTTAACCATGTATTTCGATTGAGAACCGAAACATATGATAAATTACTTCAGTTAGACGCTCAACTTAATGTTTATTTTTAAATATCCACTACGCAAAAAATTAACCATTTAAAATAAATCACCTCCTTTTACCATATACATTAGCCTTAATAAATAACTTTAAAACCTCATATATATTTCAATTGAGACTGATCTGTATATAATTACTCAATAAATATGACATAACACATATATATATAACTCATTTGTCTATACAATAAAAACACACGTAACAACATATTTGTTTTATTGACCTATTTTTCACCCCCTCTAGTTAATGGTTAGAAAGTAGTGGAATACCATTGTGAGTGATAAAACAAAAAAAAAGAATGAAATGTGAGATAGTATTATAGTGTGTGATGTTTAGGTAGTTTGCTACAAAATTAGGTGCCAGAAAGTAATGGGCTAAAGCTGGCTTCTTTTGTTATCACAACTTTGGGAGTCCCCTCTATTCCGACACCTCTCATAATAACAGCCAACATTTTATTTGACCTTCAGTTTTTTCCTGACATTTCTCTATCTCTCTGTCTTTCTTTCTTCTATATTATATATATATGAGTGAGTATGGGTTTTGCCCATTGCTTCCCCTCCTACAACATATATATCATTTTTCACGTATTGGGATACGATTAAATTCTTATTTGTATAAATTGTCTCTAATTATTTAATGATAATTTATGAACCAGAATATTTTTATCTATGACTTAATTTTGTTCGGAATAAGTTAGGTAGGAATCAAAGGTATTTGATATAAGTTTTGTAGTATCTAATTTGTTTACCATAAGTTTGGAGAACTTTTGCTTCTCCCCTAGCATATGTTACGCAGGAATCAAGTTATGCTTCGCCTACCATATGTAGGAAATTTTACGATATAACTTTTGGATTCTGTAGGACTTAAGTGGCATAACTTGTGTTATATATTTTGATACAAAAATATAAACTTATGTCGAATAAAATTGTTTGTTATTTTGGTGTGAGAGGTATTTTTTATCACTTATTAGTTTTTTTGAGTTTTCACTCGGTATTCGGAGCTCACATTGGAGTTTTGACTAAATTCGGATCGCGCTCTATAGATCTATTTGGGGGGCTCTCCTAATAGGATTTTTTTCATACCAAGGCTCGAATTTGAAACCTCTAGTTAAGGGTGAAACGCTTCCACTAGTTCACTACAACCCATGTTGGTGATCACTTATTAGTTACTTATCTTCAAGTGTTGAAGGGAGAAAATTAAAAATCAATTATATTTGAGGATAAAAATTAAAGATCACTTTATAATAAGGGTATTTGTGCAAATGACACATCACAAATCGTGCATTACAGTATCTATTTTTGGGACGACGTTCTCCATAAAAAAAATCTTTATGTTCAAAAGCTCAAATTCATAACCTGTAATTAAAGGTAGGAGAAATCTCAATCATTTCACCACACCTTATGTTGGTTCCCTCTTTTGAAAATTCTAGCGCTTCATGTCCTCTACTATTGTTTGACAACATTTTAAAATTAAATTTCTAATATACTTTTTTTTGAATGTTATAAAAGCATAAGGTTGCGTTCAAAAGATCATCTTCAAACTTCACTTATGAAATTACCATCTATATATTATTATATAATAAAAGAAGAATTTTCTCACCTGACCAAATATGATTAGAATAGAATAATGACCGTACAGAGGTTTCTTGTTTTTTAATTTACCAAATATTTTTGTGTTATATTTTCAAATAAAAGAATTAATCGAGGATCATAAAACCAATCACCAGAGTAATAAATTTCACAAGAAAAAACGAAGTACAACTGTATTATGAAAGGAGAGAGGAAATATCTCTTTTTAATATCTGAGAATTGAGATGCAAATTCATACTCGTGTCTTATATTGCACAACAATAGCAATAATTTTGATTAATTTGCATGAATTCGATCTAAGAAATTATTGGTCTTTTGTAATAAATCTCTTTCAATTGATTTTAGAACTTGAATTGAATCATGATTCTCCCCAATTTATTTTGAGCTTGCTAAATATCATAGATCATGATCCGTTCAATTTAATCTATTTAATCTCAATAATTTTAACATATTGTTCTTTTATCTTTTATAATCATAATTTTGAATTTCAACTCAAGTTAATAACAAAAAATTAAATTACGAATTGATAGATAAATCCACGAAGATATAAAATAGATTGTAATTAAAACTTTCAATATGAGAACATACACTAAACGAATACAAATAAAAGTCATAAAACGGGTTGAAATTGGAGATTAAATTGGATTCGATTGAAAATTATTTTTAAATAGGTTTAACACTTGAATGAGTTGATATTGAACCTAATTTAAATTATTTTAAGCTCAACTCATAAACTCTCAAGTAAATTGAATGAGTTATCTATATTTAAGCTCATTTTGACACTCTAAATGTCACGATTAACGTAAGACATGACAATAACATTTTAAGAGACTTTTTTATCATTTTATCTTTAATGTATGCTATTCGAATTTGATGATAAATGTGATTATTTTTAATCTTGTCTAATTAAATATAATAGTACATTCATCTTAGTACATCCATGTCTCTCTGATCATCTTATGAAGTTTTTGGACTTTAGTGATCCAACATTCATTCTCACATAATTCATTTTTATTATATTGTATTATTCAACCCAAAAAAAAAAAAATATTATTTCACCCTATATGTTTGTTTCTTAAGGCGGCCATAGCAGCAGGGAATTAATATTTTGATAATATGCATATAAGATAAAGAGATATATAAATTATCCAATTTTTTACGAAATGGATGAAATTTGTAATAAAGTGATAAAGGTGATTCAATCGAAATATTTTATTTTATTTTTGCATTTTTGGGAATTTCTTTGTCAGAATGATTTTTATTAGTCTACCTTAACTTGTTGGTGAAAGTATGAACAAACTGTTATGAGATGAAATATTTTTCACAGATTTGATAGGATTTGAGAAAGTGACACTTCTTTTGAAAGAGCCAGCATTAGATGTAATAGTGTTCAGTGGGTGAATGTATGATTATTAATATCTGGCGATTGGAACAAATTTAACGTAGTTGACTGATGTATTTATAATAAATGTTGATAAAGAAGAAAGCTGATGATTGAAATAGGTCCAACGAAACTAACTAACGAGTTAAAAATTCACTAGAATTAAATTACTTATATTAATTAGGATTATATTTGACATGTTCCAATCGCCAATTTCTTTTTTTTCCGACTACTTCTATTAATTAAAATTAATTTAACATGTTTTAATCATCAACTTTTTTTTTTTTCGACGATATGCACTATTCCTCTTTTATATTGGTGAAGTAAAAAGACAAAGAGGCTCACCAAGTCAAAAAGAGAAGTCTTGTTTCCATTTTACCATACAACTTAACCTACCTCAGTACTAGTCAGCACGCAAATCGAATGATAAATAGTTTTTTCTTTTTTTTTTTCAATCGAATGATAAATAGTCCTTAAATTTTTTATTTTTTTTATTTTATAGAGATTTGAACTTGAGTTTTACGGGATATAAACTTACTTTTGTTTAAGAGTAATTTATTTATAATATATTTAATCGAATTTTAATATAAATATCGAACATAAAAATACTTATTTATTCACTAGCTATTATTTTACCTTCTACTAATTCACTTGATTACCGACCAAATTATTCTTTGTTTGGAGCATCTAAGTACAGACAATACTACAGCATTTAGAGGTAGTTTTCACATGTCATGTCACCTGTAATTACTTTAGTTACTTGTCAATCAATTTAAATACTCTACGTACATTAAAAATAAATGTGAAATATAACCATAAAAATATTAGTTGAAAGAAAATTAAATATTCTTTTCTTTCGATGAATAACATTTCATATTCAAACTCATCAGTCGCATATTTTAGTGGCAATCTCTTTCCGTAAAGCTTTCATTTCTAGATCAAATGACAGATAACTGAGAAGATGAAATTGTATTGTTATTCTGAGTCGATTGTTCGTCATCTTCATCAATAATCATGTTCATGTTCATGTTCATGTTCATTAAATATTTTATCACTGCTTTAATTTTCACGCAAAAAGTAATGAATAGATATGATAGATAAATATTAATTTGATTTGATTATAATTATAGTCCATTAAGAAAATTGTTTTTTTTCTCAATTTTATCATTCAAATTAAAATCCAAACTTTCTCAGAAGAGATAATAACAAACTATTCCTATAGATATATATTAGTAGGAATCAATAAATGATGGATATTTTTTATAAAATATAAAAATTTGGGATAATTTTTAATTTTTTAAAAGTTTCCAAATATTTCTCAAAGTTCCCAAAAACTAATTTATTTAGTAATCGGAAACTTGAGATTCTTGGCAAAAAGATTTGTCAAAGTTATGTGGCCAAACACTAATGGCTAATTTTTTCTCAAATATTCCCAAAATAAAATTTGGGGCCAAACAGGTCCTAAGACTTCCCACCAAAAAAGATGGATTCTAGACGTTATTCGAGTTGGCAGGATAATTTATTAGTAAAAAATTAAATGGCAGAAGTTATTATTATTAAGAAAAATCGTCATCTTGATTAACAATAGAATTTGTAAAAAAGACTGATGATTAATTCACTCGTGAAATACTTTCGATAGAAAAAATAATTAATCACCTCTAATATATCGATTTACTAATATGCGCTCTAAAAAGTGATTTTTGAATTCTTTCTTTAGTATAATTATTAAAATAAACGAACAATTCTCTTGAAATTGGACAACGTAACATTTGTTACTAAAATTTTAGTTGAATTAATCAAAAAAAAATGCTAGCGAAGTCCCTTTAGAAATTAACATCTGATTATTTAAAATCACTTTATTACTTGTAACCATTTATATTTGTGTATGTATTGGGTGACATTCTGGAGGGGAGGGGGGGGGGGAGAGAGCCGATTACTACAATGATTCAATCAATGCTAATTATTCTATTTGTCATAATTTATATACGTTTTTAAATAATTTTATAAAATAATTTGTATATTTAGTGATAAATTAATTTTAGATATTTTTATTTTATTTTTAATGAGATAATTTGTAATCACATAAATTTTAAAATTTATATTAAATCACAAGTTTTTTTTAAAAAAAAATTAAAATTAAAATAAATAAATCAAAGTACTATAAAGAATAACCTAAACTATTTGAAGTGGCCTGAAAATGTAAATATTGTTACACCATCAATATAAAGAACTAAACTTTATAAAAATATTATCATTTCACATATATAATGTCAAACACCGTTGGTATGTTCTTTAAAATGATAAAACTTGAGATTAATAAAAAGTACAATTGATTAAGTGCATCCCTAAAATTGTGATTGAAATAAATAAGATTTCAAAATCTTAATTAAATGTTTCACATGGGTAAAAAGCCTAAGAATGGATAAAAGAAAATTTCCTTTAAATGAAATTGTTATGCCATATAAATCTAAATTAATCAAGTCAATAAATTTTAAATATCATATTATTATTAAAAAAACAAAGAAAAAGTAAAAATTGCAATGCAACATCTAGCTAGTGGTTGCACATTTTTATTTTTTATTTTTTTACAAATAGTTCGTTTTAATGAGTGGTAGGTTGGGGGTTTGGGGTGGGGTTTGTCCATTAGAGTGATGAAAACAAAACACATGTTTCCAACTAGTAATATCCTAGCTAAGTTAGGTACCTTGTCTTGTCCATTGAAATGTATTTTTTAATCATTTTCTGATTCTTGTTTTAACGAGACAAAACATCATTATTTAAAGAATCTCAATTTCACCTTTATTTCCTACGTAATTTGCTTCTACTATACAATTTGATTTATAATTACAAGCCCTATATATGTATCATGCATATTAACTTTTTTTTTCGCAAAAACAAATTAGTACTTGGTAAGTCAACAAAATAGTACTATATGAAATTGAAAGTATGATCTTATGTTAATACTTTAGCTTATTATTTATGTCCTTATCGTCAAATATTTGGTTTAGATATTTCTTTATTTTAAATAATTTTTTGTCTAACTAAATTACGATATTAATTAGTATTATATCTCGACAATGTCATAAGAGGCCTAGACAGGCTAGCTAGTCTTACCCGGCCCCATATAGAGGGCATATATATTTGCTCCCACACGTGTAACTTTGAGGGCATATTTGACCTATTAATGTTCTTAAGCTTTTTACGTTTTGTTTGTTACTTGTTGAATTCATACAAATGTAATAAAGTAGAAGTTAAAAATGATTAAATTCCCCTCAATGATTTCTTTCTTTATGTAAAACTTTTAAAAAAATCATATTTAAATTAAGTATTTGATGATCTAATAAGAGAATAATTGAGCTAAGATATATTTTTTTTATAATATATGAGTATATTTAGAATTTTTCTCATTTAAAAAATTATTATTTTATATTTGGTATAATGGCATAAGCAAAAAAAAAGAGAAACATAACATTGCAATAATGAAGAGGAGTGGGACCTCTTATTTGTGGATTTAAATTAGTCATGTCAATAAACTTTAAATAATTTTGGCCATAAATAGGTTTAAAGGGACTCAAACCAGTAGTTTGGCTTATGGACTTATTGTAAGCAAATTATATTTGAGCTAAAAGCAATTGTCCCATTAAATTATTAAAAAAAGATAAGATATGAATAGCAATTTGAATTGAAATCCTGTAATGTGGGACTTGAGAGTTTGGGCATTGCTGTATTTTATTTTATTTTATTTTATTTTGGGGGTCGAGATGGAGGTAAGAGTTGTAAAATATATTTTTCATCTCATCTTCGCTTTTATTGTTATTTGATTTCACCCAAAACTTTACTGTGACAAAAATTTTGTTAAAAGTGAGCAATAAAGTGATTTTAATAAGGACAATTTGATAAATATAACAAATTCTTTTCTTATTTATCAAATTTTATATCCAATTAAACGATGTTACATAAATTAAGACAGGCTGTAACACCTTACTTGAAAATGGAAAAAGAATAAGAATGTCATATTGAGATAATATTCTTGAATTCAATGGAGTTGCCCTCTTGATAACCAACAAATAATTGTCAATGACAAACCCATGCTCCCTCTCAAATATTATTATTATTAGTACTATTAATTTGCATTATTGCATGCATATATATGCTTGTTTTTTTTCTCTTGTGAAGAAGCAATATCGGATTCTTCCAACTGTTGTATCAGATTTTCATTACTCTCCTATTTGACAAATAAAATGATGTACGTGACAAATAATTTTCAATTTGAATTCCGGAATTGACCATAATTTTGGAAACTATGTAGCCAGTTCCTATCGATCAACCCGGGGCCTGGTAAAATATCACTTCATAAGATTGATGAAGTCAAATTATAATAGGAGGCCATTCGTTGTGATTAAGAAATTGCAAGCAAAGGTGCAGAAAATTGTACAACTAGTCCGTGCGTGTCAAATGTATGGCCAAAATGCTAGTTGTTCTAATTTTGTGGACTATAGTACTAATTAGTAGTGAAATAAATTGATTATAAAGCTTTTTGATTTTGGAATTATCGAAAGTATATAGTATATAGTAGTAAATCAATGTCCATAATGGATGAAGCCAATATTTGAAATGAGTGATGTGACACATGCCTTTTGTTTTGTTATCTACTGATTTTGCATGATATGATAGCCGCCTGCCGCCCCTTTACTGAAGTCAGCCACATGATAATTCATATACTCCACAAAAATTGGCTACATAACATATTACTACTACAATTTTATGACCACAATCCACAAGTAGTATTTTCAAACATTAGTTAAGTGTCATTAGATTCAATATTGCTAAAGTCTTTAGGAACATATATAAAAAGTGTTAATTGTTATTAAAAATACATATTTAACGGCAATTGTTAATTAATTGCCGCTAAAACTTATTTTTGATGTAGTGTATATCTATATTTTAGTTTCAAAACTTATGTATATGCTTAATTTTGTGAGTCTGTAAGCTGAATTGGGGGAGAGGAGAAAAACGAGCAAGATTTGGAGAAAGATAGAGCTTAGAGGAGATTGTGTAAAATTGAGATACAACTTACTTGCCTCGATCTCCTCGCTCTCAATCTTATCTCTGCTCTCTCAACTATTGTTATGAATCATGATTAGACAAATTATAGCTATTATTCATAATTATGATACAAACTAGAGATATTACTAAAATTCCTCAGTTTTTCATTCACCAAATAAGGACTCTTGGATGTTAATCAATTGATTTGTTTAAAGTTTTGGGCATTGATGGGATGTGATTGTGAATAATTAAATTATTTTTATAAACTTTTTTTATTATTATTATAAAGAAGTGTCAGAATTCCATTATTGACTTTGAATCAGGGTTAGTGGAAATCAAGAATCCTACAAAAGAACAAACAGATACCAACTAAATATTGAATGACACAATCGTATATTGTCCGTAGCTTAGTTCCGAAGTTAGACAGGCAAAAAGAAAAATGATTTTAAGCTTTATCAAATTGTATACATTCATTATACAATTTGACTAATTTCAATAGATTGAAGACATTAGCATCAATAGCAAGTAATAGGGGCATTACAACAAAAATGCTCATTACCGATAATTAATTCTTAATTGTCGCTAATATATATTTTTAGCGGCAATTGATACTCTTTGTATATGTCCCTAAAACTTTTAGCGACATTGGTTCTAATGTTACTTAACTAATGTCAGTAAAGACTTTAACACTCTTTATTAATATCAATATTAATGACACTAAAAGTTGTTTTTGTTATAGTGAGTGGGCATGGTATTACATGTTGTTGGTGTTGATGGTGGGAGAAAAAGGTGACTAATATTTCCGATAAATTTGTTGAAGTATACGAAAGTTGATCAAGAAATCACAATGATCAAACAGAATTACAACCATGTGATTTCCTTTGCTAACCAATTACACAAAAAAAGATATTTGGGCTCGTTTGACCATGCGATATGGTATCATGATATGATATCATAGTATAAAATATGAAACAAATTTGAAATTTTGTTTGGACATGCGATATGAAATTTTTGTATTGTATATTTTCTCATAAACATAAGAATCTCATAAGTTGTAAAACTATAAAAATAGCCCCAATTGTTTACTCAATCTTACCAAATAAACAAAAATTATAAAATCGCATAATAAATTATTACAAAACTATTTGTTCTCCATTTAATAATTGTTTCCTTTAACTTTAATTCAATAAAGAAAAATTGAACATAAATTTGTAGGGTACTAGTCTTTAATATTACATAACATCGGTTGGTGTGAGTTAAAGTGACTATATGTTGCTGAGAATAATAAATTTTATGTCGGTGAGAATAATAAATTTTCAAAAGTAATAATGTCACTATAAATTTGTTTTACATATAAAATAAATAGTTAGTAGATATAAATGTGAAGTTGTTTTACCAGAATATAAACTTGTGGATCAATTTTTATATTAAAAATATCTCAAATCATGATATGAAATTCTCATATCATGATTTTTGGAGAATATGGAATCACATCTCATGATATTAAATCATGAGATAAAATCAACATAAAATCGCATGTCCGAATGCTGATTCCATTTCACGATTCCAATATCATGATATGGTATCGCATGAAACGCCTACTTAATCAAAATAAAATAGTCAAAATTTTAATGGCTAAATAATTAATTTTGTACTTATAATACTGTTACATATATTTTCTATTATAATAATATATATATAGATAGATAGATAGAGATAGATAGATGACCCCTTAGCCCTACCCCTACGTAGCTACGCCCTTGTCAACAATCCTAGTAGTAAATTTTATTTAGACACTTGAGTTACAACTTGTTTCAAATGAGCATTCATGTGGCATTCACATGGTATTTAACAACTTCTGTTAACAAGAAGGGTACTTTTGACTCAATAGTTTGACGGGAAGGTTAGTTTTGAGCCGAAATATAGTTTAAGAATAAATATGAGCTGTTTCGGATAGTTTAAAGGTATTTTGACACTTTTTTGTTTAGTCTATGTGACAGTGAAACCCTATTAGTGTGTAATGTGACATTCACATGATATTTAACAACTTACCTTAATAAGAAGAGCACTTTCGATAAAATAGTTTGATGAAAAAAATAGTTTTGAGCCGAAATATAATTTAGGAATAAACATGATCTATTTTAAAAAGTTTAAACATATTTTTAATCCTTTTTCGTATTTAAAATCACAAAAAAAAAGTGAGTGTTATAAGCTAAGATCTAAGGAAATGTGTCCTTATTTTTTAAATATAGATATTTTTGTTGTTTGATAAAGATGGGACTTCTACACTTATCCTATTCCTATAAAGGAAAAAGGTACGTACCACGGCCTTAATTGTTGTTTGATACAGATACAACTCACCTATGAAAATCTCTCTTTCTGGGCTCCAAAAAAGTGGTGGAAATGTAAGTGGACAGAGAATAAATTTTAAAAGAAAAAAAAAACTTCTTTCATATTTAATTTATCACGATTAAAGAATAATCAATGTGAAAACACACATTAATTACTATGTTTAAGAAATAAAAATATGCATAGATCTAGAGTATTTATATTGAAATTTAAATTAATTTAATATAAATATAAAATATCGAATATGAATAAATTTTGACATAACCAAACAGAGAGTGAGTCCACCACGAAACAAGCGAACGTGGGTGGTGGAGCGTTTGAGTGGGGCTTTGTTGATGGCTGCGTTTCTCTGAAAAGATTTTAATTGGAATGGGTACCCACCCACCATGAACTTTGTCTTCTCTTTTAAGTATTTGCATGGGCCTGGCCCCTTTTTTTTACCTTAATTTTCCCTTTTGCTTCACCTATATGAATTACATCTCGTTTGGATGATTGTTACTCGTTATATTATATTATATTGTCAGTTTAAATTATTTTGATTTATTAGATTGCATCATTAGCGAGGTTGGCTTCATGAAAGTAAGAAAGGAAGCAAGTTTAAATCCCCAACTACCTCTCCTCCAAAATCATTGAATTATCTGTAACATTCGATTTAGTGTGATTGCAATCTGTAACATTCGATTTAGGGTGATTACAACGTTACGTTACTTTTCTTTACTTGTTATTTTATTTTATCTATGGTTTTACCCTGTATCTTGTATTTTTTTTTAAGATATCGTTGTGACATTATATAACTAAAGAGAATGATACGATATTCAATATTTGAACATTAAAGAGAGCAGAGCAGAGCAGAGCATAATATCATTGGTTTATGCTAAGACAATGTAAGAAAACAAAGAAGTACTTGGCACAGAAATAAAACAAAATAGATCACTCACTACTAGCTTATACTTTCTGACATAGAGAAAACAACAAAATTAAACAATAATAATAATAATAGTAATGGACCTAAAGATTGTAACACAAAGAAGGAGTGATTTGAGTTTTTGTGTTTGATGAGTAATGAGTGATGATGACAGTTCTTCTTCCTCCTTATGGGGATCTGAGTTTCTGATTACAAAATCTCTGATCTTTTACTCAAGATCTTCTTCCTAGCCAATAGAAAATGAAATGGGAAACTAGCATTACTCACACTATCTAAAATCTTCTCCAATTGGGACCACTCCTCAATTTATTTATTTTTACCCGGAGCTTCCACCTGTTTTGTTTTCTCGGTAACTCGAATCCACAACTTTAAGATTGGATGTGGCAATCCCCTCTTGTCCAACTGAAACAAACCCTAACTTTCTTTCTTTTCCTTTTTTTTTGTTGCCCGAAACAGTATGAATACCGAATAACTCTGTCTATTAGGAGATCATCTTTAGGGACCGTTTGGTATAGTGTAAGGAAAAAATAATGTATGTATTAATAGTATTTGCTTGGTATACCTTTTCACATTCTATTGTGTATTGAGATGTATATTATTAGTAATACATAAACCTTCATGGTATTAGTAATTAACGCAAAGGGTTTTAATACATGCAATAGTAATGATTAAAACATATATGTCCCATAAATTCTTTTCCACATTTGTGGAAGATATTTTTGTAAATAAATATATATTTTTAAAATTATATCATTCATGTTTTAATAAACCATACAATATATAAGAAATAATCTCATTATTACTAATGCAAGTACTACTAACACCATATTCAACGTTATTCTAACACACCCTACAAAGGACCCCCTTATAATTTTCTAGAGATAGTACACAAATTTCATTTTCATATCGCAATGTCAAGGAAAACTTGGTACACTTTCGATTATTCAATTCATATTTGTTATCTCTCACCGACACTATAGTATCAAATAATTCAAAATCACCTTTCATGTTTTGTATAGATATAAACATGACTTTTATTTTTATATCCATGACTTCCAAAACAGCTTCGCTCACCTCAACTATTTCATTGATACATCAACATCAACACTACTGATTAACACTTGTTAATGAAAATTCAGACTCTATAACTATCCGTTAGAAGGGACCACCTTTTAAAGTTTCGAACATGTAGGAATAACAATAATAATATAAGAGAAAACCTCATGAAAATCAATGGAAGATCAATTTTGTCATCAAGAACACTAGTACATGAGACAAGAGTGATACCTTATCCTCTCTCTCCACTTCTTTTATATGTGTAAATTCCAGTGGTAACATATTTAAGGTAACCTGTAAAAAAGAGGACCATCCTACCCTATCTTTCTCTTTGTTATAATTTTTTTTTTTCAAAAATTATAATAAAAAACATTCAAAGAGCCTATAGAGTGGTCCTTCAATTCCACTGTATATACAGCTTGTATCATAAAAAATCATATACTCTCCATTAAAGTGATTTTCTGACATTACCTCGACTTACTTCTTATCCATGGTACACATTAACCAGTATGTACTTTACTGCTCGAATCTGATTCCGTTTGCCAAGTCTAATAAAGAGCTCATTTGCAGTTCTGTTTCGATTTTGTGCTGGTCTTTAATTTATGTCTTTCGTAATAAATGATTTTTTTAAAGGTGATTAGGTGGGGTTGTTGCGTAAATGTATAGGCAACAAAAAAATTGTATGTGTATGTATCGATCTCGTATATATAGTGTATACTTATGTATATGTGATGTATAACTATGTATATATATCAAAGTTTATGAAGAGGTCATTGCAATTCTGTTCCTATTTTGTGGTGGTCTTTAATTTATGTCTTTTGTAATGAATAATTATTTCGTCGGGCTTATTACATAATTGTATAGGCAGCAAAAAGATATTCAATATATATGATCATATGTATATGTAATGTATTAATGTGGTATAAATAATGTATAATTATGTATATATCATGTATAACTATCTATGTATATATAATTATTAATATTATTTATATTTATATATTGCATCACTTCTCGATATCTTTTTCACTGAGTTGATTTAATTTTTAAAATAAAAACACATAACAATACTAAGATGGGAAGTGGATAGTAATTCTACTAGTCATTGGATTATAAGAGAACTTTCACTTCCCTTGCGACAAAATATAGGTGAACCGTTAAGTCTATTAGTCATTCCATTTATGTTTTTTAATTGTCATATTAATGGATATTTTGTCCAATTTTTTTTTAATAAAATTAAATTTATATTTTTATATCATAATATTAGACGGATTGTAGCTTTTCGTGGCTTTAATTCCTAAAGTTGCCCCATTAAACATGAGCATTGTTATAAGGCCAAAAATTTAGAACATGCCTATTTGCTCCAAATTTTGTCAGTCCAACAAAATTTGTGAACAAAATTTAAAATTTAATAGAATAGAGATTATATTCAACGTCATGCCTTGCTTGCCTGACTTATGCAAGCTTTATTTTTTATTCTTTTGATATATATATATATATATATATATATATATATATATATATATATATATATATATAGGGAGAAGACTCAAATATGCCATTGAACTTTCAAAAAAGGCTCATTTATGTCATCAGTTAAAAGTTTGGCTCATTTATGGCATTACTGTTAAAAAAAAGCTCATTCATGCCATTGTTTTCTAACAGTGGTTTTGCAAAATCATTTTTGACACGTGACCAATTATAATTCGGCCACATCATCAACTTTTTTAATTAAAAAAATCAAAAAAAATTAATTCAATTTTATTTAAATTTTGATTTTTTTTTATTTAAAAAATTGACACGTGTCCAATTGTAATTCGGCCACATCATCAATTTTTTTAAATAAAAAAAGTCAAAAAAATTAAATTCATTTTTTTTTCAGAATTATTATTTTTTATCAAAAAGATTAATGATGTGACCGAATTACAGTTGGACACGTGTCAAAAATTATTTTACAAATCATCTGAGCAGACTTGATGACCATATATGAACTTGAAGGTCATAGAGCACTTAAAAGAATTGGGCTTCTTACGTAATTGTATATGTGACAAAAAATTTAACTAAAAGGACACAAGTATATATGTATAGAAATATATTAATAGTGTATAATCATGTATATATAATGTATAATTATGTTTCAATAAATGTATATATACATTGTTAATACAATATCATACATTACAACTGTTCATGTTCCTCAACTAACTATTTTTTTCCTTAATCCCAATCAACTCAAAGCTCCTTAAAAGAGTCCCACATTGCAGATATGATCTTCTCTTGAAGTTTTGAGTCTATTTATATGTTATTAATTCACTTGAAACAATTCATATTTACAGCACGATTAATTTTAAAATTTAAATCTCGAAACTCTTCCACAACGAATTGTTCCATTTTTCTTTCTCATGCGCTTTCTTTCTTTTTTCTTCTTCATGAAGTAAAACTTAGTTCTTTGTGCTTAATTTTGAACTAATTCTTGAAAAGAAGTTAGGACTAGATTTATCACTACTATGAAAACCACACATCATTTGATATCTTGAAAGAGAAAAATAAGAAAAAGAAAGAATGAGTGAGATCGAGAATACCCGTAAGAGGAAGATTATACGATTATAAACAAGATATATTAATTATTCACTTTATATACACGTTATACGTTGTATCTGGATTACATGTATACAATATACAGTAGTTATACACTCCCTATATATAGTGTATATAAATTTACGAGCACTAAATGTTTAGAAGTAGCGTATATGCATGATATACAATGTGCAGGGCCGTCTCAACAAGTTTGGGAGCCTAAAGCCAAACATTATAAAGAAGCCCTATTTTTATTAGCTGATAAATATAAATTGAATAATTATAATATACTAGTGTAATCAAAGCTTTCTGTGTCGAGCATGTCGCGCAGAGCTTGTCTAGTGCGGTTTACATTTCGTGTGTGATTTGCAGGCTATTACATGAGGTTTACCCAGTGCACACAAAGTACATACTCACCACAGAGTGTTACCCGAATAGTAGAGGTTGTGGTAAGTTTGTAGCGGTTGCGGGTTATCCTAGGTTTCCAAAAAAAAGAAGTTAGAATAATAAAACATGACTCAAAAATTTTAAAATATGATGATATTAAAATAGTGTAGCGATGAATTTGATAAGTTAATAAATAGTATTAAAATAGCGTTGATTAGTTTTAGTGCTTGAAATTTGAATAAGACACAAAAAATAAATTTGATCTTTTTATAAACGCACAACAATAGATATCACATAATGTAGAATATTTAAATGTTTGATAGACTTAAGAATATTCAATAATGAAAGAATAAAAAAAAGTGAAAAGGAGAATAAAGAAAAGTAAGTACAAAACACAATACTCTTGGTTCATGATAATCATCAAAATATAAATGAGCTAGACAACAAAATAGATAGTCATATGCGAAACTAGAAAAGATACTACAATTAACTAGCTACATAAGAATTTAGAAATGACAATACAATCAACCAAACAATATTCAATTTATCAATATATTTTCTATAGAAAAATTTATTTTCAAATTTATCAAAACATCAAGATTTTTAAATATATATATTGAGAGAAAATGGGGGGCCCAAAAAAATTGGGGCCCCAAACAATTGCTTTAGTGGTCTTATGGTCGAGACGGCCCTGACAGTGTGGTGCACTTTTCAGATAATATATATACATATTTGTCAATATCCCCTATATAATTTTTCACTCTCTTAATTTTTTGTATAATTTTTGTATAATCAATTTTTATATCCTCCTCGAGCCTACTGTCGTCTTTCGAATTAACTTTTCAATTTAGTTGTGTTTCAGCCTTCCAGGTCAATAAAGACTACAAACTAATACTGCACCGCAGACGTTGAAGGGTCAGCTGACACAAGTATACAAAGTGTATAAATTATACACAATTATATACATATTATACATTTATCTAATTACACAACGTATAAATTAAGAGGACTAGAAAACAGTCATACTTGATATGAAAAAATATTGTGTACCATTATGGAATCGTGAAAAAAGAAGAAGAAGATGATCTGTTGGTGTTCGCTTCAGTAGTATGAGAAGGAAAAAAAAGGAGAATCGATGGTGGTGGTTGTCAGAGGCGGATCCACATGTTTCGTTGAGGTTTCACGTGCACTCCTTAACTTCGGAAAAACTTATATATATATACACACATTGAGATGTCACATACTATATTTTATTAGGTACCCAAGGACCTTAAAACTATTTGGGTGCACTGGTTTAAATGTTGCACACTTCTGGTGTTGAGGATGCTGGTTCAAAAACTTCACTTCACGAAGCAAAATTTATTTAGTATAGTCATTTAATTCATATTTATACATTAGTGCATTAACTTTATATTTCATGTTTGATAAAATTATCATACGAAATTGATATTAGATAACATACTTTAACTTATATGCATTAGTCATTGGTGATACATCTCTCATCTTCAAAGCTTGTGTTCGCCTCTAGTTGTCGATGGTAGGTTTTGAAGAAGTAAAAAGATTAGAAAGAAAAGGAGAAACACAAGAGATAGAGAGGGGTGAATTTTAGGATTTGACTATAACTTGTACTAATTGTTAATAAATTGTGTTTAAAGTGTATTTCGTGTGAAATGCTATATTGTTGGGTCATTAAGGACTCGCTTGGCTATACAAAATAATTCACTTCTTTATGAAATACTTTTTCACTTCATTGTAGAATTATTGTTTGACTACGGAATTTTCAAATCCAACTTAACGTTGTATATTAGATTTGTCATATAATTTAAAACATATTTACCAATCAACTACAAAATGTTAGTTTAATTATGTCATTTAATAATGTAATTTTGTCTTTAAAAGTACGTTATCTTTTATCGATCATTTGTACCAAACAAACAATTAAATATTAAAAATTATAAAATATAAATTGCTAAATAATATGATTTTTTTAATATAAAAGTTTATATATCTACTTCTACATTTTTTACGATGATTCTTCCATTTTAATTTGTCTGTCTTGTTTTTAAATTTTAAAATATTTTAAAATTGTAAGAGATACTACAAATCATGATAATTATCAATTTAAAATATAGGGGAAACAACATTTTTAGTCCCTATGTTAAGGTTAATTTCTTATTTTAGTCCTTGTATCATTTAACTTAGCACTATTAACCTTTAATTATATCAAGTGAGTGATTTTAATCCTTCAACTAACATATCCAAAAGAATTAATAGAGAGTTCACTACTAACGGGGTAATTCGAATATTTTAAAATAATTGCTTGAGAAAACAAAAAACTTTTTTAAAAAAAAATCATTCGTTGCATAATTTATCGTTCGTCGGTGTGAGAGGGAGGGTTAATGCCTATCAAGTTGGTTTTTGAAATTGTAGCTCAAATCGACGGACTTGTTCTTCTAGATAGAGATAGAAAAGACTTAGCTTGTTCTTCAAAGAGAGAGAATTGAAAAGGAAATATCCGAACTACCCCTTTTAGCAGTGAACTCTCTATTAATTTTTCTTGAATCTGTAAGTTGAAGGACTAAAATCATTTACTTGATATAATTGAAGGTTAATAATGCTAAGTTAGATAACACGAGGATTAAAATAAGAATATAGTCTTAACATAGGGACTAAAAATGCCGTTTTTTCTAAAATATATGTAGAAAAACATATAAAAAAATTCGATTGATTGATAAATTAGTCTATCTGTGTCACATAAAATGGGATGAAAAAAGTTACATGTATTGTTTAATATTGGAAACTATGTAGAAAATATTATAAATCTCAATAATTAACAACATTTGATTGACTCTTGAAATTCTATCTATGATACATACATTGGGACAAGATAAGTAATATATATTATTAAAAATTACGTCAAAATACTACTCATAAATTACAATAATTAACAACTTAAAATATTTAAAAATCATATTAAAATTTAATTAGCTATTTAAATTTTATCAACGTCACATAAAGTGAGACAAAAAAATAAAAAACAAATATTAGGCCCTGCTAGCACGAACACTTGTGTCTAATAGGCACATAATGCACATGCAATGATCTCCCATATATACATCAAAACCACATACATGTGCCCGTGCTAGCGCGGGTCCTATATCGTCGTATTTTTTATTTTTATTTACATGATATATATTGTAGAATTCAGAAAATTGAATAAATTTAATATTATTTTAGATATATAAGTGGTTAATTACTTTTTGTTTGTGCAAATTTATTGTGAAGAGGTCCATTAAGATGTCTATAATTAAAGTATTTTTCGTTATCGACAATTATTTTTTTGCTCAAAGTAATTATAAAATATTAGCAAATATTATCGATATTCATTATAACAAAGCAATAACTAAAGAAAATGAATTAAAACTAAAAGTAATAGCTAAAACAAATTCCATAATTTAAAAAAAAATTATACACAAATTAAATTATAGTAGAACAAAAAAAGGTTTGAAACACACTGAAGCATGCTCGTCGACGAAACATACCTGTTTCAACGTGAAATTTTGAATTTCAAACTAAAAATCATAGCTAAAAGGATTCCATAATTTCAAAAATATTATACACTAATTAAATTAAAGTAGAATAAAAGAAATAAGTTTTTTTTTTAATTTTTTTTTTGAAACACGCTGAACGAGACACATCGATTTTAAAAGTCATAGCTAAAAATGATTCATAATTTCTAAAAAAATTATACATAAATTAAATTAAAGTAAAACAAAAGAAATAATTTTTTAATATTTTTTAGAAACATGCTGAAATCGGCACGTCGACGGAGAACTAAAAGTCAGAGCTAAAAAAAATTCTATAGTTTCGAGAAAATTATACACTAATTAAATTAAAGTAGAACAAAATAATTTTTTTTTGATTTTTTTCTGAAACAGACTGAAGCGGGCACGTTGATTTTAAAAGTCTTAACTAAAAAGGATTTCATAATTTTGAAAAAATTATACACTAATTAAATTAAAATAAAACAAAATAAATAATTTTTTAATTTTTTAAGAAAGATGCTGAAGCAGACACGTCGACAGAGGTGTGCCTGCTTCAACACTAACTGAGAAATAATTTTTAATTTTTTTTCTTCAAAAAGATGCTGACGCAAGCACGTTGAAGGAGACGTGCCTGCTTCAACACTAACTGTCTCTTGTATAATAAGAGTTTTTTTGTAAGGAATTAAAGTACTTCATTATAAAATAATAAAGGAAAAAATGTTTGAAATATATTTGAACTTTAAGAATAATTTTTGAAACAATTCTGAACTTTGGCCAGAACTTATACCCATGCATTATTTAATAGTGTATTTTAAAGATATATAAGTGTAAGCTGGACAAGTTACTATTTATAATAATGCAATATTTATGATATCCACGTGGATACCTATATTTATTAAAATACACTATTAAATAGTACAGAAGGTTAATAGCTTTTGCTCGGAGTTTGGAATTGTTACAACAATTTCTATCAAAGTTGAGATATATTTCGAACCATTTTTCCTAAAATAAACCTTGCATTATACTTCTATTTCATTTTAATATAATTGATATATTTAGAATTAATTTTGGATTGAGGGAGCACAATCTCCCATATATAAATAATTTTTCATTTTTAGAAAACTAGAAAGGGGAAGCACTTGCTTTACACGAATCCAATCATCATTATTTGAAATTCGTAATATTTATTTGTGATTTTAATTTTTTAAAGTCAATAATATTTATTTTTTATAGATATAAAATTAACTATCTATCATTAATGTTCAAAATAAAAGAAAATTTATAGATAGAACATGAATAAATAAATCAAAAGTTAAAATTTGTAACATCCTAGATATCTAAACAACCTACACTTAATTAACACTTATTTAATTTTTTTTTATAGTAAAAATTCATCTACGTACACTAGATTTTCTTATAATAATAATAATAATAATAATAATAATAATAATAATAATAATTATGTAAAACGTTTTTTTTGATGAAATTTAAAAATTAAAATTATTTTTATGTAAAATGAAAAATGAAATAACTAAACTATGAATATAAATATAATAAATAAATTTACAAGAAATGTCAAAAGCTTCAAATGAGTTGAAACAAAAATAGATTATAAAAAATGATGTTGTGTAAGTTCGAACCCCAGACCTTGTACTAAAATGTCGGGCTTAGAGCAGTAAATACAAAATTCCTCATTTTGCTTTTCAATTCATCCTCTAGTCTCTCCTTTAAATTATCGGATTTGCAGAAAGTGGGCACTATTTTCCCTTCTCTTCTTCGATTCTAGTAGATATTTACTATACTTCTCTCTCGGTGGAGTAACATGGCGGATGCTTACTGGAGATACACCAGCGGTGGGCAGCAGCAGGCGGCTCCGGCGGCGTCGGCGGCTCTTGCTCCATTCGTCGCGAAACGTCCTCGCAGTGAATACGGTATCTATATCAACTTTCTACGTGTTTAAATAATTTAAGATTTCGGCATATTTTTGGCTCTGTTAGAAAGGTTTGTAGAAACTAGGGTTTCAGTCAAACACTTAAACTCTTTATGGCTCGTAGAAATTGGGGTTTATTCGTTTACTCTTTCACTCAAAAACATATTTTTATGCCTTTTTTTTTTTTGCGGTTGGTGTGATATAGTTATGGTAGGAATTGGGAGGTAACTCACCGGAATGTCTTGTATACTCGTCAAGAATGTATTTGGTATTAGAGAAGTAAGTGGAGGAAATTAAAAAAATCTGTAGCAAAAACTAAACTTTTATGGCTTGTGGAAACTAGGTTCATTCATTTAATTTTTCAGTAAAAAGCTTAATTTTTATGCCTTTTTTGTTCTGGTTGGTTTGATATAGTTATGGTAGGATTTGGGAGAATATTCACCAAGAATGTCTTTGGTATTACTGTAGAAAGTGGAGGAAATAAAAAAAGTGGTAGCATATGTTTGTAGTCCCCCTAACAGGGCAATATGTTTTCTTTTGGCTTGATACTAGAGCTTTATTTTTATTTTGGTCTTTATTCATTAGATGACCCTTTTTGGTGTATGGGATTATTTAGTAGTGGTGAACCTACAATTTCCCATTGAGGTTGACAGTCAGTGTAAAACTAGCTAAAAAGGAACTAAGATTCCATCACATTGTCACCTGGACATGAGCAAGGATTCCTGCATCATGAACAATTGACACCCCCGGTGTGGTGCAAGATAGGAAATGGTTTCGACCATCTTGGACAGATGATGATAAAAGGCGATTGTCCAGGTAGGTAGTTCAAACTAGTGTTCAAGGGAGCGTGAAGCGTAAAAAAGCAACAAGACCTTGCTTCTCTCAAGCGAAGCGTGAGGCACAATTTTAAAAGAAAGACCAAAATAAACCTTCCACGACTATATATATAAGCAGATGTTCAATTTAAAGACCAATGTAGATATCACAAAATTCTTTACAGTACAAGCAAAATCAATACTAAAACATAAACTTTAGCAATTCTTCCTTGACAAGCAGTAATGTTTGGATTACCACTGATGATATGATGCCTGGGACAATAAATTCCTTCTTTTGTGATATTGTTACAAAAAAGACATTGAATATAAGTCTTGTCGGGAATGCTAACCTTAAGCGATGAAGGACTCTGCCTAAACACTGATTGAACAATTGGTAGGGTTCCTGTATACCTTAAAAGAAAGGACAAGTGGTATTGCATGCCTACAAGACACTGAATGTAAAGTGGAAAAGGTTGGAGAGATTTGCAGCACGTTTTATAAATTATGGTATTGTGGATAGACAAAAATGGATAACAAGTGATTGTTATTGTAGAAGTAGGAATTAGGCATAAAGTTGTGGAGGTAAGGCATGTTGGAATGTGATTATTTCACTAAGCCTTGTATGGGAAAGGAGATAATTAACTTTAAAAGTACTTGTGCAATCAATTCCTTAATCGAACTCCCTTGGTGAAAATTCTGGATCCGCCATTGGTTACTACTTATGTATTCTCACTTAACAACTTTAACTTTATTGCACTAAATGTCAAGTTAAAGAATTCAATTATTATATCATATAATTTTAGTATATAATTTATGTCAACTATTATCTTCACTTATGAGTACAACTCAAGTTTAACAAAGTTAATTATCTACCTTAGTTAGATAATATAAGTCTATCTTTTGCAGCATTACAGTAATTATTGAAAAAGTATTTAAAATATGCCTTTTCTTTCAAAAAAAGGGATAAGTCTAAGTTAAGAAAAGTACTAAAATAATTACTAAGTTCACAATCATATATGTATATAAATAATGTAGTAATTCTCTTAATACGTATACAGAGCCTTTTCCAAAAATGTTGTCCAATGATTCACCCTGTTTTTACTTGGGCAATTAACTTATTATATTTTTGAAATATCAGCTTGTCATGGTTATTTTAATAAGCTTTTTGTCCAATTTATTTGATTGAGTGAGAAAATTAGATAAAAATAAGGATAAGAAGTTTTATAATCAAACAAATACTGTGGCATATTCAAGATTACAAGTTCTAAGAATCTTGCTATGACATATTTAAAATTTATACGTTTCAAAAGTCTTTCTTTTTTAGAACTGTGTATGGGGTCAAACTACAACAACATATCTTGTCAAACTATGTCATATGAATTGAAACAAACATAATAACAAATACCACCTAAAAATATCTAAATATTGGGGGCATCATTTCACCTAGTATGATTAGATGGCGAAAGTAAAACTAAATTTCGGGGAAAAATATAGAAGATCGGTTCAGAAGACTCCAAGGAACCAACATATTTTTTTGTAAGGAGAGATCTAAATAGTCATGTGAGTTGAGATGGTAATTGCTTTAACCAAGCATATGTGAGAAATATATAGTACTAGGAATGATGAAGGAAATATATAGTAGAGTGTAGATGTTGCTTTAGCTTATGGTTTAGTTATAGCTACACATACTTGAAAGATAGAAAATATCGCTTAATAACATTTAAGAGTGGGTTAATCATAGTCAAACAAAATTTGTCCTTACCCGAAGATGTGATGAACCACATGTAAGGATTGCAACATTATTCCAAGGAAAGCTATGACTATGAAGCATAAACAGGTAGTCTTGAATGTAAACCGAAGAAGATTGATAAAGGAGATGAGTCACAAATAACTGTGAAGTCAGTGATGGGAATAAAGGGTGACCAGTTAGCAAAAAACTACAAGAGGATGAAGCATGGGATATATATGGGAAGTTGGGAATGAAGACATCCCATGGAACATTAAGAAAGGAACAAGTAAAGTTTTAGGAGTGCTTAAAAGCGGTGGCTCAGTGGTTTGGGCTTGGGACTTCCATGTTGGAGGTCTCAAGTTCGAAAACCCTCGCCAGCGGAAGCAAGGGGCTTGCCTTATGGGTCGAGCTCGTCGCACTGGGTTTGCTTAGTGCGGGTTACCTCTCCTATGTGGTTTGCGAGCTATTGCATAGGAGTGGGGTTTTTACTCTTTGCACACCTAAAGGGTAGCGGTTGCGGGTTTCCCTTGTCATAAAAAAAAAAAGCTCTAGCATTTATGCCTAGCAAATACACCGGTTGTAGGTGTAAGATCATAGGGAGGAAGGTGTTTAAGAGGGGATGAGACAAACCTAATGGAGGCAGTTATGTTCTAGGTGCTTTTAGTGAAACTGAAATGAAATAGAGATGACAAATTATCTCTTCTTACATTGCAAGGTGACAACACCGCTTTGGCAGATCTTCCTTAACCTTAGGGGTTTCAGATGGACTATGCCAAAAAATACTTCAGATATGCTAGCATGCTGGAACAAAGATGGGAATGTGTTAGGACATAAGGAGAGATGGAAGATTGTCCTAGCCTGCATTGGGTGGACAATTTGGAAGGAAAAGGAATCAAGTATGTTTTGAAAACAAGAGCATCCCTTTCCAGAGCTTAGAGTTTGAAGATGAACTGTTTGGTGACCAATTATTTTTGGTGTATACGTTACCCTACATAATGAGGTGGAGGAAGTTACTTGTATTTTAGATAGTTTATGAGGGTGTAGGTGGTAAAAGGTTTTGGTGTTCCCCTCATTTACTCCTGTAATTACTGCTGATATACACTATTGGTGTATTTCTTGTCTATAAAACTGTTAACTTTCTCAAAAATAAAATAATATTATGGAAGGAAGTAATGTACAATCTCCTCGGATTCTTGAAGACTAGTAAGGCACAATGGAATACCAATATTTTATAGGCAATAACAATTACCTCCTCTTTCCCAATTTATGTGACACACTTACTTCTTTTAGGTCTGTTAAAAGATTGTGTCCTTTCTATATATAGAGATAATTTGACTTTAGAATTCTCATTATACCATTAATGGGATGATTCCTCACTACACAAATGTACAAGGCTTATTTTAGAACATAATTTTCAAAAGCTTTTTTTGTGTTTCTTAAATTTTTTACCAAGTTAAACAGTGTCATATAAATTGAGAAGGGTGTAGTTGGGATTAGTTTTTTAAAGTCATGTTGGTACATTTACTTTTAATGTTTATTAGCACTGAGCACTCTTTCAGTCTTGTTAGAGGTTTATGTGCCAGTAGAAAATGGAGAGTAATTCTAGTGCCAGAGAGAATAAGTTTTATGATATTGGACCGATACAGCTTAATTGTAGTGATGGTTTTTAACCCAAAAAATCTGAAATTTTGGTTTTACTTTCTGGTTTTTAGTTTTTTTAGGTTTGGGATTTTATTGAAATGGACTGAGTAACTAACACACCTAACCGAAGTTTTAAAACAGAACTGAATCGATCAATTACCCACCCCTAATGAACAATAATGATGCGTATAACTGACTCACTAGCTTAGGATTGATGTGTAGTAGTTGACTAATTGTTGTATGTATCAGTTTATCAATGAAAAGTATGGAAGTGCAATGATATTATTTGCTAGGATTGTGCTAGTCCACAGCCCACTGGTACTGACGATTTTAAGTTGCAAGTCTGCATTACTACAAAGTTTCTTTAACCAAACCTTTAAAAAGTTTATCAGGGAAATGAGGGTAAAAATTGTTTCAACTTTCAGGTTTGGTTCATATTTGGTTATCTCATGTTCATGCTGATATTAGTTGCACTTTATTAGCTTAATTTTACTATTTTTTTCTTGTTTGTTTGTGCTCTCATATTACCAGGAAAAAATATAAGTTGCTGGCAGCCTGACCCACAATTTAGTGTTTCCTTCTCTCTTTCTGCAATTAATTTCTTTTGGTGTTTTCCCCTTTTTAGATGCTCCAAGTGGTCCTGAATATCCTGGCTATTATGGCCGTGATGCTGAAAGGGGAATGCCTCGAGTCGGGAGAGACGCAGATCCTATTGAAGCATCCTATGAGCGCTACCTCCGTAGTGGGGTACTTAATTTTTATTTTATTTTGAGATTGGTTTCTTGATGCTGTATAGCTCTAATATAGTCATAAAATTTCCAGCAAATTTCCTCCCATGTTGCCAGTGAGTCTGCAAGATCCATGCATAGTGGAATTAGTGGCCACCCCCCTATCGATGATCCACGTGTTATGGGCATTGGGGGATCCGACCCGCTAGCTTTTAAAAGCAGGAATGTTGGAATGGTAGCTGGCAGACCAGAAGCTACCCTTCCTCCGGATGCTAGCAGTACATTGTTTGTAGAGGGTTTGCCTGCGGATTGTACAAGAAGAGAGGTGTCACGTATCCTTGTGTGGCAAGATTTTCTGTTCTTATTGTCATATGGCCCAATCTAGTTTTTTCCTTGACTTAAGTTTTTGCAGATTTATTCCGCCCTTTTTTAGGTTACAAAGAAGTTAGGCTGGTACCAAAAGGATCGAGACATGTAAGAACACCTTCCACATCTTATCGAGTTCTAGTTCTGTATACTGTTATTTTGGGTTCACTGCTCTATCAACTTATGCAGGCTGGAGGCGATCCTTTGATTCTTTGCTTTGTTGATTTCGTTAGTCCCCTTCATGCAGCTACTGCAATGGATGCCTTACAAGGTGAGCTTGACAAACCCTTCTGTAGTCACATCTCGTGACCGCTACTAATACAAGCCTTCATATTCTTGCCCCTTTTGGTAACCTGCAGACACAAGTACTCCCTTGATCTCAATTTATGTGGTACTGTTTGACCGGACACAATTTTCTGATTAATGTAAAATTGGAATTTTAAATTTTTGTAAATGTAAAAATGTGACACTTTTTGCCACAGAGAAAGGGAAGTGCGCCATATAAGTTGGGATAGAGGGATATAAGATTGAGCTTTTCAATGTTTAAACGAGAGCAAGAAGAAATATTTTTGCTTCTAAGTTGCAAAATTAGGATTATAACTCTTTCTGGGTGTTTGGGCATAGAAAATGTGATAATAATCCATATGCAATCCTGTCAAATTGTGCCCAAAGTTGTGCGTACTTGCAAAAACCTCTAAAATAGATTACTCTCTCCTACACTGGCACCCTTTATTTACGATTCGTAGAAGTATAACTCTAAGTAGGCAACCGGACATAAAAAATTGTGATATTTGAAAAAGGGTATTTGAAAATCGAGTTGCGTTTGGACATGCATTTGACTTGAAAAAAGTTGAAATTTTGTGAGTGGGAAAAAAATTTCTCTTGAAAAACTGGTCAACCACTTTTTGAATTTGAAACTCATCTTCAAATTCTTTTTGAAAAAACTCTTTCAAATGTATGACCAACTGTTTTTTTTGAAATTTTCTTTTGAAAAAAGTGAATTTTGTATGAACAAACGGGAACAATCTTTTATTGGCAAGTCTAAGTAGATTGGTATCTTTCTTTTCCTGAGTTTGGTTACCTGGGACGTTCTCTTTGTAGTTATCCTGACGATGCTGGTTCCTCACATTTGGTTACATTTTCACCTTGTTCTTTCCAGCCTTTTGAGTGCCATACTAACTTGTCTCCTCTACAACTTTTTCTCTAATATAGTTTGAGGAATGTGTACGTGGGAAGTGACACCACCTCCTGAATTTATGGAGATTCGTGGGCCATTTTTTCAGCATTTTCTCCAGATCTCCTTTGAACGTAGTTTATCTCCTCACTAGTGAAAATTGTGGTTCGACCATTTCTTTTTGTTGTCAGAGCTATTGATAAGAAACTTCTCCACTTGTTCTTTAGAGCTGATGACATGGGTACCTCATTATTCAGTGCTGGTTGTGGAGAATCCTGAATTTATCATCCGAATAGCACTAAACAAGATCGGTGTTGCGTGAATATTCTAAATTTCTTAAGATGAAGCTGTGCTGGGGAGATAGTAGCTCTGTAAATTACCAAACTCTTTGTTATTATGTGGAGCTGTTTCTGGACAAATGCCTAGTGCTTAAACACAGAGAACAAGATTAGTTTATCTTGGTAGTCTGTCTCCAAAGCTCAATCTTAGAAACTAGGCTTCCTCCTTCCTCCCGTGCACAAGTCTAGTGGTTAATTCTTCTCTTCTTCTGCAGTCCTTTCATCTTATTTAGGGGTGTGAATTGCATGTTAAAATTTTGGTCTTCTGGCAATTTTGAGGGGATTAAACTCTTGATAGCAGTTGAAGGACATCTGGAAGCTGTTCTCTTGCGCAGCTCTGCATGTGCCTTTGACACTGCCACAACATGGGGAATACCTCGTCATTTCGTTTGTTGGTTGCATGCTGAACCTTTTCCGCTTGAAAGCAAACCCCAGATCCAATTTTCCGAAAATGTATACAATATCACATGTTGCTGGTGTACATTTGACTCATCCCTGAAAGAGAAATTTGTTGCGATGGTGTAGTAAAACTAAATCTTGCAGGTTATAAATTCGATGAGCATGAGCGTGATTCAGTCAGCTTAAAGCTGCAATTTTCTCGCAATCCTGGTGCTAGGTCAGGTGGAGGGCATCGTGGAAAACGTTGAAACTATCCGTATTTACAGGTGACATGCTAGACTTCGATGCGCTTGACCCATTATTATCGATGGCCTATGTTGCTCGGACCCTTCAAAAAATGTCAACTGGTGCGTGTTGGATTCTCCAAAAGTAGTGTATTTTTGGAGAATCCGACACGGGTGCGGCATCGTTAGTGAAGAGTCCGTGCAACTTAGTTGATGGCCATAACATATGGTACGAAGTTCATAACTCAAACTAAATTGTGGAACTATACTTCTGTGTAGGACTTGCCCAAGTTCGGAGATATATAATACTTAGCGACGTTATGCCGGCTTTGCAGTTTCGTGTGCGACGTGTTTCTCTGATCGGGCGCTTTCGCTAGGACCACCTTGAAAATGCTGGGTTTTATTTTATTTGGGGGGAGGAAGTGATAGTTGCTAAGAATGCGTTTAGCTTTCGTTTCAACCTCAACTTTACTGGACCCCATGTGTTAAATTTTATATCTGGATGGACGAGAGATGATTTACCTTGAATCTTGCGCATAGTATATTAAAACGTACCTGTAATATTAAGTCGACCTGCTCCTTAGCAGTTTGAAAAGTTGCTTGTCTGATCATGACATGAATGTTTGAATTCCTTTTTAAATTCGCTACAACTTATGATGAAGTAGGCATTCGATGGTATTATATGGTGACCCATCTATTGGGAGGCTTTTCATTTTCGATTGTCTGATTGCTGTTGTTTAGGTCTGGAGACTTTTAAGGTTGATGGGAACAATCCCTGGTAGAAAGTGCCTTCCCATGGTTCTATTTCTTGATGGTTTTGGACTTTCAGTTACCTTCTCCCCGAGAAACTATTTTGGGAGGCGGGGCTTGGTGCTGGTGGTGTGTTTTTATTTGGAGGCTATGAAATCACTTGCTATTCTGTTTCTACGTATAGTCTCCCCATGTTCCTTCAGCGTGTATATCATCCTTTTGTTGTTGGTCTATTACTATGAAGGCGAAAAATTAGTTGACTCCACCTCCTCAGGAGTTCACCTCCCCCATTCCGGAGCTGACACATCCTGAATGACCTCCCTCTTACCGCTAAAAAAGTGGTTAACTATCTTTAAAAAATCCATCTGAAAAACATTACTTTTACCATTTGTTTATTTTCTTTCTTCAGTGGTTATGAGCGTTTTTGAAATTTACAGAGCCTGTTCAATATGCTCTGGGGGTCGAAAGTTTATGCAGCTTTGCTCAGTCCATTAGAAGCTCACTGTGAATGAAATTCTTGAGAGTAAAAGAAGAAAATGCAGAGCCTGACTGCTTGATTTTTTTTTTTTGGAAGTCTAAATAGATTATAATTGCAATTAAAAGAAAGCTCACCGATATTTTATTTTCCTTCTAAAAAGAAGTGTCAAATAATTTGTTATTTACATATTCGAACAGTTGTCAAAATGCGTACGCCCACTTTAGCCAATGAAATGAGAATATTTTAGTTTGCCAAATAAACTCAGCAGCTAATTTCGATGGGTTAATGTCTGGAGAGGATATCCAACTATGAATCTAAATTTAAAAATGAACTTCAATTTAGGATTGGATAGTGTAATTAGAAATAGGCACGATTTATTCACCCTTATATTTACAAAGCCTGAGTGAGGTAAAAGCAATTGCTTCAGTTGTAATGTGCATCAAGAAGCTGAAATTTGCCTCAACAAAATAGCTAACCAACTTGTTGAAGCTGATGCCTGATTTCTGTTTGAAGGTGTACAGTAGAGTTACTGAATATCATTCATGACGATTTGGCTATGGATCGGAGACAGCCATGCGCCATTGGCATGGCAAGAACTGTGATCCTACAAATGGTGTGCTTATAGAATGTGGCCTACTGGGATGAATTCTTCTCCCTTGCTCTGTTTTTCATATGGCTTATTTCATCCATAGTTGTTCAAGGTACAGTTGCAGTTACTTACACCTACCTACAAAGAGCACATTTTCTGGTAATTAACACACTTTGTTTTTGTCCTGCATTGTTTGACATGGCTTTACTCAGATAATTTCGTTACCTCGATGATGAAAAAACTTCTTTTGTTTGTTGTTTTGTAACACTATTCGACTAATATTTCAAAATTTTCATCTTTTCCGGAGTGCTGCAAATGAAATCTTGAATACCTTGGTTTTGTTTGTCTTTGTTGAGACCTGTTTATTATACTTTAGTTTTTTATTGGTTTGTTTAGGACTAATTTTGAGCTGAGAGAAACCTCAATTCACATTGCTATAATTTAGTCACATTTTTGTTCTGCAGATTGATAGCTTTTGGGGTGGGATCAACAACTTGAGCCAACAGTGTTTATGGTTTAGCTTATTGAATGATTAGTTTAGCAAATGTTTCTGGAAAAGTCAAGTTTCAATGGATGAATCTTTTGCTGGTTTTGACTTGTATCATGCTGCAGGCGGAGGCAGAGCTTATATGTGTAAATGGGTTGAAAATAAATGTACATTATATGTGTATATATTGAATCCCCTCAATGAAAATTCAGGCTTTACCACCTGTCGCCATATAAAAAAGAAGAGACCTAGGGTGTAGTAGTGGAGTCAGACATTTTAAGATGTGCAAAATTTGAAGAAGCAACAAACAATTTTTTTTTAGTGAGTTCAATCTATTTTGCGCCATTTATTGACTTTTTCATCGATAATCAATGGCTTCACCAATTTGTTTTCCACCAAATACAATTCATATAATTTTTTATCTTCAGTTTGGGTTGCTAGTAATTATAAAATACACGGTAAAATGCATATACTGAAATAATAGATTTATAATGGATGAGTTGAGATTTTTACTTTAACACTCCTCTGTTTCTAATTACTTATCCATATTTTTTTTAGTTGTTCCTAATTATTTGTCTATTTTGACAAATCAAGAAGACAATCTTTTTTAATTCATTATACCCCAATTAGCGACTTTGATTCATTCATTTCATGATTAATAGGGGTAAAATGGTAACTTACTATATCAATTATTATTTTCTTAATAGGTATGCCAATCAAAAGTAGAAATAATTAGGGGACAGAGGGAGTATCATACATTTAAAAAAATATCATTAATTTATCGATTTTTACTTAAATGTGAAGTAATTGTTATCTTTCATTTTGCTACTTAATTTTAATGAGTCTTAAATTTGTTGTGTTTTTGCTAAAGAATGTATGAATATCCAAATCAAAAGTGTCACCTAATGGAACAGAAGGAGTATATTTTTTTGTGTAGGAACTTGTTTGAAATATTATTTATATTTAATATAAGTAATATCTAAAATTAAAATTTCAATTAAATTTAGTGATTAATAAATATTTACTTTATATCAATTTATATGATATACTTTGTTTTAATATTCCCAAAATGATTTTTTTGTATGTCTCAAAATGAATGTTATCTATAATTAGAAATAATTTAATTTTAAAAATACACTTTTATTTAATTTTAAAACTAATTTTTTATTTTTGATAAAATAATTTATAACTATGAAAATAATTAAATAATATCATATAATGTGATGGAGGAAATAATATCTAAAAAAGTAATAGGTTTGAGAGAGCGGTGAGAGAGGTGAAAAGACATGATTTTGAAGGATCCACGTATGGCATGAGTTTTGGCTAGTAATGAAGCTGAGAGAAGCAAGGATCAATCTTCCGAACTTGTTGTCTTCAGGAGTGTCTCGACGGTGTTAAAAAAAGACATGTGCCTTATGCCTCCAAGTTTAAGGGGCCTCAATTTTTAATAATAATCGGTTATAAATTATTATTTTTAAACAAATATTACATACTATTTGTAAAAAAAGTAAACATTTCATGAAAAATAAAGGGATTATTAGACGAAATTTGACATATTTGAAGTACTATATCTCATGAAAAATAATTTAAAATTAGAATGGTTATATTATCGGATGAAAACTAGAAGAAATGAATTATACAAAAATAATTAACAATTTAAGTTTAAAGCCCCATTTAATTTTTGCTTTCGATCACTAATACGCTTGAGCCGTCCCTGATTATCTTTCACACGTTCTTTACTATTAAGACAGAGACTCTAATATCATGTTAAAGATGTGCAACATTAGTATATATTGACATTTCAATAAATTTGATCTATTATATCATATAAAGTTGTTCATTTGCACATTCTTGATTGTCTATAACTCCGCTCCTACTACGGTAGCGTAGTTGTATTGTTCATGACTTTGTAAACTAGACTTCAGACTTGTTATTTGTAATGTTTATCACATTTCTTGGATTTGTTAAATCTATCTTAATTCAACAATATTCTACCTGCAAGTCATTTCCAACTTAATGCTAAATCAACAAAGAACAGTTGTAGAAATGTGGACACCTAATGGGTGGGAAATCAGTTTCCCAAGGAAAGTAAATAATTGGAAAATTATAAATTCAAACTCAATTCTCCATTTTACTCTTTTAAAAATAATTTTCTTCATTTTCCTTGATATTATGTTACTATTTTTATTTTATTTTTATTTGTTATTTGGTAAAATAAATTCTTTCTTCTTTTTTCAAATAACCACCCTACATAATTTTCATATAATATACAATTTTATCCTTTTTAAAATTCTCATGTTATTCTCTGACCCATATACTATTTTATTTTCAAATATTGATGGATTTAGAAACGACTAATCGAATTGCTAAATTATTTTTGTAAGTGTTGTGTATTTAAATCTTTGTGTTATGAATAGTATTTTTAAATTAAAATTTTTAATTTGTATCCAATTTTTGTGTGTACTATTTTACTTTTCCTATTTCATTTTGGACTACTGCATCAAGTATTTTCATGTTCATTACAAAGTGTAGCTTACATCATTATAACATTAAGTCGATTGATTGAATCATCATTAAATTTTTGTGCATTCTTTATAGTGAAAAATAATTATAATTTTAGATTACATATTTAAAGTGATAATTTTTTTGTTTTGAAAAATAGTTAATTCGGAATGAAAGTTGTGTACTTGTCAATGATATATTTTTAGAAGTTATATTACATTAGAAAATAATTACAAATATTAGAGACTTAATTGATGGTTTTATATGATTTATTAGGGCTGAACATAAATACCAAAAAATTGAAATATCGAACCATATCGAATTTTTTTAGTATTTTGATTTCAGTATTTTAGTTTTTGATTCGGTTTCCGGTAACATATTTTGTATTTTAGTATTTTGATTTGGTTTTCGGTAACATGTTTTTTTTTTGTATTTTTGATATTTCAGTTTAACCGAAGTATACACACCAATATACATACTATAATAGATATTATGTAATCAAATATACTAACTACTAAGCCTTTTAAGTTTTATTTTCTTTTTTGCCCTTAGCAACTAGCAAGTTAGCATTAGGTTTTCTTTTTTGTTTTCTCGCTGCACCTTATGCTTTTCTTCCAAATTCAACTTTCAGCCTCCAGAGTCTAGGCTTTAGCAACCGCAACTTGCGATTTCAAATTTTCAACTTCTAGTTCCAGGTATTCGATCATACTTTTTGGATTTCATCGCGTATAATAAGAAATTTGCTTTCAACTATGAATTCAAGTAAAGAATCCTTCTAAATTCAATGGAAATCACATCATCCGGCCAAAACCCACCATTGTTGCATACCAACATCTCTTCAAAAAAACTCCAAGAAATGGATACCCACTACCCATTCCATTTCCAATACCCCCTTCAATTTCCATTTTTTGTATGATTTTCATTAAGCTAATTAAGTGTGTGAAATTCAAATTTAATAAGTCGAATTTGATTACAAAAATTGAGCCAAGTAAAAGAAATCGAACCGAATTTACTTGGTCCGATGTTCGGTACAACAATTTCAATTACCGAAAACCAAAATAAAAAATGAAATCTAGCCGAATTACCGAATGCCTAGCCTGATTTATAATATGTTAATTGCGAATATTATATAACATAAATAATATTAGAATAATCAAAATGTGACATAAAGAGAATGAATAGTAGTTCTCCAAATTAGAAGAACTACTATTCATCTCTCTATAAATGGAGAATGGAGAGCCTTTTAGAGTGTGGTTGGAGAACGTATTCTCTTTTTTACTCTCTAATTATAGAGAATAGAAAGTAAAATAGAGATGGGTTGGAGATGGTATAAGTCTCTTACGCTTGATGAACTTAGGAATACATAAAATTAACACCTCACCATGGACGACTCAATATTATTGGTGGTCTAAACCCAAGGTTTAATTAAAAGCTTTAGTTTCTTTCCTCAAGGAAAAAAAGAGAAATATTGAAATACTCCTAAACTCCACGCAAATTATTATTTCACCCTCGACCTATTGAAATTCTTAAAAACATTCATTTACTTGACTAACTGAACTTGAATACACCCCGATCTTGCAACAAGATTTAAATACACTGCTAAATTCTCGTCAAGTTTACGAGTCTTCTCTCGGCTTTTTTTAAAACCAAAAGACTGAGTCGAGCCCGTTTATTGAAAAATTAGCCAAAAATTGTATGACTTGAGTCCAAAAGTGACCCAAGCCCAAATCTAACACAACAATTACTAAAAACCTAAAACAAAAAACAAACAACAAAACAAAATTAGAAAGTATAGCCATGTAGCAACTATTGCAACCTTGGGAAATCACCATGGGAGAGATCTGCAAGCTGAGTCCGTGCTGAAAACACAAGTACGCGGTCGAGTAGAGATCTACCTTGGGCGTTCACAAGTCCCACGAACACCATGAATTCATACTCAATGAAGACTTCTTTAACCACTAGAGGGGGGTCCATGTTGCCGATGGCCCGCGTCAATCTTTCACAGTTATCACAAAGAACTCATTTATCACAATCCAAAAATGGACGTGATGACTCTTGTCTATTCCCACCAAGACAAGTAAGCTTCAAACCTAATGAAAATGAAAGAAATGCGGAAATATAAAGTGAGAACAAGATAAAGTGGAACAACTTATTCTTTCTATTAAAACACCAAAAGTCTTATTGTAACATGTACAAACCACTTAATACATGAAGTGCAGAATTGAAATAATTATAAGTCTCAGTCTTTCTTTCTTAAATAGAACAAAGTATAAAGAAAAGGAAAAAGAGGGCCCGCCGAAGTGACAAGAAGCTACATCTCTAAATCCTTGACAAGCCTGAACTCAAAAGAAAAAGAAAGAGATCACACGGGTCCGGATTCATAACCTACATAAGTGTAAGCAAGGGGTGAGTACCAATAACACGGTACCCATCACGCAACGTAATAAACAACACATCTAGCTAGAAATTGAATATCCCTTTCATTCCAACCAAAGTTCCTCAAACTACAATCTGCACAAAAATCAGCCCAACGTAATCGTTCTAATATACACAACCCACAAGGTGTAATAATCCTAGTTCAATAGTCACAACTCAAAAATTACATGAAATCATGTAAGTCAATCTCAATGTCAAGTAGATAAATCACACGTAAAAAGTACAGCACTCACAATTAACAAGTAAGTCACACATAAGCATCAAGATGCATCAAATCACAATAATCAATCTCTCGAGGGAGCCATTTCCTATCAACATAATATCACTAGGCAAAAATATTTTCCATCGGCTTTATATCAAATCACTAGCCGGAATGATTTCTCATCATCGTCTTTTTTGTCAAATCACTAGTCGGAACCATTTCCCATCAGCTTTATACCAAATCACTAGCTGGAAATGACTTCGACATCATAACTATCACATGTCTCATCACAGTGTCCAACAATCAATACACACAAACAATATCACACCACATGAAAGAGACAACAACTCATGAGATTCAAGTCCACGTTCATCTATCAAGCATTTAATAAATCAATCAACAAAGATCACAACAAGGAAATTCACATCATCATGATTTGCCTTTTCATTTCAACCCCTTTTTATTTATACGATTTATCAAGTGAACAATTAACCTTCACCTCATCCCATCACTCTCAACACACAAACAACATAGGGAATACACAAATTATACTAAAATACAAGATTTAGAAGATCACTTGCTTTATTTCACACAATTAATCACTCCAAGAATTGAGTTTTCCCCTTCCGACCTACTTTTAAAGCCACATAGTCTATAACAGTCAAGTATTCAAAATAAATTTCTAGAAACAACAACAACCACATCAGTTATTTTGGAGAATGGGTAAATCCAAAAATAAGGTTTGAATCCAAAATTTAATAATTGAAAACATTACTGAAGGCTCTAGAAACTCATTGAGAAAAATCAATTTGAAAAAGGACTCAAAATCATTTTACAATCTCCACTTTAGTTAGGAACTTGAGATCTTGAAAAACTTTGTCATTTACCAATCAATATATCAAATTTTAATGTTGGAATTCATAAGTAACCAAAGAAAAATGAAGTTTTAGGATCATGACCCAAATGATTTAATATAATAAATTCTTTCAAGAATCACCACCAAGGGTACCTCAAGATCAAAAATGGAAAGTGAGACTTAAATCCCAAAAATGACAGGCAAAACCCCTTTCAAATGTCCGCTTAAGAGAACCCCAAAAAATCTGGGGGCCTCACTTTTGCGAACTACGCTCCACTTAAGCGACCTTCGCAAAAGCGAGCCCTGGTACGCTTAAGCAAACCCCGCCCAAAAGTCTGGTCCACTTTTACGAGCCGACCTTTGCTAAAGCGGAGATCGCAAAAGTGAAGGCCCTCCTCAATAGCGAGGACTGTAGCATCAGAAATATTAGCTAACACAAAACTCATCGAAATGAAACTCGGGATTCTTTCGGAATCCCAATGCGCACAAACTATATATGCAAATCAATTATAGTCAATGTTCCATACTCAATAAAACCATCAAAATATGAATTCGATTGTCTCCTTGACCTGACATTCGTGAAAATCTCAAGAAACTAACTCAACGCGTAAAAGACTAAAACAATCTCGAGACCTCTAAAAAATCAGCCAAGACTTCACCTAGACCTAACATCCTCCTCCGAATCTAACGGAACTCTTGGAATTTTGATCCGAGCTTGCGAACCTTGAATGTTGACCAAAGACAACCCAAAGACTAAATTTCTACAATATCATAACTTAGGATCTCGAATCCTCAAAAAGACTCCGAATTTGAAATTGACAATTCTCAGAGCTCCACATGTCAGAACTGATGAAATCAATGGATTCCATTCCAAAATTTGAAACTTCAAGAGACACAAAAAACTACTTTTTAGCAACTTAGCCTTTCAAGATCACAAACTCACCAAAATTTTCAACTTTAAACTCAAAGTTCAAAGTGAACTTTTCAAACTCAATAATAAAAGACTCAGTGTCGATCACTGTAGGACTAAAATAGTAAATTTATGAAACTTTCCAGAAATGACAAAATATCAAATTATTTAAACACAAAGAGAGTTGATTTAGATACCATATTCATTGTGAGGACGTTTTCCAATGAAATAAGTAAGAACTGTTCGCGACGCCTGTTGCTGGTATACCTCTAGTAAGCATCGGCCATTTTACTCCACCAAGAGAAAGAAAGAACTAGTCAATTTCTACTAAAACGAAGGAGAGAAGGAAAAGTTTCAGTAAATGTGATTAAATTAAGGAGAGATACGAAAAATGAATCGAAATGATAGATCCGCCAAAGCAAAATGAGGGATTTACTACATTTTTTTTGGCTGCTTTAATCTAGAAGATTTTCATTTTTAGTAAATCCCTCATTTTTCTTCGGCGGATCTTTCTTTTCGATTCATTTTCTTGTCTCTCCTTAAATTAATCAGATTTATTTAAACTTTTCCTTCTCTCCTTCAATTTTAGTAGAAATTGACTAGTTTATTCTTTCTCTTGGTGGGGTAACATGATCGATGCTTACTGGAGGTATACCAGCAGCAGGCAGCAACATGCGACGCCAACAATTCTTACTCATTTCGTTGACAAACGTCCTTGTTATTTGTAGTTTTGATGATTTGAAAAACTCAGGGACCTTGTGAAGGGACCTGTTTCTTGGCTCAATATAATTTTCACTGCCAGCTGGATAAAGTACAAAAAGTTGGTGCACAGTCTCCAACAGTGTCAGAAATGGCAGACGCGACAGAAACCTCAGCCAATGACAATGCTTTAAGGATTGTGACTATTTCATATAAACATAACATCCAATAGTCACAATCTCAGCTTTTGCAACTTGAAAAACATCTCAAGAACTCTTGCAAAGGCTGAGAAATCTAAAGTGAAGAAATATTTTCGAAGAGCAACTCAAAACGGAAAGAGCAGGAAATTTAGTTGTCTTATGAGTATTTCTTCTGATCTAAAATTGTAATCTGGTCCTAAACATACAAAGTATTCAGTTTGTGTTGGTCTGTAAATTCTAAGTCAGTTAAGTTTAACTAATTTAGTGGGCAACCTTGTGTGTTGCTTAGAAAATTCTAGGTCATCAGTTGTGTGGTGATTTAGTGGGCAGCCTGCGTGTTGCTTAGTGAATCCTAAGTTGTCTAGTGGTGATAGCTTAGTGGGCAGAGTCATATCTGCTTAGGCTCTTCAAGCAATAGAGTTATTGCTTGGTTGTGAGATTAATAACTTTTTCTCACTCTTTTGTCATCGATTTTACCTTTGCTTGTGAAGACTAGTGGAAATGGTTAAAAATCCTGTGTGACAGGTCGTGGTTTTACTCGCTTGAGCAAGGAGGTTTCCACGTAAACTGCTTGTGTTGATATTCTGCCTTTACTTACAGTTTGTTCTTATTTTGAGTGTGTCAATGGACCTGGTCCATTGACTGTTAGTGGACGCACGTATTCTAATAATTGGTATCAGAGCGGGTACTCTCTAGCTGGTTAACACCAAGGGAGTGGTTCTTGCTTTAGAATGGCTGCTCCACTTAACCTAGAAGAAGGTCAATCCTCAACTCGACCACTTCGTTTCAATGGCCAGTTCTATAGCTAGTGGAAAACTAGAATGCATAACTTTTTATGGCTGAAGATAGTAAGTTATGGGATATTGTGTTGGATGGACCTTTTATTCCAATTTTTGAGGTAAAGGATGGTGAGATAACAAGAGCTATTCCAAAGACTCGTCAATAATGCAACGAAGAAGACACAAAGAAGATTGAGAAGGGATACAAAGCCCAGAAGCTGTTGGTTTGTGGTATAGGTGCTGAAGAATTCAACCGTATTTCTGCCTGCAAATCAGCAAAGGAGATCTGGGATTGTGTAAGGACTGCTCATGAAGGGACTGAGCAAGTGAAGGAGTCAAAGATAGACATGCTCACCTCTCAATATGAAAATTTTAAAATGAAGGAAGGAGAAACTATTCATGACATGTGTACCAAACTCTCCTCCATAACTAATGAGCTGCAAAGCCTTCGAGAGCCAATCAGTATGAGCAAGCAAGTTAGGAACGTTCTTCGAATTCTTCCTAAATCATGGGAAAGCAAGGTAGATGCTATCACTGAAGCCAAGGATCTGAAAGTTCTAACGATGGATGCTCTCATTGGAAATCTCAAGACACATGAAATGAATAGAAGTCAAGATTTCTCAAAGAAGGAAGCCAAGAAGGACAAGTCTCTAGTTCTCAAATTTATTCCAGGAGAATGGTTTAGTGAAGATGATGATATGGCTTACCTTGCCAAGAGATTTTAGAAGATTATAAGGAAAAACAGAGGATTTATAAAGGGGGAGGGGGGAAATCCTCCTCGAGCTGCAACTGCTAGTGACACTTGTCACAAGTGTGGAAAGGCTGGGTACTTTATAAGGGATTGTCCGTTACTCAAAGCTTAAAACAAAGAGTATCAAAGGCCAAGAGGTGAAAAGGACAAACGAAGAGATCTGGTACTTGACAAAAGTGACAGAAAGGCTGCAACTGACTATGTAGTAAAAAAAACTCTTGCTGCATGGGGAGACTCCTCAAGTGATTCAGAAGACTCAGAAGGACTTGGAGATGTATCAATGGTGGTGATTCAAGACGAGGCTAATGTATTTGATGAAATGTTTGCTCTCATGGCTCAGTCAGATGAGGAAGATGATGAAGATTTAAGCAAAATCTGAATACATATTCTCTTAAAAGATTGAGAAAGCTAGCAAATGTCTTGATTGATTCTATAATAGAGTTAACTTCTGAAAGGGACTCTATGAACGCTGACTTTGACAGTCTTAGTGAGAACAAAGAGATGATGGGTGTGAGAATGGCAGTCATTGAAGAACTAATGGTCGCTTTAGAATCTGAAAAACTAGAACTCAAAAACCAATTGGACTTAATGATTGAGAAATCTGGAAAAAGAAAAGGAAATTCTACCGGTTTACAAGTTGAACTGGAAGAAAACTTAAAAACTACTGAGACTAAACTTGCCCTAGCATTGGAAAGAAATAATCACTTAGAAAGGGACCTGGTCCAGCTTAAGGAAGAACTCACTACTTTTGTTAAATGGACCAAATCCTCAAAACTGCTCTCCAATGTAATTAGTCAAAGCAATTACAACAAAAAGGGTCTAGGAAGTTTAAACATCACTCCTCCCTGTAATCCTTATAGTAAATATGTGTATGTGTCAGATAATTTGCTGTGTCTTCACTGTGGTAGAAATGGACATCTGAAAAGGGAATGTGAGGTGTGGAAAGAATCACGAGAAAAGTTCTCGATCTATACCAGACAGAAAAGGGTACCAAGAAGGGGACCTGGTCCCATACCCAAGCCATTGATCAAGAAAAACATCAAATTACCTTACTGGGCAAGAAACACTGTGATTGCTCCTTTATCTGCCTTTTGGGAACTCAAGTCAAAATGGGTTCTCAAGTCTAACAAGTGATGTTTGTTGCAGGGGAGTGAGGGGAATAGAAGTCAGTGCTGGTACATGGATAGCGGCTGCTCAAATCATATGACTGGGAACACAAAAAACTTCCTCTCACTTAAGGCACTTCAAGGAGGAGGTGTCTCTTTTGGTGACGGAAAGAAGGGGTATATACTACATGTTGGCAGGGTTGACAAATCTATTGAATAATCCATTGAAAATGTTTATCATGTGAGTAGATTAAAATACATCCTTCTCAGCGTCTCTCAGATCTGTGATAAGGGAAATGAAGTCAAGTTCACTTCTGAGAGTTGTACTGTGACCAACCTGACTACCAAGAAAGTTGTTTTTACAGCTCAAAGATGTAAACAAATATGTATGTGGCCAACCTAGAAACATCTCACGGAGACGATCTAACATGTCTGAGTGCTTAGAATGGTAATGTTGACTTATGGCATAGGAGGCTAGGCCATGTGAGCTCGTCTTTGCTGAATAAACCGGTTTCTAGGGACCTGGTCCGTGGTCTGCCAAAATTGAAGTTCAGTGAAAGCAAGGTTTGTGAAACATTTGTCAAAGGCAAACAAACTAGATCATCTTTCAAGTCAAAGAAGCAAGTTAGATCTTCAAGGACTTTGGAACTATTACACATGGATTTTTGTGGGCCTCTGAAAGTTCAAACCAGAAGAGGAAAAAAGTACATTCTGGTTATTGTTGATGATTACTCAAGGTTCACATGGACGAGATTTATAAAATCAAAAGCTGAGACACCTGATATGCTGATTATCTTTTCCAAAATAATCCAAACAAAATTGGGTTGCTGATAGCTGGGATTAGGTATGATCATGGAACTGAGTTTGAAAATGCAAAGATTGATGTATTCTGCTCTAAAAATGGCATAAGTCACAACTTTTCAGATCCAAGAACACCTCAGCAAAATGGAGTGGTAGAAAGAAAGAACAGAACATTGGTGAACATTGCTAGAACCATGCTTATTGAGTCCAATCTCCCTCATAATTTTTGGGTTGAAGCAGTCAACACAACATGCTATGTGACCAACAGATGCTTGATACGATCGCTACTAAATAAACCCCCCTATGAATTGCTCAACAACAAGAAACCTAAGTTGAGTTATCTAAGGGCTTTTGGATGTAAGTGTTTTGTTTTGAACAATGGAAAGAATGATCTTGGAAAGTTTGACCCTAGGAGTGATGAAGGGATTTTTGTAGTATACTCATCATCAAGCAAGACCTACAAAGTATTCAACAAACGAATCAATGCATCGAAGAAATTGTTCATGTGGTATTTGATGAAGATGGTGACCTGAAAAAGCTGGATTTGAAGGATGAAGATGATTTGAATGAATTGTTTCAAGCTCAGAAAACTGAAGGTAGCAGGCTGAAGTACTTGAAAATTTGAGCCTGATGATGCTGGTACAGATTCATCTGAGAGGAAAAAAGAAAATGACCAGTCTGCAGAAGGATCTGGTCCCATACAAAATGTAAATCAAGCAGAAACTCATCCTCATGAAAATGATGACTCTTAAGATGAAGAAGATTAGACAGATCAACTCCAACCTTTAGTTTCAAAGCCGGCGTGGAAGCACAACTCATCTCATCCACTTGATAATCTTATTTCACCATTGAATGTTGGAATGCAAACAAATCAAAACAATAAATATGGTTGCATTTTCAGCTTTCATCTCGACCATCGAGCCTAAGAATGTAAAAGGGGCTCTGAATGATGCTGACTAGGTCAACTTAATGCAAGATGAACTGCATCAATTTGAGAGAAGCAACGTATGGTACCTGGTCCCAAGACCTGCTGACAGAACCATTATAGGGACCCGATGAGTGTTTAGAAACAAGCTTGATGAGAGTGGTGTAATCACGAGAAACAAGTCCAGGTTTGTTGTCCAAGGTTATAATCAGGAAGAAGGTATAGACTATGACGAGACATTTGCTTCTGTTGCTCGAATAGAGGCTATTAGAATTCTTATAGCCTTTGCTGCTTTTATGGGGTTCAAACTCTACCAAATGGATGTCAAAAGTGCCTTCTTGAATGGAGACTTGAAGAAAGAGGTGTACGTTAAACAACCTCCTGGGTTTGAAGATGTTGAGCGACCAAATCATGTGTTCAAACTAAACAAGGACCTGTATGGTTTGAAACAAGCTCCCAGAGCTTGGTATGAGAGGTTGTCCAAATTCCTGCTAAAGAATGGGTTCAAAAGGGGGAAAATTGACAACACCTTGTTTCTAATGAAAAATGAACAAAAACTGCTCATCATTCAAGTGTATGTGGATGATATTATCTTTGGAGCTACATGTGAATATTTGTGTGAAAAATTTTCCACCTTAATTGGCAACAAGTTTGAGATGAGCATGATGGGAGAACTAACATTCTTCTTGGGGCTGCAAATTAAACAAACAACAGATGGAACCTCAATCAACAAGAAAAGTATTTAAAGGAGCTGCTGAAGAAGGTCAACATGGTGAATTCTAAACCTATAGACTCTCCTATGGGAACTAACTCCAAACTGGGAGTAGATGAAGCTAACTCTCTTGTAAATCAAACCATGTATAGAGGCATTATTGGCTACTTGTTGTACTTAACTGCTAGTAGACCTGACATTGTGTGTAGTGTTGGAATGTGTGCTAGATTTCAAGCATGTCCCAAGGATTCTCATCTAAAGCCTGCCAAACGGATACTAAGATATTTGAAGAAAACAGGGGACCTGGTCCTATTCTACCTAGCTGGTGATTCTTTTGATCTGGTAGGCTTTGCCGATGTTGACTTTGCAGCCTATCAAGTAGACAGGAAGAGTACTTCTGACATGACACACTTTCTTAGATCCTCTTTCATCTCTTGGGTAACTAAGAATCAAATTTCAGTGGCTCTTTTAATAGCCGAAGTTGAATATGTGGCTGCTGCTTCTTGCTGTGCTCAAATTTTGTGGATTAAGCAACAACAGAAAGATTTTGGAGTTTGTATACAAACAATTCCTCTTATGTGTGACAACACTAGTGCTGTTAGTATGGGGAAGAGGCCAGTTCAACATAAGGGAACAAAACATATTGATGTGAGACATCATTTTTGAGAGATAATGTTGAAAAAGGGAATATTATCTTAAAGTATTGCAGAACAGAGGATCAGATTGCACATATCTTCACCAAAGCTCTCAGCAAAGATAAATTTGAGAGCAACAGGCTGAAGTTGGGAATGATGAATCCAAATTGACCTGACCTCATCCAAAAACACTCAATTCCCTTGATGGCTATGATTTTGCAGTGCAGGTATCCTCATTACTAGTAATACACTATTTGAGTAAGTTCAATTTTATACCTATTGCAGGTATACATTCATGGAAAAATTACAGAAGCAAAGTATGTCCAGAACCACTTAGGAATGGGATTTCACTTGCAGTAAAGGACTTGGCCCTTCTCAAGGTTAGCACTCTTTACATCGTCTTTAAACTGTTTTAAAGAGAATCGTTGAAATGGCCACGTGTTAGCCATCGGTCATTCTGAACGTTGTCCCATCACTTAAATCCAAGCAACACGTCTAATCTAAGGGACCTGGCACTGTTTCACTCCTTTTTATACAACTCCCTCATCTCTCATCTTCTTCATTCTCATCTCTTAAGCTTTCTCTAAGTAAACCCTAAATCTCCTCTCCTCATCTTTTTCTTTCTTTCTGAATCATTTCTTCTCTCTCCACAAAATGTCTGAACCTTCATCATCCTCGAAGAAGATACTTGCATCTCTAAACAAAATCGACCCTGTGTCCTTCTCCACACCTTCATCCACTGTATCTCCGTCTAAAGTGTCGACTACCTCTCTAGTCAACATTGCTCTAGATAGTCCCCCAAATCCATTGTCTCCTCTTGATCTAAATAACCCAGTACTCTACCCTCAACCTGGACCTAATTTGGATATGCTGTCCGATCATCTTTTTGAGGGAGATCTCCTGCTAGTGAAAGTCTGGTTATCGAGAGTTTGACCTTGATGAGGGAAGAAGCCTTGCTTGAAGGAAATGGTAATTTTATGGATGAAGAGTTGAGAGAAACTCAACCTGTGTTTGATAAAACTCCAGATTTTGGTATATATCGTTCTTCTGATTCTACAGACACTGATGACTATTATCGTCCTATTCAATGGTTACTAAAAAGAAGAGAGGTTTCTATCTCTGAAAAGAGAAAAGAAAAGGTTGTCGAGGTTGAGCCCAAAAGGAGACCTTTTACTAGGTCTGACTCCAGGAAGCTGATGGTTGATGCAAATGCAACCTCTACTGCTGGTAACAGAAAGAAAAGAACATTTTAAGTGTCTCGATTTCAAATACCACTTTCTAATATAGTGGAGGTATCTGGTGCAGAATCTGAAGAGGAACGTGCTAGAGAAGTATCTGATAGCTTGAAAGAATATTCAAAGAAGAAGGGTCATAGAGGGAAAAACAAAGGTACATCCCAATCATCGATGAGCAAGAAAACAGATAGTACTAGGGGTAAGGGAAAAAGGAAGAGAGCAACTCCTGAAGTGGAACCTGAAATGTCTGAACAGGAACCTGGTCCACAAGTAAATGTGGATGATGGAGATATCAACAAGCAAATAATCGTTGACAATCTGCGTGTACTAAACGTCTTGGGAGGCAGAGTTTCTGATATGAACATCATTAGGAGGCCTAGGATGGATGCTTTACATGACATTGTGCTTATTCAGTCATGGATGCACCTTTTAGACATCAAGTCTCCTGTTCTTCACGAGAAAGAGGTACGTGAGTTTTATTACAATATTGAGTTCAAAGAGGATGGTAGTATCAACTCAGGGTGGGGATGTAAGTGTCTATCTTGATGAGGATCTACTTGGAAATATTTTGGGAGTACCTAGAGAGGGGAGAGTGTATCATGTCTGTTGTTGGAAGGACCTGCTCTGTTGAATTTGTCAAGTAATATTCTAAAATTCCTACAACCCCACGTGCTGGACTACTCAAGAAATTAATGAAGGGTGAGTATCAGTTGGTGTTTGAATTTGTCAACAAGGTTCTTCTTCCCCGAACAGAGAAGAGGACTTCTGCCACCTCAACTGACTTGTTCATCATGGAATCCTTATGCAAATTTGAACCACTGGATCTTCCTGCACTTATGCTTGAACACATGTACAAGATAGTGATTGAACGAAAGGGCAAGCATGGAACGGGATATGGGTACCTTTTGACCAAGGTGTTTAAATATCTGAACATTCCACTTGGTGTTGGAAAGGTGGGGACTGCCAAACAATCATTCACTGAGACCACTCTAGTTGAATGCGAGTGCATCGAAGGGAAGGAAATCCAAAGAGCAAGGTGTCTGAGATAATAACAGAGAAGGACCATCTGAAACATGAATTGGAAGAAATGACCATGAGAGTGAGCAACAAAGATGCTGAGATTGCCATACTTAAAGCTGAGCTACTCAAGGCGCAGACTGAGGGACCTGGTATCTCTAAAGTTCAAAAACTGCATAGGGAGAATGCAGAACTGAGGACCAAGATTGATGCATTGCAAGAAAAAGCAATCAAGGATAATGATAAAGCGAATGCTAGACTTACCCTCATCATTCAGTCCCTTTCCTACCAGCCTCCCTTCTCATAGTCCTTCATGTGGTCACCCTGTGTCTTCTTTTTGTGTGGAAAAATTGTAGGGTTCTCTGAACTTAGTTTAATCTTAATGTATTGACTGCTCCTTTTGAGCAATGAATCTGGTTCCTGTTTGTTCTGTCTAATATCTATTGTCTAATGTTTTTTTTTGTGTTTGTTGCCACAAGGCTATGATCTTACCTGACTGTATTACTTGTATTGCTGGTTTAATGCACTTCTTTTTTATGATGCCAAAATGGGGAATCATGGGGTGCTTAAGGTGTGACTGTCAGGGGGAACTCGAAGGTTAGGGTGTTAGAGTGTGATATTGACAGGGGGAACTGAAGGTTGTAAGTTGTGTAAGTTGTGTGCCTACTTGACAGGGGGAAGCAAATGCAGGGCACCAGTGTATAGTTTGTCATCATCAAAAAGGGGAAAATGTTATCTGTAGTTTTGATGATTTGACAAACTCAGGGACCTTGTGAAGGGACCTGGTTCTTGGCTTAATATACTTTTTACTGCCAGCTGGAAAAAGTACAAAAAATTGGTGCACAGTCTCCAACAGTTTCAGAAATGGCAGACGCGGCAGAAACCTCAGCCAATGACAATGCTTTAAGGATTGTGACTATTTCATATAAACATCACATCCAATAGTCACAATCTCATTTTTTGCAACTTGAAAATATCTCAAGAACTCTTGCAAAGGCTGAGAAATCTGAAGTGAAGAAATATTTTTGAAGAGCAACTCAAAACGGAAAGAGCTGGAAGGTTAGTTGTCTTATGAGTATTTTTTCTGATCTAAAATTGTAATCTGGTCCTAAACATATAAAGGATTCAGTTTGTGTTGGTCTGTAAATTCTAAGTTAGTTAAGTTCAACTGATTTAGTGGGCAACCTTGTGTGTTGTTTAGAAAATTCTAGGTCATCAATTGTGTGGTGATTTAGTGGGCAACCTGCGTGTTGCTTAGTGAATCCTAAGTTGTCTAGTGGTGATAACTTAGTGGGCAGAGTCATATCTGCTTAGGCTCTTCAAGCAATAGAGTTATTGCTTGGTTGTGAGATTAATAACTTTTTCTCTCTTTTGTAATCAGTTTCACCTTTGCTTGTGAAGACTAGTGGAAACGGTTGAAAATCCTGTGTGACAGGCCGTGATTTTACTCGCTTGAGCAAGGAGGTTTCCACGTAAACTGCTTGTGTTGATATTCTGCCTTTACTTACAGTTTGTTCTTATTTTGAGTGTGTCAAGGGACCTGGTCCATTGACTGTTAGTGGACGCACGTATTCTAACAGTCCTCACAACGAATATGGTTACTTAATCAATTCTCTTTGTGTTTAATTAATTCGAGATTTTAGTCATTTTGAAAGTTTTATGAATATATTGTCTTGCCCCTCCCGATATTGATTGAGTCTTTTATGTTTGAGTTTTGAAAGTTGGTTTTGAACTTTGAGTTAAAAATTGAGAATTTGATAGGTATGTGATATTAAAAGACTAAATTAATCAAAAGTCGTTTCTAGATTTTTTTTGGAGTTTCGAGTATCAGAATGGAATTTTGTCGGTTCCATCAATCCTGAAATATGGATTCTCAGCTATGAGAGTTTCAGTTTAAGATTCAAAGTCTTTTTGTGGATTTGAGGTTCGAAGTTGTGAAATTGTAAAAAAGGAGCCTTTAGATTGACTTGTGTCAACATTCATGGTTCGGAGGCTCAAAACGGAATTGTGAGAACTCTATTGGATTTGGGGGATGATGTTAGGACTAGGTGAGGACTTGGATGTTTTTTGAGAGGTCCAGAGTTTCTTTTAGCATTTTTAGGCGTTGAGTTAGTTTCTTGTGGTTTTCATGGATGTCGGGACAAGGAGACCTCAAATTCATATTTTGACGAATCTATTGATTATGTCTATGGAACATCAAATATAACCAATTTGCATATATGGTTTGTGTGCACGGGATTCTTAACTAATCTCGAGGGTCCTTTCAATGATGTTTGTGTTAATTGATGTTTCTGGTGCAGCAGTCTCCCCTCTTGCGGATGACCTTCACTATTTCGATCTCCGCTTTAGCGAAGACCGACTTAAGTGAACCTATTGGTGCTTAAGCGTTATCTGAGATGGTTTTCGCCTGCAAATTTTGGGGTTTAAGCCCCTTATGGTAGGTGCATGTACACTCCATCATGCAAATTACCCTGCAAGAAAGCATTATGATCATCCATTTGCTCAATAGGCCAGTCAAGAGAAGCTTGAACAGGAAGGGTGGTTGATGCAGTGATGAAGTCAGTCATCCATGTAGGTTTCTTCCTGATCCCGACTGAATGTCTCCATACCTCAACTGGTGGTGTATTAAGTGGCACTGATAGCTGAGGCAAATTTGTAGCATCAGAGGCATCAAGATCGGCAGGAGGGGCTATAGCTGGAGAATAACCTAAATGATGTCTCAACTCATAAGGATAAACAAAGTCGTGATACTGAAATAGGGGACCTCCATCAGTAGAATGAGATTGAAATGGAAAAATGGATTCCTGAAAATAACATCTAGAAGTAATGAGATTAAGCAATGCATAGCCTTTTGAAATGGCAGAATAACCCATCAATACTGCTTTTATTGCTCTGGATCAAACTTATCAATGACTGGAAACTTCTTGGCATAGCAAAGGCACCCTATGGTTCTAATGTGATCTACGTTGGACTTCCTCCCATAAAAAACCTCATACGGAATTTTAGCATTTAACACCATAGATGGCAATCTATTGATGAGATAGGCAACACTTAGAACACAGTGACCCCAAAACCTTATAGGAATGCTCCCCAGAAATCTGATACACCTTGCCACCTCTAGAAGATGTCTATGTTTTCTCTCAACCACGTCATTTTGTTGAGGTGTATAAACACACGTTCTCTGATGGAGAATTTCAAAAGAGTGAACAGGATCTGAACAATCTGCACTAACAAATTCACTGCCATTATCTGATCTAATCATCTTGACCTTAGCATTGAATGAAGTATGTATCATTTGGAGAAATTGTCTCAGAACAACAACAATATCAGATTTAAACTTGAGTAAAAACAACCAAGTAATTCTGAATGGTCATCAACACTAGTGAGGAGCATTTTATTGCCATAAAAGTTGGTACATGATAAGGACCCCATACATCAATGTGCAACAAATCAAAGACAGTCGTGGCCTTAATGGTACTCTTAGTGAATGTCAATCTAGTGTGTTTAGCTAAGACAAACTACTAAAATTATCTGAACATTACAAGCTATGAAGAGGAGACAAACTAAAAATTTATCTTATTATTCTGCTAGGAGTATGTCCCAGCCTTCCATGCCATAAACCAACATCTATGAGATTTGCTTTGGTGTGTGATCCTTTGTCGGATGGTACTGTGCCTATGTGAGGACCTGGAGTGAGCATGTAAATACCATCTCGCTCCCTACCGATCCCCCTAACATCTCCAGTGGAGAGGTCCCAGAACACATAAGAAATTAGGAAGAAATAGGACAGAGCGCTTTAACTCCTTAGTGAGCTTAGAAACTGGTAATATATTGTATTTGAAGTCATGTATATATCTATCTAGCAAGAACCAACATGTGAAACTGCTGTCACATTACCATTGGGCAGGTGGACCTTCATGGGAACAATAGGAGGGAGTGCACATGTGCGTGTTAATAAATCTAACTCATAGGTCATGTGATTGGTAGCTCCGGTGTCCACAATCCACGCCTGAGAATTAATATTAACTGAAAAAGCATGTGCAATACCTGCCAAATTTGTGATCAGTTGCTGGATCAATCTTCCTCTTAAACCTGGACTAAAATTAGCAGGATAACCTACAATTTTATTGAATTCAGCTTTAGTGTGCCCTTTCTTCTTGCGAAAATCACATAGCTAGTAGGTTCCAGTTTTTCTTTGGCTTTGAAGAGGAAGCAGATGCATCTGTCATCAAGGCAGTCATGCCTGTCATCTCAGTAGTGGAAATAGTACTAACGATGGCCCTCTGACTCTCCCTTTTAACTAACATCAAGTAAGCTCGGCTAATTTGATTAAACAGTATATGTAACCGACAAACAGAATAGAGAGGGCATGAATTTGCATGGTATCTTGTCTCCAAAATCTTTCTCCTTCTATCCAATTTCTTCATTCTCAATCTCTTCTAAATCTCTTCTATCTCTCATCTATTTCTGTAGATCTATGGATCTACTATTTGACTTTCCATTTTCTGTTATTTCCGTTATTCGCTTAGATTGTAGTTCAATTTAGTTACCAATATATCTAAAATCATCCCAAAGAATACTTTGTTATTTAAAATCTGTTTGGGATCATTATACCTTCTTACAGGATCCATCTATGAATCCCAATTTGTTCTGAACTAAGATCGCAATTCGCATTCCCTCACTCCAGACAGTAGTTCTCATATCCCGTTAGCTGTAGGGAGATCAAAACTACTCCAAAGGTGTCTGTGGAGTGAAGGAAGAGAGGATGACTGTGACCTAGTTTTTCCGGCAGCTCATTGTCAAGTGCCACTTTTGGTACACTGGAAATCCTCACCTGAATGCTGATATAGAATCGAGACTGTAGTTGTAGCCTAATGGATCTAATACCATGTTAATCCACTCTGCTCAACTTGTTAGTTGACATTCTAACTAACTATTAATATCCTAACTAACTATTGAGGTCGGCGCAAATTATAGCAGTTTCAACAGTCCACAACCCACTGGTACTAAAGATTTGAAGTTGCATCAACTCTGCATGACTACAACTTGCTTTGACCAAACCTATAGACAAGGGTAAAGATTGTTTCAAGTTTCAGGTTTGGTTCATATTTGGTTATCTCATATTTGTTGCACTTAAATTAGCTTAATTTTACTATTCTTTTCTTGTTTGTTTGTGCCAGGAAAAATATAAATTGTTGGCAGCCTTAGTGCTCCCTTCTCTCTTTCTGCAATTAATTTCTTTAATTTGGTGTTTTCCCCTTTTTAGAAGCTCCAAATGGTCCTCGCTATTGTGGCCGTGATAATGAAATAAGAGACACAGATCCTATCGAGCTAGGTATGGCAATGGAGCGGTGCGAGGCGGGTTGAGCTTAACCCGTAAAATTTTTAATCCGTCTCGCCCCGCCCCAAGTAACATTTCCTTTCATTCTCAATCCGCCCCAACCCGCATAAATCTACTCCGCATGAGCCCGCCCGGCATAGTTTTTCAATATTTTCTTTTTCTAGTTTTTTTTTTAAACGTGGTTTCTAGTTAAGTTTGATATTAAAAATAAAAATAATAAAAATAAATTCATTTTTTCATTAGTTTATATTAAATTAATAGGATAGTGACTTAATATATTTTATTTTTAGAGGTCAATTGGGAACCATGTAAGAAATTGAATTATTTTTTATTGAACCATTTTTATTTACTATCTTAAATATTTTGTAGATTTAAAGAAATTATCTTAATAAATATTACACCATCACTTTTGTAACACGTAAAAAATTAAATTAAGTTTAAACCCACATGATATCACATATATACCCACAACCCATCCAACCCCTCATTAGTTTTTAAAAAACTCACTTCAACCCGCCCCGCACAACCTTAAAACCACCCTGCCCCGCATAGCCCTAACACCGCCCACCCCATTGCCATCCCTATGTTGCATGCTGCCTTAGTAGTGGGGTACTTATTTTTTATTTCCTTTTGAGGTTGGTTGCGTAATATTGTATAGGTCTAATATAGTGGTAAAATTTCAAGCAATTTTCCTCCCATGAGTCCATGCATAGTGGAATTATAGGCATTGGGAGATTCAACTCGGACCCGCTAGCCTTTAGAAGCACGAATGTTGGAATGGTAGGTGGAAGACCAGAAGCTACCCTTCCTCCAAATGCCAACAATATATTGTTTGTAGAGGGCTTGCTTGCGGATTGTAGAAGAAGAGAGGTGAAACATCCTTTTTGTAAGTTATTTTGGGTCATGGATCATGGGTCGTTCATGTGAACACTATCCGACCCAATATTATTTATGAAAAAAGAGATAAAGACTTTCGAAAAAGAGTGGGAACGGATATATAATTTTAACCGTAACATCCACTTCCTTTTAAAAATAGTGTTTTCTCGCTTGAAAGGTGAATGAGAAGAAACACATAAAAAAACAGGAAGATAAAAAAAAGATTCAGGATCTTAATTTCTTGACACTTACATCAAATAATCCAAAAGATTCTCAGTCTGTGGCATTACACTTTAATTTGTTTCGTCAAGATTCAAATTTCGATTCAGAGCAACTACTCAACAAAGATGTTGTTGATAAGTCTTCCTCAATTGTTAACCTGCAGTTGCATTGGTATCATAGCAAAGTCAATTACTCCATTATTTGCATGGTCGTAGTTCTTTGAAGTGTAACACTAATTATTATTTTTGTGAATATTTTTTTTAAAAATCAGTGTATAATCTATTGAACTTGTTACTAATAAATTTCATCCAATTATGTTGTTGATACTAACCTGATATGATTCGAGAAGATTAGGCTCACATAGATTGAATCTCATGTTTTATGCCTTGTAATCTAAAATGAAGAGTACCACATGAACACCTTGAATTCGGCCGCAAATTTGAAATTTTTCTTTGACTTTTCCTTATAGTTCTGTTACAAGTAATGAATAAGAAAATTGTTACTCTTGATTTTTTTTTTTTTGAGAAGAAGTTATATATCTTGAAAGAAAAAAGGATGATATTTATTTTGTTGAGGAATACTTTTTTTTTTTCGAGTTTAAGTATTATTAAAAACCTTTTTCTCTCTCTTTATTTATTGAAAGTGTATGTTACTTTTACTTTTTTCCCCTCAAACATCATGTAATTAAGAGTACTTTTATGAGAGAGATAAGTACTTGAGTTAAAAACAATAAAAAAAAAGTAGTACAGAAACATGTGCAATGGTGGACAGATTTATTGAAAAGTTTAAAATATATACTAGGCACTTACAAATCTAGGATTTACCATCATATTGTTCAGTGATAATTTCCCGAGGAAGGTCAGCTGAAATGGAATACTAGCAAAGGAAACCCAGGAGAGAGTGCATATGGCTTTTGCTTTAGAGATAGAAATGGAGATGTTATTTATGCTCAGGCCAAAAGGAAGTAGTGATTCATACTAATAGTCAGGCACAGAGAGCAGCATGGAAGCCAAGCAAAGGTTATTCAAGGGGTCAAATCTTATTGTGGTTGACTTTGAAATTTAATAGTTTTTAGACCATGAGTTATCTTTATATAATGAAGAATAGTGATTAATTATTTTGATTATTATTATGATATTAATTATGTGTATTAAAATTGGTTTTGAAAAATTCGATTAGTCCTTATGTTTCTTAAACAATTGCTTGCCTTCTACGAGAAATTTGTAACATACATGTTGCATTAAACGATATTAACCATATTTTCGTTTTGTTTCCATTTCAGATATGGCTGAACGGTAACATGCTCAACTTACTCCAAATGTGAGTTCTCAAAGTCGAGCAAAAGGACAACGTAGAAGAGCAAGTCACTGTAAGACATGTTTCCAAGGGCATGAAATCATACAATTGGTGCCCCAAGATCGATACAAAATCTGTTAAGGTATCAAATGACCATTCAAAGGGAAAAAGAGGAGAAATTTAGGCTGTGTTTGGTATGAAGGAAAATGTTTTTTATGGAAATATTTTTTGGAAAACAAGTAGATGACTAACTTAATTTCTCCTGTTTGGTTGGAGAGTAAAAAATATTTTCTGAAAAATACTTTTTAATGTTTGGTTGGTGAATGAAAAATATTTTTCAGAAAATATCTATTATTTTTGGCTTGAGACTAAAAAGTACTCTTTATTAGAAAAATAATTTCTGATCCAAAAATTAACCTCGATAGTTGATCTAGGACCCGACTTCGACACTCAAACTAGGACAACACCCCGATGGTCGTTCACAAATCTGACCCTGAGAATTGACCCAAGACCTGACATAGACTTTCAACCCAGGAAATAGGGATGGGGTGGACATCAAAAATAAAATTTTTAAATATTTTTCAACATTATTTTAAAAAATAAAAATTGATGGGGGTGACTTTGGGGGTGTAGGGGTAGGGTAGGGGTGACGTAAAAGTTTTTTTTTTTTTTTTTTAAATTTGAAACATTTTTCAAAAACAACTTTTTTTGAGGGTGGGTATAACACCCCAGAAATTTTTTCGAACTAAGACTCGAACCGTTCATTGTAGTGAGTGAGATTTTCCCAAGAAATTGAGAATATCTTATGTATTAAGGTCAGCTCACTAGATGTAGCACCTTGCGTTCTAAAAGAACTAAATTGGAAATAACAAAAATCTAAAATTTGGAGAGTTAAGCTAAGAATGAGTTTTGGGTCAACCTCAAAAGATTATAACAAGATGAGTTAGGTATGCTACAAGATACCATAAGAAACATATTTGAATTATCTTTCCAACTCTGCTGGCTTTGCTAAGTTTTGAGTTCGGATGAGTGAGATATGACCTTTTGAAGTTAGGTTGTCCAGTTAAGGAAAGTAAGACGAAAATAGTGAGGGGTATTTTAGTCCTTTCCTTACCCAATCAAATTTAATTCATTTTTAGTTTTTAGGAGTATAATCCTTTTAGGTTCAGTTTTATAATCCTAATATACGCCTAGAGTTTTAGTTGAGATTTCAAGAAGAGTCAAGAAGAGAAAAGAATAGAAAACAGGAGAAAAGAGGAAAGGATGTAGACGTTCGTCGACGTTCTTGAGTTTAGTTGCGGATTATCGCCATGGATTTAATCCCTAAAAGGTATGTAAGCTTCCATAGTGATGGTTAGTTCACCCACACGCCAAACATGTTATTTTCAGCGTAATTTCATTCTCAAAAAGTTGAAGAATTTAAGTTCTTAACAGGTGTTCTTGAGGTTTATTGTAGATCTTGTCTTGTTGGAGTTTTAATGATTTCTCGAGATGAAAGTGATTGTTTGGAGTTTTTTTTTTGAGTGTATTAGTGTTTACTTATGTTGGTAATTGAATCTAAGGAAAACTTGAGAATAGAAATCGATTAAAAGCAATTTAGAGTCAGAAAATGAGGGACGAAGTTCGCCGAAAGCATGCCTGGGAGATGCTGGCGCGCCGCACCCCAGATGCGCCCAGGGGGCTGGGGCGGCGCGCCTACAGTGCGCCCAAATTCACCCTCTGATTTTAGGGATTGGCGCCCCGCGCACGGAACGCTCCAGGGTCGCCAACTCCCACTCCTAGTCCGTCGATTGTCCCATTTTAGCTAATTTAAAGTGTATCTTCACCCCTTTTGATTCTAAATACTTCAAACTATATTTAAACACTTAGAAATCATTCATAACATGAATCATAACCTTTAATCAATAATCCAAATTCAAGGTAAAGTTAAGTTTAAGTTTTGAGAGTTATCCGAACCTTTCGAGAAAGTCCCTTTGAGTCATTTTGAGGAGTCTTCTACAACTTCTAGTAACTTGTTTCAAGACTCGAGCAAGTGAGTATGAGGATGAACATAATTTATTCATGAGTCTACTATTGTCATCATGAGACCCTCCATGTCATGAACTAAAACTCTTGAATTCATAATTCACATTCAAGAGAGAGAGTTAAGAGTAGAGTTCAAGAAAACTTTTGAGTTCAATTGTGATTCCTTTGAGATAAACCATTGATTTGAACTAAGTTTTGAGGAAGTAAGTAAGAGAATGCGAAGTTTTGTATACACGAGTTCAATCTAGTTACTTAGACCTTGAGTCAAGTCGTTCATGCTCATAACTTCCGCATGAACTCCATCAGTTGAGTACCTTTGAGAGGAGTAGTATCTTCAAGTTCTAAATTTTGAGTAATAAGTTTCTAACACATTTGAGTTTACATTTCTAATCATGGGACTATAACATGTTACCCATGAAGCCCTTGAGTTCAACTGTTTATGCTCATAATTCCGCATGAACATTATAAGTCGAACAATCTTGAGATGAGAAATGTCTTTGAGTCCTTGAGTTGAGTAGTTCATGCTCATAATTTCGCATGAACCCTCCAAGTTGAACATCATGAAATTATCCATAAACATGAGATCTCAAACCTTGAATCCATTATCCAATTCAAGAAAAGTTAAGATCAAAGTCAAAAGAAGTTAATAGTCATGTCTAGAAGTAAAGAGCAAGTCAAAGTAATGTTTATAAAGTTTTCATAAGTCTTTAAAAACGTTTTATGTGTCATTTTAAGACTTAAGCTCGAGTTGAGTTCATATAAAGTGAAGTATTCCTTCAAAGAAATATATGGGAACTGAGTATTCCTAAAAGAACTTAAAATATTTTCGCATTTAAAAAGAAGGAAAAATGAGACTTCCCAAGAGCCTTCGGGCTAGTTTTCAGTTAAAGAGAAATAACTTTCTAAATGAAGCAAGCAGGGAAACTAAGATTTTCAAGATAGACTTTGAGCTAAGTACTTTTGAGAACTAATCTCAAACCACAGAATCAATATGTTTTTTTTAAAACATAACAACAATATATTTTTGGGAGTAGTATTGAACACTGATATGGGGGAGAGTTTAGACAACTCACAGCCCCCATAAACCATGTAGCCACCATGGGTAGAAAAGGGTTATACTTTTTAGATGAACCCTTTGCACAGTAGACTAGTGGATCCATAGGCAGTTTAGGTCTTATACCTTTGGTCAGGTATAGGATGCGCTGGCAGCATGAGGTAGTGTAACATCTCGTAACTTTAAATAACTAAGAATAAGCTAAGAAACCAAGAATAATCATTTTTGGAAATAAATAGGGAAATCTGAAAATTTCCTAATTTTTAAACAGTGAGTTTTGGTCATTTTCAAACGGCCATAACTCCCAGCTCAGTAGGATTTAGGGAGAGTTCTTTATATGCTTGGAAATCCCTTGGAAAGATCTTTCCAAAGGCACCGAGTTTGCGTATTTTCAATGTTGTATGAAGGCAATATGCCTTTTTAAAAGTTGGGCTGTTGGACTGAGGAAAGTCCAATCCGGATTTTAGTAAGGGTAAATTAGTCTTTTCACCCTAGTTTTGCCTAATTCTTTTTATGGGTTTATTAGGGATAAAACCAATTCCTAATTTAGTTTTTGAAAAGTTGAGACGCTTAGGGCTTGGGAGAAAAGAGAAGAGAAGAGGAAGATCAAGAATTCTTCAAGAACGCTAAGATCATTGAGTGGAATTCGTCGGGGGTGATCCCTTTTAAGGTATGTGAGATCTTTCTGTGTTGGGTTCGTTCATCCACACACCAATATGTTTAATTCATCAAGTTTTGTATTGGTTGAATGATGAATCTTGAAGTTCTTGATGAACAATTGTTGAAATCTTGTTGGTAGAATTGTAGTGTACTTTTAGTGATTTTAATTCGTGTTTTCAGGCTGTTTTACGAGTCTAAAATTTGGGTATTGAGGATATTAGCGATCCTAAGTGTTTGGGGGAATATCCATGCAATTTTGGAAGGTTTAGAGTTGAAAATTGGAGAAGAAAAGTCGGAAAAAACCTTCTGACAGGCCCTGGGGCGCCGCGCCTACCAGAGCCCCTCATGAAAGACTCTGTCTGTCAGGATCTGGTGCGCCGCGCCAGCCAGAGCGCCTGAGGACAGTGCTGTCCTTTAGGCTCTGGCACTCTGCGCCTCTCAGAGCGCCATCACCTGGAGACCCCATTCTTTCCCTATCTTTTCGTATTAGTTCCCAAGTGATGTACCTACATTTGTTAGTTTATTCTAACACTCTAACGTACATATAAACATCGTGAAATCATCCATAAACATGAGATCATGATATTTGAATTCATAATCCAATTCAAGGAAAGTTAACATCAAAGTCAAAGAAGTTAAGGGTCAAGTCTAAAAGTTAAAAAGCAAGTCAAAGTGAGTTCCTAAAGTTTCCAAGAGTCTTTAACAAACACTTTTAACTTCGTTTGAAGACTCAAGTTATAAGTTAAGCAAGAGTAAAGAGTTGATTTCATTCTCAAAAGTTATAAGAGGGATAAGTAATCCCTAAGAGTTACAAATGTTTTTACATTTAAACAAGTAAAGAGCCTTCGGGCTAGTTTTCAGACAAAAGTAATAGCTTTATAAAATGAAGCAAGCAGGGGAAACTATGATTTCCAAGAAAACTTTTAAAGCTAAGTTTTGAGCACCAATCTCAAATCGCAAAATCAATATGTTTTAGAAACATAAGAGCCAATATATTTTTGAGAGTAGTATTGAGCACTGATGTGGGGATGCGAGTTTATATTAACTCAAGTCTCCATGAAAACCATGTAGTCATCATGGGTAGAAGAGGGTCATACTTTTTAGATGAACCCTTTTCACAATATACTAGTGGATCCATTAGGCAGTTTTGATCCTATACACTGGCAAGGTTAGGATGACCGGGCAGCGTGGGCCGAGTAACGCTATATCGTCACTATAGATATTAAGTGATGGTTGTTGGTTAGAGAAGCTAACACATAAGTTATTGTATTTTATTATTCATCAGTTATTTGTATTTTTACATACATCTCAGAGATTATTTGTATCCTTGTATACATTTAGAGTTTACAACATGTTTTTAGTCAGATTTTCTTTATATTGCACTTACTTTAAACTGCACTATATTAAACTGAGTCAGTTAATCATGAGTTAAACAGAGCCAAGGTAAGTGTTTCTTCTTAATCTTTTCCAGCTTAAGTGTTGTTTTAGCATTTCAACTTGCATACTCGTACATTTAATGTACTGATGCAAGTTTGCCTGCATCATATCATGATGCAGACACATGTAACTAGGATTAGCATTCGGCGTACCGTTGATCCAATGAGCAGCTCAGAGTCAGTTGGTGAGCCTTCCTTCATTCTGGAGGACATCTTTGTCATTCAAGTTATTATTTTTAGTTTCCAGTTGTTAGGATGATTGGGGGTTCTATCCCAACATCCCTCTTTATTTAGAGGCTTCATAGACAAACAGAGTTAGTTTTTGGGTCTTTTCATTTCATTTGTAAACGATGAGACCTAAGTGCCATTTTGGCTAGACTATTACAGTTTAAGTATTTCCCTTGAGAATGTTCCTTGTTGTTTATGTTGAGTTAAGTTAAGTCTTCCGCTGAGTTAAATAAGACAGGCCAAGGGTCCGCTCAAGGCCAACAATGGTCATTGGGTTCCGGCCATGTCCAGGTCATAGGCTTGGGGCATGACATGTAGATCGCTATATCATCACTATAGCTCTCATGTGATAGTTGTCGATTAGAGAAACTCCCACAGAAGTTATTGTATTTTTAAATACATCAGTTAATTGTATTTTCATATACATTTAGAGTTATGTTGTATGCTTATTATATACACAGAGTTGACATCATGTTCTTAAACAACTTTTCTTTATACTGCTCTTGTTTCAAACTTCTTTATATTGAAATGAGTTCAGTTAAGTATCAGGAGTTGTGTCACACCCCGAGCTACCCCCGAGACGCGGACACGAAACCTAGGACCACAAGTGATTCCAAGCTAACCCTGCTGGCATGATCATGAGCATACTAAAGAATAATAAACTGATGCGGAAGCTAAATCATAATTTAATCTGAAAAGATGGGGAATACCTATATTCTATAACTAAGATATTTGAAAATAATAAGTTTAATACAAAAGAAATATTAACTCAATACTAAGCTGAATCTAACTATGTTTGAAAATAGCCTCTAAACTGGACTAGAAATACTGGGACAAGCCCCAGCTAAATCTAGCAAAAACTGAAACTAAATGACTAAAGACTGAAATGAAACTCATGACTGTTGTCCTCGGAGAATGAGGACTCACCACTGAATCTGCTGATCTGGAGATCGGGAAATCGATCTATGTGTGATCTGGATGCTGAGAACCTGAACCTATATCACGAGAAGATGTAGCGCACGTATGCGTCAGTACTTGAAAGGTACTGAGCATGTAGGATAGAAATAAGCTGAAATAAAACATAACTGAACAAGCACAAAAGCAAGTATAATAATCTGAACATGATGTACTGAATTTCTGAGCTAACTGAATGCAATGACCAATTTATAACATGCTGAAACTGAATAATGAGTATACTGATAAATGGTCAATGCAGAGAGTCTGACTGATCTGTGAGAGCTACTAATAACCGATAATAAATCACATGAGCTAAATGTGGAGTCCGATATATACGCCCCATCGAGAGGACCCAATATACCCTGCCAATGGTATAAAGGCATGCTGGCGTGATCACTAAACTGATTGCCCATAGAGGGGACTTACAACCTACTTGGCTAGTAGTTCTGGGACTATTGGGTACGCTAAACCCTAGTCTAACTCGGTATTATGCTACTCCCAATGAATTCTGTAAATTAACTGATTATGTCTGAGTTTCAGTAAATACTGGATAGCTCGAAACTGAACATGCAAACTGAGAATGCAACAATAAATCTGATAATTATGCATTTATAACTGAGGCATGTATATCTGAAGTGTCTGAAATATCTTACCTAGCATGTGTAATTCAAGAACTAAAGAAATACATAGCTAGGGTTCTGAAATTCATGCGATAATCTGAGTAATAACATGATAATCTGATTTGGAACATATATTTAACTAAATCATGAAGTTCTATCGAAGTTCTCGAAACCTTAGGTTTAATCATGATAAGAGAATCAAGAACTGACTGAAAACTAGGGACCCAATGGGTGAAAGGAACCCACTAGTGAAATCCCACATACCTGGTGATGAAATCCACGGAAAAATACTTAAGTTTCTGGGCTGGAACTGCTGGAGCTTGTGGCGTTCTTGAACTAGGGTTCGTGAGCTTTTTATCCTCTCTTGCTTCTAATTTTCTACGTTTTGATTTAATGAGTTGACTTGGATATGTTTTAATTATGTTTCTAGGCTTGAACTGACTATAATCTAATGATTTAGGGTCAAAACGACCTAACTTAGGGTTTAAACGGAGTGGGAAAGGTCAAAAAGTCCACTGGGAAAGTTGCGGTCGGACCAAACGACGGCCAGGACTGACGGTCCGTCGTCTGCTCTACGCCCCGTCGTTGGGTCCGTCGACTGGGCCTGTTCGACAGGCCTTTACTAAAATAGGCATAACTATTTACTCAGAGGTCTGATTTTAGCAAGATCATTGGATATGGAAAGATAATTCAATTATCTATCTGTTGGTAGGTCATGAGACACCTAATTCATTTTGTGCTAAGAGGTATGACCATTTGAAGTTGACCCAACTTCATTGCCCCTTAATTGTCTGCAAATTTTCCACCTACGGTCGGACCTACGGACCGTGCTGGTCTTCCGTAGCTCTTGTAAGAGAGTGGGTGAAGGGAGTCTTGATTGACGGTCATGGACTATGGACCGTCGTTTGTCCTACGGACCGTAAGTCCGTCCGTCGTCCAAGACTTAACCAATTTTTCTGGGCTAAATTTTTTGGGAGTTTATGATCCCATCGACGGTTGTGCAGGATGAACCGTGGGTCAGGCTACAGTCCGTCGATGGTCTCGTTATTTGTACCTGCAAATTTTCTAAAAAACTGATTTTGGTCTGTTTTGGCTATGGGGTGTTACATTATCTCCCCCTTGGGAACATTCGTCCTCGAATGAAGACTAAACTAGCTAAAATAGAGGGAGAGAGCTGCAAACCCTACTACTAAACACTGAGAATTGAGTTTCTGACTGAATTGAGTTCTGAGTACATGCAATTACGCTGAAAATGCAAGTATAAACTGAGGGAACATGATTCTAAAACTGAATTTACGCATGAATGACTGGAAAACTGAAGAGGAACTATTACCTCAAGCTGGTGTGGAATCGGAAGGAAAGAGGTTAGAATACTTGTCTTTCATGGCTGCTTCTGCTTCCCAAGTAGCTCCCTCTACGGACTGACTCCTCCACAAAACCTTGACTGAAGCGACTTCTTTGTTTCTCAACCTTCTAACCTGACGGTCAAGAATCTCAACTGGTACATCCTCATAAGAAAGACTATCTTTCACCGCCACACTCTCTAATGGCACTACAGAGGCTGGATCACCCACACACTTCTTCAAGAGTGAGATGTGGAAGACCGGATGCATTGCTGCTAATTCTGCTGGCAACTCTAACTCATATGCACCTTGCCAACCCTTTTCAAGATCTTGTAAGGGCCTACATATCTAGGACTGAGCTTCCCTTTCTTTCCAAATCTCATCACCCCTTTCATAGGTGAGACTTTCAGAAAAACCCAATCATCAACTTGGAACTTTAGTTCCCTTCTCCTTACATCTGCATAAGATTTCTGACGACTTTGGGCTGTCTTAAGTCTATCTCTAAGGACTTGCACTTTCTCCATAGCATAAAGGACTAAATCTGCCCCTATCAAAGCTGCTTCACCTACTTCAACCAACCAACAGAAGATATACATCTACGCCCATACAAAGCCTCATAAGGGGCCATCTTAATGCTCGAATGGTAGCTATTGTTGTAAGAAAACTCAATAAGAGGAAGGTGATCATCCCAACTACCTTTGAAATCGATCACACAAGCTCTCAACATATCCTCTAAGGTCTGAATGGTACGCTCTGCCTGCCCATCCGTCTTTGGATGAAATGCTGTACTAAGGTTAACTTGAGTACCAAGACCTTTTTGAAATGACTTCCAGAAATGAGAGGTAAACTGAGGACCTCTATCTGAGATGATAGACAAAGGAACCCCATACAACCTCACAATTTTATTAAGGTAAAGCTTGGCATAGTCCTCTGCCGAATCTGTAATCTTGACCGCCAAAAAGCGAGAAGACTTAGTCATCCTATCAACTATCACCCAAATTGAGTCATGCTGTCTACGAGTACAAGGTAACCCTGTGATGAAGTCCATATTGATCACATCCCACTTCTAAGTAGGAATATCGATCTCTTGGGTCATACCTCCTGGTTTCTGATGTTCTACCTTGACTTGCTGGAAATTAGGGCACTTACTCACAAAGTATGCTATATCCCTCTTCATGCCTTTCCACCAATAGACTTCCCGCAGATCGCGGTACATCTTAGTGGCACCTGGATAAATAGAATACCTGGAGTTATGGGCTTCTGAAAGAATATGCTGTCTCAACTTGCCCACATCAGGAACACACAATCTACCCTGGTAGCGAAGTACACCATCTTCCCCTTGGGAGAAAACCTCCACTCTCTGATTGTGGACTGCACCTTTTAGTTCAAGCAAGATTGGATCACTGTCTTGTTTTTTCTTAACCTCCACTACCAATGAAGATTCTGCCCCATTTTGAACTGTTACACCGTTGTCTGATATGCTCATAAGGCGAACTCCCAAGCGTGCAAGCCTGTGAACATCCTTCACTAGCTCCTTTCTTTCTTCCTCAACATGGGCTACACTATCCATAGATAGTCTACTAAGAGCATCTGCTACTACATTCGCCTTACCAGGATGATAATGCGCACTCATATCATAATCCTTAAGGAACTCAAGCCATATCCTCTGGCGAAGATTCAACTCTTTCTGGGTGAACACATACTGAAGGCTCTTATGATCGGTGAACACATTTACATGAACACCATACAAGTAGTGTCTCCATATATTGAGTGCAAACACCACTGCTGCAAGCTCGAGGTCATGAGTTGGATAGTTCTTCTCATGCACCTTAAGCTGTCTAGAAGCATAAGCTATAACCTTATTTCGCTGCATCAACACACAACCAAGGCCAACTCTGAATGCATCGCAATAGATCACATAACTATCTGACCCCTCTGATAGAGTCAAGACAGGAGCTATAGTAAATCTAGTTTTTAATGCTGCAAAGCTTTTCTCACAATCATCTGACCATTGGAACTTGACCATCTTCTGAGTCAACCTAGTCAATAGTGAGGCTATGGATGAAAATCCTTTCACGAACCTTCTGTAATAACCCGCTAGACCTAAGAAACTTATGATATCTGTAGCAGAGGTAGGTCTGGGCCATTGTTTCACTGCTTCTATCTTCTGTGAATCTACACGGATCCCTTCGCTAAATACAATGTGACTAACGAAAGCAACAGATTGCAAACAAAACTCACATTTTCTTAACTTAGCGAATAACTGGCGATCTTTGAGAGTCTGCAGAACAACTCTCAAATGACTTGCATGTTTTTTCTCACTCATAGAGTAAATGAGGTTATCATCAATGAAGACGATAATGAACAAGTCTAAGTACTGTTTGAACACTCTGTTCATCAAATCCATGAAAGCTGCAGGAGCATTGGTTAGTCCAAAGGACATAACTACAAATTCATAATGACCATACGAGTTCTGAAGGCTATTTTCGAAATGTCACTATCTCTGACTCTGAGCTGATGATAACCCGATCTGAGGTCTATCTTTGAGAAATGACTAGCACCCTGAAGTTGGTCAAAAAGGTCATCAATCCTGGGGATGGGATACTTATTCTTGATTGTGACCTTGTTCAACTGTCTATAGTCAATGCACATTCTGAGAGAATCATCTTTCTTCTTTACGAACAACATTGGTGCACCCCATGGTGAAATACTAGGTCTGATGAAGCCCTTATCTAGAAGGTCTTTCAACTGCTCTTTTAATTCCTTAAGTTCTACTGGAGCCATTCTGTAAGGAGGAATAGAAATAGGCTGGGTATCTATAAGGAGATCAATTCCAAAGTCGATTTCCCTTTCGGGAGGGACTCCGAGAAGATCTTCTGGAAATACTTCTGGAAATTCACAGACTACTGGAACTGACTCAAGAGTTGGGGTTTCAAGGCTAGAATCCTTAACCCGAACTAGATGATAGACATAACCCTTAGATATCATCTTTCTAGCCTTAAGGTAACAAATAAATCGACCCATAGGCGCTAAGCTACTACCCTTCCATTCTAAGATTGGTTCATCTGGAAACTGAAAATGAACAATCCTAGTTCTACAATCGACTGAGTTATAACATGAATGTAACCAATCCATGCCTAGAATGACATCGAAGTCTACCATTTCTAACTTTACTAGATCTGCTGAGGTGACTTTCTGAGAGATTGTGACAGGGCAATTTCTGTATACCCGTCTAGCTATAACTGGGTCACGACTAGAGTAGAGACTAAGAAATGTTCTGAGAGAGTTTCTGGACTAACACTGAATTGGACTGCTATAGTGAGTTATAAAATACAAAGTTGTCTTTGTTGTCTTTTCACTGAGTGAACCATATGTGAGTCAAATCCTTAAGATGGTAGAATGCCAAGTTCACCTATCACTATCAGTTACTTGCATCACACCAAATATTTTCTTGACCTCATCAATGAATTTTTGTGGGTTCTTACCAACTTGTGACCCTAAAAACTTAGGCGGATTCATCCTAACAAAATCACAAACTCTGGCTGCCACTGATCGATCATTTCTATTAGTAGGAACTAGAAACTTCTGATTGTTTGAGGTTGTCATACTTTTAGCCCAAAGCTGAATTGGCGTTCTGAAACTCTACATTAGAACTTCCTTATCTTACACTAGATGAACTGCGTTAGCATTACGTGCACTAGAATTCCATGCCTAAAATCTAAGAGGAGGCATGATCTGAAACGTAAAACGTCAAGTTAGAATGGAATAAGATCATACTTTACGCACGATAAGAGTAACAAGAAAGTGAAGTTTTCCAAAAACACTTCATAGCCTCCCTCTCATTAGATGTGGTGCACTTCACACCCATGAAAAGGACTCTACTTAGTGCGGCTTTTCAGACATCCTAGGACTCTTGAATCTAGTGCTCTGATACCAAGTTTTGTCACGCCCCGAGCTACCCCTGAGACGCGGACACGAACCTAGGACCACAAGTGATCCCAAGCTAACCCTGCTGGCATGATCATGAGTATACTAAAGAATAATAAACTGATGCGGAAGCTAAATCATAATTTAATCTGAAAAGATGGGGAATACCCATATTCTATAACTAAGATATTTGAAAACAATAAGTTTAATACAAAAGAAATATTAACTCAATACTAAGCTAAATCTAACTATGTCTGAAAATAGCCTTTAAACTGGACTAGAAATACTGGGACAAGCCCCAGCTAAATCTAGCAAAAACTGAAACTAAATGACTAAAGACTGAAATGAAACTCATGACTGTTGTCCTCGGAGAATGAGGACTCACCACTAAATCTGCTGATCTGGAGATCGGGAAATTGATCTATGTGTGATCTGGATGCTGAGAACCTGAACCTACATCACGAGAAGATGTAGCGCACGTATGCGTCAGTACTTGAAAGGTACTGAGCATGTAGGATAGAAATAAGCTGAAATAAAACATAACTGAACAAGCACAAAAACAAGTATAATAATCTGAACATGATATACTGAATTTCTGAGCTAACTGAATGCAATGACCAATTTATAATATGCTGAAACTGAATAATGAGTATACTGATAAATGGTCAATGCAGAGAGTCTGACTGATCTGTGGGAGCTACTAATAACCGATAATAAAACTACATGAGCTAAATCTGAAGTCTGATGTATACGCCCCATCGAGAGGACCCAATATACCCTGCCAAAGGTATAAAGGCATGCTAGCGTGATCACTAAACTGATTGCCCACAGAGGGGACTTACAACCTACTTGACTTGTAATTCTGGGACTATTAGGTACGCTAAACCCTAGTCCAACTCGGTATTATGCTACTCCCAATGAATTCTGTAAATTAACTGATTATGTCTAAGTTTCTGTAAATACTGGATAGCTCGAAACTGAACATGCAAACTAAGAATGTAACAATTAATCTGGTAATTATGCATTTATAATTGAGGCATGTATATCTGAAGTGTCTGAAATATCTGACCTAGCATGTGTAATTCAAGAACTAAAGAAATACATAGCTAGGGTTCTGAAATTCATGCGATAATCTGAGTAATAACATGATAATCTGATTTGAAACATATATTTAACTAAATCATGAAGTTCTATCGAAGTTCTAGAAACCTTAGGTTTAATCATGATAAGAGAATCAAGTACTGACTGAAAACTAGGGACCCAATGGGTGAAAGGAACCCACTAGTGAAATCCCACATACCTGGTGATGAAATCCACGGAAAAATACTTAAGTTTCGGGGCTGGAACTGCTGGAGCTTGTGGCGTTCTTGAACTAGGGTTCTTGAGCTTTTTCTCCTCTCTTGCTTCTACTTTTCTAAGTTTTGATTTAATGATTTGACTTGGATATGTTTTAATTATGTTTCTAGGCTTGAACTGACTATAATTTGATAATTTAGGGTCAAAATAACGTAACTTAGGGTTTAAACGGAGTGGCAAAGGTCAAAAAGACCCCTGGGAAAGTTGCTGTCGGACCAAACAACGGCCAGGACTGACGGTCTGTCGTCTGACCGACGCCCCGTCGTTGAGTTCGTCGACTGGGACTTTTCGACAAGCTTTTACTAAAATGGACATAACGTTTTACTCAGAGGTCAGAGTTTAGCAAGGTAGGTCGCTATGGATAGATAATTCAATTATCTATCTATTGGTAGGTCATGGGACACCTAATTCAGTTTGTGCTAAGAGGTATGACCATTTAAACTTGACCCAGCTTCATTTCCCCTTGGTTGTCTACAAAGTTTCCACCTACGGTCGGACCTATGGACCGTAGGTCCACCTACGGACCATGATGGTCATCCGTAGCTCTTGTTAGAGAGTGGATGAAGGGAGTCTTGATCGACGGTCACGGACTACGGACCGTCGTCTGTCCTACGGACCGTAAGTCCGTCCGTCGTCCAAGACTTAACCTATTTTTCTGGGCTGAAATTTTTGGGAGTTTCCGATCCTATCGACGGTTGTGCAGGACGAACCCTGGGTCAGGCTAAGGTCCATCCATGGTCTCGTTAGTTGCACCTGCAGATTTTTCTGAAAAACTGATTTTTGGTCTGTTTTGGCTACGGGGTGTTACAAGTTGAGTATTTCGAGCTGAGTACCTTAAGTTGAGTATTTTGAGTTAATTTGTGCTTTATTGAGTCGAGTATCATATCTTTGAAGTTTAGTATCTAATCCTTGAGTCGAGTATCTTATTCTTAAGTTGAGTTAATTTGAGTGAGTTTGAAAAGAGGTAAGTATGTTACCTTTTTATTCAATTTTCAAGCGTAATTTTATACTTAGAATTCCCCTTACATGCTCGTCCATTCCACGTACTGAGCCATTTGGCCTGAATCTTTTGATGATGCAGACACATGTATTCAGGATCATCAATAGCAGCTTAGTTGATACATTCCAGAGTTCGATTAGCTATGGTGAGCCTCCTTGCTTTCAGAGGATTTCATTTACTTTATAGTTTAGTACAGATGCCGTGGGTCTTGTCTCGACGTCCATCTTTATCAGTTAGAGGCTTCATAGATAGTCAATTTAGTTAAGAAGTCTCTATTTCTCATTTATTTTATTTAATATTTTAAAGACTTAAGTTGCATGTTTTATGGCGAGTTGAATATATTATTTCATTCAGAGTTTTTCATTGAGTTAAAGCTTTCTAGTTCAATTTCATGAATTTTATTCTTTTCTTAAGCTTTTGCTTACTTAAGTTAGTCTTTCGCTTGTAGACAGACATGATGAGGGTTCACTTGGGGACCAACAATAATTCTTGAGTGTCGGCCACGTCCAGGGTGTAGACTCGGATCGTGGCAGTGGGGGTGGTAGGGGTTGTGTGAAGTAAAAAAATCTCAAAATTTAAAATAATTTTTAATTTTAGTATTTGTTTTTGTTTGGGGTGGGGGGGAGAGGTCTAGTTAAGGTAGAGATAAATAATTGAAATTTTAAAATTATTAAAATTTTAAAAAATTATTATTTTTTTGAATGGGGAGGGTCGGGTACGGGTTATGGGTAGGGTACAATTTATTTTTTTTTTAAAGATGAAGTGAAGTTTGGAAAATGTTTTCATCAATTTTGGAAGGAAAGTCATTTCCTTAAATTTGAGGAAAGTTAGTTGATTTGGAAAACATTTTCCCAATATTTATGCCAACCAAACATGGAAAAATTGAAAAACATTTTCCACAAAATATTTTCCTTCATACCCAACACACCCTTAAAGAGCCCAAGTCTTTGAAGTTGTCACCTAATATTTCAGCACGTGATTTATTCACCTGTTGAAATAAATGGGCTAGACTGATTGATTACAAGGTAACTTCAGATTGGGGAGCCTTAACTTATTTAACAGACGCGCTCCGTGAACCTTAGGGGTAGTAGATTGAGGAATGTTTATCATGACATTTGGTTCAGTCAGCCTTTTAAGGTGTATATTTGTTGTCTTAAAGACTCCAGTCTTTTGCTATGTCTATTTGATCCTCAAACACTTGAGTGCTTTAAAAGATATATGAATGAAGTTGAAAATCAATTAGATAAAAACATAAAGACTTTAAGAACGGGCCGAGGATGTAAATATTTATCAAAAAAATTTGAAAAATTATGTACTAAAATGATATTATGAGACAAGTAACTACTTCTTATATACCTCAACAAAATGGTGTTGTTGAAATAATGAATAGAACATTATTGGACATGATAAGATTAATGATGACGCAAGAAAATTTGTCTTTTTCTTGGGAGATGCATTATTGACTGAGACTTACATATTGAACAAAATGTCTTCTAACTTAGTGTCTTCTACTCCTTATTAACTGTGGACTGGTCATAAAACAAACCTGAATGATCTATGACCTAGGGATTATGCAACACACATTAAAGATCGTTTTGGTGAATTTGGTAATCTAAGTTTGAAGGTAAGAAATTTATCTTTATAAGGTGTTATGAACGCTCCAAAGGATATGTGTTTATCGATGAACTGGAGGATAGAGGTATTACTGGAATTGTATCACGAGATGTCAGATTTTTGGAAAATAATTTTCCCAAAAGGGTGAAATTGATGATGTTGAGCCTTTGTACAAAATGTTGAATTCAAAAAACCATGTAATGTTGTCAGACATATTTGATAATTCAATGGATCAAGAAATGATTTCTGATCCAAGTGAGAGTTATAAATATCAAAATCATATAGAAACATCTGAACTTCAAATACGTAAGAGTACAAGAAAAGGTGTATCTAAATGATCTTATGAGATTGAGGATTACATAAATGATATTTTATTAGTTGGAAATAAAGTATGTGAAAACTCTCACGTCATAACTTTCAAAATCATTTGATACGAAAGATATGGGTGAAATAGACTATATATATGGTGTTGAGATCCACATAGATCGTTCCAAGAAATTTTGAGTTTATCACAAGAAAATTATACAAAGAAAATATTGGAACGTTTTCGAATGAATAGTTGTAAATCAATGGATACTTCTGTAGTAAGGGGTGAAACTTTAAGCCTTGAAACATGTCCAAAGACTAAAAAAAAGGTAGACATTTCTCGAGTTCCTTATTCTAGTGCTATCAGGAGTTTGATGTAGCTATGATGTGTACTCATCCAGATATTTGCCATGCCGCGAGTCTAGTTAGCAAGTATCAAACTAATCTTGGAAAAGATCATTGGAAAGTAGTAAAGAAAATATTTTGATACATGAAGGGAACTATGGATCATATACTGTGTTACAGTGGATCTGATTTATTTATAAGAGGTTATATAGATGTTGATAGGGCTGGTGACCTGAATGATAGAAAATTGATATCCGGTTATGCTTTCTTACTAAATATTGGTTCTATTTCATGGAAAAGTAAGAAACCAGTTTGCACAACTCTTTCAACCATGGAATTTGAATTTGTGGCTTATGCATCTGCACTACCAAAATTCCAAAGAATTCTAAGGGTCCCGTGATTCTATATATATTCAAGTGGATATCGCATACATTAAGGATCCTAAGTATCACAACAAGACCAAACATATTGACATCAAGTATAACTTTGTAAGACACGTAGTGACAAGTGGAGAAATAACATTGCAATACATTTCTACGCGTGAAATGATAGTTGATCCTTTTATGAAGGTGATCTCTAGAGACTTATTTGAAAAACATGTTAAGCATAGGAAAGGACACTTCAATTTCTCGACATGATTTGCTGGAGCCTACTCCATATATGTGTTGTTATCCCTCGGGGACAAGCTGCTCAGAATGTTCATCATGACTATCTTCTGATAGATAGGATAATCTTAGGCAACCTAAGCATAGGGAATTTTTCGTACAAGGATGACATCTTCATTCTCATTATTTCACATAGAGGAACGAACCATATTCCTCCTCTTGAGTCTACCTGACCCCCACCCCCACCCCACCCACCCACCCTTGAGGTGGCTTATTTTTTTAAAAAAACAAAGGCGTGATTTTTTCACCCTTATATTTATATAGCCTGAGCGAGCCAAACGTTATGGGTTCAGTTGAATCTGCAGCAAAAATGTTGTCTTGCTCTATTGAGTTGAACAAAATAGCTAACTAACTTTTGAACAAATACTAAAACTAATGCCTAATTTCTGTTTGAAGGTCACCAACAAAGTTAGTGATTGACATACAAGAAGATTTGGCCATGTATTGGAGATATCATTGGAATGGCAACAAGTGTGATCCAACAAATGTTGTGCTTTTAAAATGTGGTCTATAAGGATGGATTCTTCTCTCTTGATCTCTTTTTGTGTTGCTTATTTCATCGATAGTTGTTCAAGGTACAATTGTAGTTACTTATGTCTACCTACACAGAGCACAATCTGGTGCTGTATTTGTATAAACCTGCCTTTAAAGCTTTGCAGATGTTTTTTTCATTCAAATGTTGATCATGTATCACATATTTTAAATTGAGTGCATGCTTTGTGAAAAAAGTTAAAGATGATTTTTTGAATAACATAGATTTCTCTAGAATGTCCTAGCATAGAAACTTAGAAGTTATCTTGAAGAAATATCTAGATACTGTAGAGTAGTTATCTTAAGAATATATCTAGATATTTTAGAGTAGTTACTGGAAGATAAGTTCACTAGAACTTTCTTATGGATGTATCTAGAAGAGTTTCTAGAACCATCCTTAGACAAGTATAAATAGGAGATGGCCTTGTACATTTGTATTTAAGGAAAAATCAAAACACTTATCGAGTCTTCTTCCATTAAAAAGTTCTTCTTTCCAAATTTCTTTTTTACAATCTAGCTTTTTCTTCTTCCTTAGTTGAATCTTCCGATCTTAGTTAACGATCTTGGGCTAGCAGAAGGCTTTCCGAGTTATACTTTTCTTCTGCTATTCTCTACATGGTATCAGAACCATAGCCACACATCGGCTTCTGGTTTTTAATTAAAGATCGGGTTAGTGTAAAATTCAACTGGTTTGTCTATATGAATTTCAATGGCCGTGCTAACGGATTGAGGATGGAGTTATTGAACCAATCCAATTACAAGATATGGAGGACATGTATGGATTCATACCTTGTGGGTGAGGATTTTTGGGATGTTGTTAATGGGAGTAACACAAGTCCTCCTGCGGACGGACCAAAGAATAGTAACACATACAAGAAGTGGAAGCAGGTTAATGCTAAGGCGGAGTTTGTCTTGAAGAGGTCAATATCCTCTAATTTATTCAATCATCTGTTCAACAAGAAGAATGAAGCTCTACTACAGATATTTGAGAATGAATTGGCTAACACCATTCAAGCTAGTTTCTTTATAGCCGAGTATTTTTTGAAGATTAAGAACTTATATTCTGATATATCTTTATATAATCCGGAGTAGGCTATCTCTGAAGCACGAATATGAAGAAATATTATTCGTGGTTTGAAATCAGAATATATTCCCTTTGTTACATCGATTCAAGGATGGGCTCAACAACCATCCTTGGAGGAGTTTGAGAACCTGTTGTCATCACAAGAACTACTAGCCACGCAAATGGCTGGGGTTTCAATCAAAAAAGGGGAAGAAAATGCTCTCGTATTAAACAATAGTAAATTTACAGGAAAAACAGTAAGAGATAGGCCACACTCTCGATTCCAAAGTGGTTCAATTCCGCTAGGAAAGGAGAGAGAGTCTACTAATAACTATAAGACTCTCAAATGTTATCGGTGTGACAAAATTGGACACATAAAAAGATTTTGTCGAACCAAAGAAAGCAATATGTCTCAAACTGAGAAAGTTGTTGAAGAAGAAGAAGACTGGGGAAAGTACTTCGTAGCCGAGACTCGAGCATAGATGCAATGACATCCATCAATTTTGATAGAGACTAGATCGTGGATTTAGGATGTGGGCATCATTTTACCGGAGATGAATCCAAATTTTCCAACTTTCACAAATACAATGGTCGTGATGTCATTGTAACAGCAGATAATACAGTTCATCACGTGGAGAAGGAAAGCACAGACGTCATCAATGAGAAGAAGGAAGACTCAATCACTCTCAACAATGTGTTTCATGTTCCAGGGATGAGGAAAAATCTATTTTCCATTGCAAATGCCGTAGATACATAAATTTATCTCCTATTTGGACCACATGATGTGAAGTTCCTTCGAAATATCAAAGAACTCAAGGCAGATGTCATTCATACCGGTAAGAGAGTTAATGATTTATATGTTTTATCTGTCTCTAATTTATATATTAAGAAGATGAGTAGCAATGATACTGCATATCTGTGGCATGCTAGACTTGGGCATCTTAACATGGAAAAATTAAAAGCCATGATAAAATTGAATCTAGTAAAAGGATTACCTAACTTAAGCAATTTTGATGGAGGAGAGATTTGTGAAGGATGTCAATACGGAAAGGCACATCGTCTTCCGTTTGATAGATCCTTGTCAAGATGAATTTCTCCACTAGAGCTAATTCATAGTGTTTTGATGGGGCCAACAAGAACTCTTTCGTTCTCTGGTTGTTCTTATATGCTAATTTTTATTTTTGATTTTACAAGATTCACATGGGTGTATTTTATTAAGCACAAGTCAGAAGTTCTTAACAAGTTTATGGAATTCAAGGAAACTGTTGAAGGCGAGCTTAGCTAAAAAATAAGGAGGTTGCAAACAAATAACGATGGTGAGTACACTTTTGAAGAGTTTCTCTCTTTTTGTCGTCAATATGGCATTAAAAGAGAACTTACTTGTGCTGATACGCCACAACAAAATGGAGTGGCATAAAGAAAGATCCGACACTTAACAAAGACATGTAAAAGTTGGCTTCATGCCAAAAATTTACCTAGAGCCCTGTGGGCTGAAGGTATGAAATGTGCCGCTTATGTGATCAACAAGATGCCGCTTTCTCCAAACAACATGAAGTCTCCCTATGAATTAATGTTTGGAGAGAAGCCTAATATACAAAACATAAGAGTGTTTGGATCTATCTGCTATGTTCATATCCCTTATTATCAATGGAGCAAGCTGGATTTCGAGTCAAGAAAATGCATCTTTGTTGGATACGATGAAAGGAAAAAGGGTTGGAAGTGCATGGATCCAAAAACTCATCATTTTGTTTTTTCTAGGGATGTCGTATTTGATGAAACATCCTTGTATTATAGAGTTAACATCAAAAGGAGACGGTTCTAAAATACTGAACCCTGGAGTTTCAAACTTGCCCATCACAAGTGCTTCCCAGATAATACAACTGTTGAGGAGCTAAGCGAAAGGGGGAGCCCAGAAACTTAACAATGTGAAACTCAACAAGAAGATGATGTATTGGTTTCACAAAGACCAAACAGAACTATCGTTAAGCCAGCTCGCTTCAAAGACGAAAACTTTGTTAGTACGTATTCTTGTTTCTTTGCAGGGCCAATTGACGATGAAGTGCCTTCATCTTTTGAAGAAGCTAAAGGAACCAAAGAGTGGAAGCTTTCCATGGATGATGAAATGGAGACTTTAATAAAAAAACAAACTTGGAGCCTTGTGCCAAAGCCAAGTGATGTACAACCTTTTTCCTGCAAATGGGTTTACAAAATAAAAAAAAGAGCAGATGGCAGTATAGACAGATATAAAGCTAGATTGGTTGATCGAGGTTTTTCTCAAAAATATGGCTAAGACTACGAAGAAACCTTCAGTCTAGTGGCTAAGATGATCTCAGTTCGAGTTGTACTAGCCATGGCAGCCTCATATGGTTGGAAACTATGGCAACTTGACGTGAAGAATGCTTTCTTGTATGGAGAACTTGACAAAGATATTTATATGGAGCAGTTACCCGGGTATGTTTCTAACTTACATCCTGAATATGTTTGCAAACTTAAAAAAACACTTTATGGACTCAAGCAAGCTCCACGAGCATGGTATGGAAAAATTGCTAAATATCTATATTTTTGTGGCTATACCACATGACATTCAGATCCTAGCTTGTTTGTTAAGAAACAAGAAGATTTGCATGTGGTTGTTCTCTTGTACGTGAATGACATGATAATAACAGGAAAGAATGATGATGAAGTTGCAAGACTTCAAGAAGAGCTTGCCCTAAGATTTGATATCAAGAAGTTGGGAGAATTACATCACTTTCTTGGCTTAGAGGTAACAAACACAAGTAAAGGGGTCTTTGTTACCCAAGAAGGGTATGCCAAGAAGCTTGGGGACAGGTTTGGGGTGAAACAAAGAAAAAAGTGCTCTACGCCTTTGGAGACTAGCATGAGGCTAAAGCGCAAAGAAGGCACACTTCTTGTAGATCCCAATCCTTATCGAGCTCTAGTTGGAAGTCCCCTATATTTGACTATCACAAGGCCAGACATTGCCTTTTCTGTTGGATATGTCAGCAGATTTATACAGTCACCAAGAAAGCCGCACTTAGAAGCTGCAAAGAGGATCCTGAATTATATCAACTCAACATCAGATATGAGCCTATTTTTTAAAAGAAAGAATGACTTGGTATTAATCGGATATATCGACGCATATTTTGGAGGTGATATGGATAATCGAAGATCAACATCAGGCTATATCTTTCTCTGTGGCGGAACAGTAAGAAGCAATACTCGGTTTCTTTGTCAACTTTGGAGGCGGAATATAAAGCAACAGCCCTTACTGCTCAAGAATGTTTATGGCTCCAAAGACTTGCTGAAGATTTGCATCTATCTATATTAAATCCAACTACGATCTTTGGAGACAGCCAAAGTGCCATCAAGATCACAAATAATCTGGTATTTCACGCAATAACTAAGCACATTGAGGTGGAATATCATTTCATTTTGAGAAAAAGTTCTTGATGGAACTTTATATACGTCGGAGGTACGAAGTCAGGAGAATATTGCTGATATCTTCACCAAGTCACTTCCAAAAGCTTCATTTCAGTTTCTCCGCGATAAGATTGGGATAGTTTCAAAAAATCACTTTAAGGGGGAGTGTGAAAAAAAGTTAAAGATGATTTTTTGAATATCATAGATTTCTCTAGAATGTCCTAGCATAGAAACTTAGAAGTTATCTTGAAGAAATATCTAGATATTGTAGAGTAGTTATCTTAAGAAAATATCTAGATATTTTAGAGTAGTTACTAGAAGATAAGTTCACTAGAACTTTCTTATGGATGTATCTAGAAGAGTTTCAAGAACCATCCTTAGACAAGTATAAATAGGAGATGGCCTTGTACATTTGTATTTACAAAAAATCAAAACACTTATAGAGTCTTCTTCCATTAAACAGTTCTTCTTTCCAAATTCCTTTTTAACTATCTAGCTTCCTATTCTTCCTTAGTTGAATCTTCCGATCTTAGTTAACGATCTTGGGCTAACAGAAGGCTTTTCGAGATATACTTTTCTTCTGCTATTCTCTACATGCTTCTGTATAACTTTTGTTATAATTTCTCTTATTCTTCTTTAGTGTAAATTATAAATTCTTTTAGAGTAAATTATAAAGGTAAAAAGGTTCAAAAGTACCCTAAACTTTGATTTATTAGTTAACTTATTTTTTACCGTTAAAATAAAGTTGTTCTTGCCTTGCCGTTACTATACATAATATTCGTGCCCCTCTGTCTACAAAAATTTCCAAATCAACCAAAATTAATCCAAATTCTTTTAAATGACTCATTCTCATTTTAAACCCATGCCCCGAACCCTCTAAGAACCTATTCCAAGAAACATCAAACCCATTTCCCTTACTCATTATCTCAAAAGAATACTTCCCCTTAGATTGTTCTTCCATTTTTTCCACCGCCCCCTCCGGTTGTTCTGCCACTGATAGTTCTTTGAATTTTTTCCACCATCCCCTCCAATTTGTTGTTCAAATATCTTCACCTACCCTCTAATAGTTCTTTTAATGTCACAAAATAGTTATCTAATTTGTCTAAAAAAATATAATTTAATGTATGTTATTTTTGTAAACAAAAGCAAGATAATGAAACAGACAGTAAACAAAAATAGAGAAAACTAGTCGACACGTTGAGAAGAAAGGGAAATATTTTGCTGCTTGTTTAGTGCTCTGCAAACTGTAGATTTTATATGACAAATACTCAACGTTTTAAGCTAAAAATAGTAGAACCACTAACTCCTAAAAATAAGAAGTAAAGCCACCATAAATTACTTCCCTAAAGACTAGGACAAAGCTGAAATAACTTTACATTATTTGCTAATAGGACTCTATGTAACAGACTATTTTTCTAACACCCTCCCTTAAACTGAAAGCATGTAAGCTTCAGTTTAACTTCAGCTTCTTGAAATCTACTATAGTACCGATACCCATCGACCTCCTATGATTTTGGAAAGGGAGAAATCTGAGAGGCTTGTGTTGGAATGGGTGCGTCCACTAACATTTAATGGACCAATACCCTTGACATAGTAAGAACAGTATGTAAGTACAGACAATAGTAAGCATCTACTAAACGTCAACGGACCAGGTCCCTTGACTCAACAAGAACAGTAGCTGAAATAAATGCAGAAAGTAAATGGCTGTAACTAAAATTTGCACAATGATTTTACGTGGAAACCTCCTTGCTCAAGGGAGTAAAACCACGACTTGTTGCACAGGATTTTCTACAGACTTCACTAATAAACTCAAGCAAAAGTGAAACCCGGTTACAACCAATGTGAGAAAAAGTTATTAATCTCACGATCAAGTAATCTACCTATTACTTGAAGAGCCTAAGCGGATACAACACCACCCACTAAGCTATCACCCCTAGATAACTTAGACTTTGCTAGACCGCCCACTAAACCACCTAACTATAGATAACTTATAATTTGACTAAGCAACAAAACAATGTTTCCCACTAAATGAGTTAACCTTAACTAATTTAGACTTTTACAAACCCGAAACAAATACTTGAATCCTTTATAGATTAGGAACAGATTTACAATGTAAGCACGGAAGATATAATCCTAAGACAACTATATAGCTTGCAGCTCTATCAGGTCCTTGTTCCTCTTAGGATGACACTTCTTAAAGATGACCTTTGCTTTTTGAGCTTTTGGATTTTCTGAAATCCAAAACTTTGTTTGCCAAAACTTATGTTTGTGTTGTTGGAGAAGAAACTATATTCAAATGAACACAAACCCTTGGGACGGGCTATTGGCTGAGAGCTTTCTGTCATGAAAACTTGTGCACCAACCCCATCAGAGTTGGCAGCTTTTTGATAGCTGTCTTTTCGTCCTTTTCTGGTGCGTAGACTTTTCGGGACCAGGTCCCTTGCTGCGTTCTTTGATACTTGAATTCTTGACAAAGACTTGTTGCTCTCTCTCTCTTCTTGAATGAATGAACTTAATATGTTGTTTGTCATTTTGAAAGTGATGAATCCAATAGAGTTCTTTTAATTACTTTTGATGATGACAAATCATGATCCTCATGAACCAGGTTCATCTACTTATAAAGAAGGAAAGTTCATGACTCTCATGAACCAGGTTCATTAATCGATAAATGAAACAGAAGTACAGAATAAAAGAGACGCAAATTTATTTATGGAAAGAAAGAGAATAAAAGAGGCGCAGATTTATATATGGAAAGAAGGAAAATAAAAGAGGCGTATTTATGGAAATAAATAAAGAAGACAAAATCTTTTCTGAAAAGGTTATTAACTTTATGTGTATATCTCAACAAATAAACAAACCTTTTTCCATATCAAAGAAGTATATAGAAAACAGGTTTGTTATCAACTTTGTAGAGAGGCGGCAATTCTTGATCATAAAGTATCTATATAAACAGAGATATCAAGCCAAAGAAAGTAATCTTTGCAATCGAAGAAAAAGTGAAGAAAGGCGAGAAGAATAGAGAGGCAGCAAAGATCGTTTGTGAGTTTTGTGTGTTTTTGTTAGCTTGTTAGTTTTGTGAGTTTCTTTGTGAGTTTTGTGAATTTGTGAGCTTGTGTGATTGTAAACACGAAGTGGGTTTGTCTTCTTGTGGAGAGAGAGAGAATTTGTGAGTGAGTTTGCAAGAAGTGGGTTTGGCTTCTTGTGAATTTTAAGAGTTCAATTAGAGTTAATCGAAAATTGTAATTGAGTAATAAAATTTAATGAAACAGAGTTGAGTTTTTCCTTCCTTGAGATAGGAAGGTTTTAGTTAAAGTATATTATTTAATTTAACTTGTTTCTTCGGAAAATAATCAAGAACCTGATTCTTGATAAAGGGGTAAGGTTTCTTCAATTGGTATCAGAGCCAGATCTTTTCTCTAAAAGATTAACATCTTGAAAAGAAAATGACAGCACCACCTACCCCCCAAGAAGGAGCTTCTCAAACACGACCACCACTGTTCAATGGAAAGTATTATGGATGGTGGAATAATCGCATGATGGATCATCTGATAGGAGAAAATCTCAATTTCTGGAGTGTATTCTTGGATGGTCCTATCATTCTTATGAAAAACGGGCCTGATGGAGAAACAATGATACCTAAGGATACAAAGGAATGGAATGTTGCTGATAAAATTGCCATACAAAATAATGCCAAAGCTAAGAAAATCTTGATTTGTGGAATACGACCAGACGAGTACAATAGAATCTCCTCCTGTCAAGATGCTAAAGCAATTTGGGAAACTCTGCAAACTGCACATGAAGGAACTACTCAGGTCAAGAAATCTAAATTGACAACTTAAACAGACAGTATGAATTATTCAGAATGATAGATGAAGAAACTATTCAAGATATGCACACCAGGTTTACAACAATTATCAATGAGATCTACTCTCTTGGTGAAGTAATTCCCAACGAAAAAGCTGTAAGAAAACTCATGAGTGTCTTACCTGAGTCATGGGAAAGTAAAGTTGAAGCAATTACTGAAGCACGCGATCTTGACAAATTAGCAATGGATGAACTTATAGGAAATCTGATTACATATGAACTGAAGAAGAACCAAGAGAAAGAGATAAGCAGTAAATGAAAAGAAAAGAATCAAACCACTGCATCTGAAGATTTTGAAGATGAAAATATTGCTCTTGTGACCAAGAGGTTCACTAGATTGCTAAAAAGGGGAAAAACATCTCAAAAGAGGAGTCTCCAAAGGAATACTGATAACTCTAGGGAACCACTATGTCACAAGTGTGGAAGTCATGATCACTTCATCAAATTCTGTCCACTTTGGGCCTTGGAATATAAGAAAAACAATCCAGAAAAAACAAAAGAGGGAAAGGGTGATAGATATGTTCCAAATAATAGAAGAATGACCAACTAAGAGGCAGATCTATCCATGAAGAAAACACTCACTGTAATGGGAGGTATGTCTGAAGATGAATCTGAGGATGAGAAAGAGAATCAATCTCTTCTTGCAGTAGAGCAAGAAGGTAAATATGACTTTCTTGTGCTAATAGCCACGACTGAAACCCCAAATAAAGAAAGCAACTGCCAAGCACAAGATGCTCTCTACGCACTAATGGCGGGATCAGACTCTGATGATGAAGAAGAAGATAAACAGGACCATGTTAACCTCTCTCACACTAAAGAAAATCTTGAACTATACACAAAAAAGGAACTAGAATCGTTGCTGCACACTCTTATAAATGCATATCAATCAACTAGTCATGAAAAGGAACTACTCATGGAAGACTATGCATCTCTAAGAGAAGAAAACATGACTCTAGAACAACAAAATTGTTCTCTGCAAAAGAAACTAGAAAATTTAGAAAAAGAACTGAAGGTTGTCACTCTAAAGAATGAAGATCTGCAAAGAAAACTTGACCTGACTAAGTTGGAAGTAAAGAACAATATGAGATGGACCAGGTCCTCCATACTCTTCGATAGTATCCATAAGAGTCAATCCAACACAAGATATGGAATAGGAGTCTCTGAAACAACAAATCCTAACATAGATTGTCTCTGCTTTCACTGTGGTTTGATAGGACACAAAAGTTCTACTTGTGATAGAAAACAAACTGCACATAAGAAAAATTCCATGTTTGTAGAAAAGGTACGAAGGGAAAATGGCCTTAAACTGCTCCTACACCCAAAGCTCTTCCTAGATGGCCTAAAAGGAATCTTATTCACCCTTTTTATAATAAACAAGCAGTCAAGTGGATCTGGGTACCCAAAACTAACTCTATCTAAATAAAACGGCAGGTCGCGGTGAGAGAAAAATCAAAACACTGGTATTTGGATAGCGTATGCTCAAGATACATTACCAAAAATCAACATAATTTTCTCTCATTGAAAGGAGTTAAGGGCAGAACTGTAATAGGTATTAGATGGGTCTTTAGAAACAAACTCGACGAGCCAATATTCACATCGGAACCGGCAACCACGCAGGGGGAAGTAGGAAGATTGAAATATCAACTCATTCAACAACAACTTGATAACAATGCTGGTGTTGATCATATTCTTAAAGTTTTTTCTTTCTCTAAGCCTTAGTTAGCTTTTCTTTGCTATGTTCAGACAATGTTAAATAGTTGTGCTGTTTTGCTTGTTTTGGTTGCTGTCATAGCTTGTGTGGACACATAATATTAGTGCCTACCTATCTTATGCTGGTGTATCGATTTTTCTTGGGTGTTGTTCATTTTTTCTTTTTGATGTGTCAAAAGGGGATTTTTTTTTGTACAATTGGTGTTATTTGTCATCATAAAAAAGGGGGAATTTGATGAATCCAATAGAAGTTGTTTTAATTACTTTTGATGATGACAAATCATGATCCTCATGAACCAGGTTCATCTACTTATAAAGAAGGAAAGTTCATGACTCTCATGAACCAGGTTCATTAATCTATAAATGAAAGCAGAAGTACAGAATAAAAGAGGCGCAAATTTATATATGGAAAAAAGGAGAATAAAAGAGGCACAGATTTATTTATGGAAAGAAGGAGAATAATAGAGGCGTAGATTTATCTATGGAAAGAAGGAAAATAAAAGAGGTGTATTTATGGAAATAAATAAAGAAGGCAAAACCTTTTCTTAAAAGGTTATTAACTTTATGCGTATATCTCAACAAATAAACTAACCTTTTTCCATATCAAAGAAGTATATAGAAAACAGGTTTGTTATCAACTTTGTAGAGAGGCGGCAATTCTTGATCATAAAGTATCTATATAAACAGAGATATCAAGCCAAAGAAAGTAGTATTTGCAATCGAAGGAAAAGTGAAGAAAGGCGAGAACAATAGAGAGGCAACAAAGAACGTTTGTGAGTTTTGTGTGTTTTTGTTAGCTTGTGAGTTTTGTGAGTTTCTTTGTCAGTTTTGTGAGTTTGTGAGCTTGTGTGATTGTAAACACGAAGTGGGTTTGGCTTCTTGTGGAGAGAGAGATAATTGTGAGTGAGTTTGCAAGAAATGGGTTTGGCTTCTTGTGGAGAGAGAGAATATTTGTGAGTATGTTTGCAAGAAGTGGGTTTGACTTCTTGTGAATTTGAAGAGTTCGATTAGAGTTAATCGAAAATTGTAATTGAGTAAGAAAATTTAATAAAACAGAGTTGAGTTTTTCCTTCCTTGAGAAGGAAGGTTTTAGTTAAAGTATATTGTTTTATTTAACTTGTTTCTTCGGAAAATAATCAAGAACCCAGTTCTGGATATAGGGGTAAGGTTTCTACAGAAAGTATCAACCATAAAGAGTTATTAATCGTTGGACAAACGACCTCTTCCATTCTGATTGGTTCAGTACGCTGGCGCCTCACCTACCACTGACAGGACAACTTTCTAGCTGTACACCATTATGTATCAAATGGAGAGAACTTTGCTAGGGACCAGGTCCCTGCATTTGTGAGCCACTGAAACAATCCACTCTTCGTATT